>QVRM01006598.1:210000-672500 GCA_003439945.1 Dermanyssus gallinae | reverse complement strand
CAGATATATATATATATATATATATATACATGTATATATATATATATATATATATATATATATATATATATACACTTGTCTGCTCGCATGAGCAACTCTAAGTAAGCAACAGGTGCGCAAGTCTGACCAAACTATCCGGAAAAAGAGGGAGAAACAGCTAGAGAAAGAGAGAATGCGTCTGTATATGTGTGTGTAAGAATCACAGAGTGAACGCGGTACAGAGCACATTGTCCGGCGAGCCAGCTGACCACGACAATTCAGTTCTAGTCCAACTGACCAGCGGAGTCCAACTGGTAGTGTCGATACAGTCCCGAGTACTGGTCGTAGTAGTAGTAGTAGTAATGGTCACCTCTGCTGTTGCTGGCCGTAGCAACTATTGAGACGATGACACAATATCGAACTGATGCTCAAACAAACGGCTCGGTATGCTCGGTAGCTCGATAGAGTCGATGGCGCCCGATTACGTTCCCAGCGTCACTGAAGGGCCGAGACAGCAGACCAAGCATGCAGACTCATTCATTAGAAGATGTTTTCTTTCATATTTCTATTAAAAAATATTTTGTTTTAAATATTGAGTCGACCTGTAGACAGGCTGATAAATTATAAGCACCATTAGCTTCTCCATTGGGTGTCTGAAATATCAATTATGTGAACCCTTGACCCTATTAGAGAGACTAAGAGTTGCTATTTTTACCATTTTATCTTTGGCGTTTTTCACTGAATACATACAATTCGTCGAGTATGTGGAATGCATAGTTTACATTTACCAAAATGTTTACTATATGTTACTTAATTATATATTTGTTTACCATATATTACTTAATGATACACGCGTAATTATATATTTCTAAGATATTTTCAAATGCTAATATGAACTCGAAACCAAACTGCACCTACTTGAGGTTTTCAGGGAAAAGTAATCCACCAAACAAGGATCTTTTCCGACTAAACTGTCGAGCCACTCTGTCTATTTTCAGCAATATTTGCAGCTTACTGACACCTACCTAACAAAGTAAACTGATGTTGTTGCTACTCTTACAGACGATAACACACGGCTTCATTGCTGGATGGCGAATACTTGTTTATATAAACGTACAGGGTCTGCTGACTCAGATATGTTTTCTACAAACTACAAAACCACTACAAACTGTTAATACATTACAAGCGCATGTTGTTTATCGGACTCCATGAATATTCGAATTAAACGATCTACGTTATCCAGATACGTAAATAAAGGTGTGTGAGCTCTTAGTAACAACTATATATATATATATATATATATATATATATATATATATATATATATATATATATATACATATGTATATATATATATATATATATATATATATACATATGTATATAAGGGCGGATCGGCAAGTTCTAGTACCTTGAATTTTGCCGCCAGAATAAAACCACCACGATCTTCCATTTTTTAGCTTAGAAGCGCCATTCGACAGCTACAAGCTTGCGCCAATCTGTGGCGGCATTTATTGTTTAAGTTTGGTTCAACGAAGTAAAGAAAACGAATATCGGAGGTTTCAACAAGCCCAGAATTAAGAAACAAATTATATGTTTTAAAGTGGTGGAAGTGTCCCGAACTAATTATGATGATCAGGTTCGTCAGGATTATTATAATTATGACGATCAGGAACATCGTGTATACGTGCTACTGTCGATTTTGCGACGGACATGAAGAGACCGAAGATGATCTTAGTTTACGAAGGTCTTTAACGTCAATAGCAGAAGAAAGCGTTAAAATTGTTTGTTTCATCGTACACGACAATCGCCAAATTACTATCAGAAATAAAGCTGAAAAATAGGAGATATCTTGTGAATTAGTTGTAACTGTTCTGACCGCTATTTTATGCGCTAGAATACTGGCAGAGAAGTGCATTCCAAAAATGTCAAATTTTTAGCAAATTAATACCCGTCGGAAAATGCCCGACTTGAGCCTTCATGTGGTAGCAGAAAACCCTGGATTACTTCAGAGAGATTACAGGAAACGAATCATCGCTGTATGGTTACGAAACCAAGCCCACTCATTCAAAAATGATGCTTCCAGGGAGAGACTCGATCGAAGAAGTTCAAACAGAGCAGCTTCAACACCATGTCTCGACTTTTAAGATTACTCGGTGGGCCCATCGGGGCCAACCGGTTCACCACACGAAGCACACGGGAAAGGCTCACAGATCGCACGGAGCACCCACCCTGATAGTCGATATCATGCGGTGGAAGTTGCGATCCAGCATGATACCGAGCTGGCGTCAGGGCAGGGCTTTAAGACCGTCGCCACTAGAAGGCGGAATGCCGTGCAGCCAGAAAGACGGCACGTTGTTTCGGTGATCTGAGACCTCTGTGATTGCTCTCTCCGATTTGCTTCTTAATATGATTATTAGCCTCATTTTTATTGCTTACTAGCTCAGCCGAAAAATATAAGTTAGTGTTTTATTATTTGATATATTTTCCTTTGAAACATAGAAACGTATTTGTTGGGTCGTATGACTTTATGAAGGTCACCTTCTAGCGCTAACATTAGTACGTGCGTCTCGGCTCGTCGAATAAGTGTGGAACTGAAACGCCCTGTTAAATGTTTAAGCGAGCACACAGGGTTCTTAAATTTGCATTCTAGTTTTAGGAGCAGAAAGTCGCCTGCAGGTGCTACAAAAAAGCCAAAAACTGATTCGCTGTAGACGCAGAACTGGCTCGCTATTCGTTGCTCCATACTCGAATCCATGTCACGGACATTTGACACAGCTTTATTTAATTGCGCATGGCACAAACGCTACTAAACTCACGTAAAAATTTCGATCTACACTGCGTCTAGGTTTTATGCTTAGTATTGCCGTATTTTGTCGGTACATGTATATATATATATATATATATATTACGATTATCACTCGAGGGGACGAATATTGGTGGACCTTGACACACGCGGGACTTTTACCAAAAGCCTACTTTTGCACTACTTGGTAGACGTTGATAGCAAGAGAGAAAAACGTACCTGAAAAAGTAACCACGTTGGTGGTGCCCTATGCCACACACCTGAGTCTGTACAGTGGTATAACTATATACACCAACAGACACACACTCACGCACGCACATATAGTAAACACACAAGTGTATGCACAAATACTACATGTGCTTTTGTATCTATCTGTCAACTTAACAACGAAAAGCTGCGCTCGGTCCAAGTTCGTCAAAGGCTACCTGGAACAACAAGCACATGTCCTAGCATCCATATATAGTATGAGCATCCCATTGACCCATTGGCAAGGCAATACGACAATACGGACCCATTGCCAAGGCAATACGACAAGACGGTGCAATAAATAAATGATGATGGTAATACGACATGGACTCGATCGCTGTGATAATACGATTCAGTGAGACCCTGTCCATGAAAAAGTAAACTGCTTGACCAAGGAACGAAGCCGTACAGTAGCAAAATTGCATGCCTTCATTGTTGTTGTTGTTGTTGTTGTTGTTGCTGCTGTTGTCGTTGTTGTTGTTGTTGTTGCTGCTGCTGCTGTCGTTGTTGTTGTTGTTGTTGTTGTTGCTGTTGTTGGTGCTGCTGCTGTTGCTGCTGCTGCTGCTGCTGTTGTCGTTGTTGTTGTTGCTGTTGCTGCTGCTGCTGCTGTTGCTGTTATTATTATTGTTGTTGTTGTTTTTGTTGTTGTTGCTGTTGTTGTTATTGTGTCGAAGTCGTCGTCGATTCAGTCTCAGCGGTTACAGTGGCAATACGAGGTGGGCTGGCGTGCGGGTATGGTGGCAGACCCTGGTGGAGGTGGTGGTGATGGTGGTGGTAGGGATTTGCTTGTTGCAATTACCTCATGACGGGCGCCGTTCGAGTGCAGCAGCAGCCAGTATACCAGCTGGTAACCGACCACTATAAGCATGTCACCACCGCACGTCAGCACAGTCCAGCAGCGCTTCTGCTGCTGCCGTTGTTACTGCTACTGTGTGTGGCGCCAGCTGTCCAGCAGTTTCGCCTCAGCGGTGCATGCGGTCTTTGTTGCCTGTCCGTTTGCGTTTGGTTTTCTGCTCAACGATTATGATGGATGCCGGTGGTGATGATGATGATGATGATGATAATAATAATAATAATAGTAGTAGTAGTAGTAACAACAACAATAACGACAACAATAACATGTTTTTTTAACGAATTTATGCTCCTTATTGTGAATATGTTTATGTTTAGCAAGTATTAATATAATTCGGTCAAGCGGTGAAGTTGTCTGCTAGCAGTCGTGATGTTCGGATGTTCGAAGTGTGCGCTCCCGTTAAAAACGGGTGAACAACTGGTTGTGTGCAGCCAAGGCTGCTCAAAAGTGTTTCACGGGGGTTGTCTCAACCCCGTGCTCCCCGAGGATGCGCACTCGGCTCCGTGTGGAGCCTGTGACACCCAGGAACCAACTCACGGTACGTTGTGCGGCCGATTGAGCGAGCTACAGTGGAACTTTGTGAAACTGTGGTTAGCACACACGGCACTACAGGAGCGGGTTGCCAAAATCGAGGCAATCCCGCAGGAACAGTTTGCCGCACCCCTTACGCTTACAGGGGGTTTAAACTCCACGCTAAGTGACAAAATTAGCGTGGAGAAAAGCGGCGGAACGCGGACAACGCGGAAAAACAAGAAAGCCAAGCTAGCAGACAGCAGAGAAGGAGATGACGTCACTGAGCCAAAGACGAGAGAGCTGGCTGGAGAGACCAGCAAAAACAACCGCGCAGGCGCCAAGAGAAGCTTGGCGTCTGCAGAGTTGAGTAACGACAGTGGCAACTTGAACGGCGCTGTTGTGGAGATGGAACCACCTGGTGGTGGTACAGCGGCGTCACCAGCTGCGGCAACAACAACGCCGACAGCAGATCCAGCTGACCCACGTCCGGAGGAGAAGGCAGACGACGATGGTTTTGTTGTGGTTCGTAAGCGACGAGACAACAAAACAAAACATCGAATGCAGCGCGGTAGTGCAACAGATGGCATAGGCGGATTGGAAGTCTATGCTAGACCAGCGAAGATCTGCGCCTTGAGAGTGGCACGATTGGCGCAGAAGACATCGGCGATCGGGCTGCAAGCCTGGCTTACTGGCAAGGGCATAACTGTGAAAGCAGTTTGGAAGCTACATACACATGGTAGTGATGCTGTGTTCTGTGTGGTGGTGCGTGACGAAGATTACGCAAACTGTTGCAGAAATGAATTCTGGCCAAAGGGAAGCCTGTTCCGTCGCTGGGTTGGGGACGTCCCCTACGAGAGGATGGTTAAGGAGAGTTTTAGTGCGCCTGGCGGTCCAAGCCCCCGTAAGTGACTGACCAGTTCTAGAACTGCGAGCGTAGTGGCAAACATACCTCTACGAGTGCTTCTCTGGAATTGTGAGGGACTTAAGGGGGCAATGGATCTTGCACGTGATGACATGTTTAAGTTGGTTGACATTGCACTCCTCACGGAGACATTTCAGCGGGACGAACTGCATATCAATGATATGCGGGGCTTTCACCAGCTGGCTGTCTTACCTGCGGGAGGTCGGGGAAGACCTGTGGGTGGGTTATCTATCTACCTACATAAACGCTTACCACCGATGCAATGCGTCAGGAAAGATGAATACTGCGTGGTGCTCTCCTCTGGGAGGGTAAACGTCGCTGTATTCTATTTCCCACCCACATTCGATTCTGCGGAGGTTGCTGAGACGGTGAGCTTTGGACTTTCAGAGTTAAATCTGACCATGCCAACTATCGTCGGCGGTGATTTCAATGCCAGAATCGATTGTGGGGCCAACGATGATAAAGGCGAGGTGCTGCTTCAGGTGATGGAAAATATTGGTCTAAAATGTGCCAACGCGCGTGAAGACTATACATATTTAAGTCACAATGGAAGCAGCACCATCGACCTGTTGTTTCACAACCTTGTCAGCCGTGAAATTGAAAGCTTCGATGTTCTCGATGAAGCGGCTCGAAAACACCAACCAGTGTTGGCCGTTGTCGATGTTCCCGGTATTTGGCGAGACCGACATAATCCGCCGCGCTGGTCTGCAATGAGACGGATTAATCTATCTCTTTTGGACAGAGCGGTGGGCGGTCTTGAGGTTAGCCCTGACATCGATACAACCTGTGACCAGCTGGAGAGGACGATGAGAAGTGCAGTGAAGTGGAAAAGGTTATGGCAGAAGAGATCACGCCCGTGGTACTCTCGAGCCTGCTACCTAGCCCACGTTGAAGTGCTTGAACTCCTGCGCCAAGCAAGAGCCAAAGCAACATCATCACTGCAAGCCAGGCAGGACTATTTTGAGCGTAGAAAGGCCTATATAAGACTCTGCTATGATCATAAAAGGGAACACGCGAGGCGGGAGGAACGACGGCTGCTTGAAAGAGCAGAACGAGAGCCCTCAGCTTACATCGTGCGACCTCGTAGGGCGGGGAATCCGCTTAGTGACGGACAGGTAAAGAGCCACCTAACTAATCTTTTATTCAATCGTGACGTTGCGGCCGTATCTCCAATCGTACAGCATCCGCTTACATTGGAGCAGCACAACATGAATCTGCCTTTCGGGGTGGAGGAGGTGTGCCAGGTCCTACGGTCACTCCCGAAGAGAAAGAGCTCAGGGCCCGATCAGGTCTGCTATGAGCATTGGATCCAGTCACTCCCTCTCTTGGCAGAAACTCTTTGTGATTTCTTTAATGAAATTATAAAGAGGGGGCGGATGCCTAAAGTCTGGCATGTCGCCAGGCTTTCTCTCCTGTTCAAGGGTAGGCATGGTGATGACCATCAGGATCCAAATCTCTACCGTGGAGTGGCGTCAGAACGCACATTGAAGAAGATTTTCTGTAAGTTGGTGATTCGGCGGATTGAGCACGTGGCTGAAGAGGCACTTCCACCGGAGCAATTCGGTTTTAGGAGAGGCCGAGGCACCCGTGATGCAATCCACGTTCTCCAGTCAGAAATCGAGCGAGCTGTGGCACAACCCAGAGGTCATCTGTATGCAGTCTTTATTGACTGCGTCAAGGCCTTTGACAAAGCCCCTCGCTATCTGCTGGTTGAAGCATTCCAACGAGCAGGAGTGGGTGGCTCTCTCCTGAGTGTAATAGCAAGTTTCTTTGAGGAGGACACCTTGTTGGTAGACGGTGAGCAGGGTGTATTGGAGATTAAGCAAAATGTGGGAACTCCGCAAGGAGACCCGCTGAGCTGCGTCTCGTTTACACTTCTCCTTGCTGACCTCGTCGGTTACGTCCGACAGGAGTACCAAAAAGCCGTGGTGGTGATGTATGCAGATGATATCGTGGTCGCTCATCGCGACCTAGGTGCCATCAAGCGCATTACCTCTATGGTAGAGGCGTTCCTTGTCTCGAAGGGACTTGAGATAAACACCAGGAAAACCAAAGCCATGAAATTCAGGCGTGGAGGTCGATTGGCTGCCAGAGACGTTATACGTTGCTGCGGCCAACCATTGGAGTTTGTTAACTCTTTCCAGTATCTTGGCCTTCGGGTTCATTATACGGGAACGACGTTCACAGCGCATATAAACGAAACAGTACGGAAGGCACTTGTCTCTCTTTACGGGGAAGTAGGCAATGTCCGACGACTGTCCGTTTTCTCAGCAGTGAGGCTCTTCATGCTTAAGATTGTTCCGGGGCTGATGTATGGCCTTGACAGGGTGTGGAACCACCTCACACTGGCGAATTTTAACCAGCTTGAGAGGTGTTTCTCATTATATATGAAGCGAGTGCTTTGCTTGTCTATTCGAGCAAGGAGCCGCTTTGTGTATCTCATGTCAGGTTGTCCACCGGCTACTGAAACAATCCGACTAAGGCTGAAGATGCCGCGTACAGTACCATACGAATGTTTCATTTCTGAATGGGAAGCTAAAGTCGAACAGGCCAGACGGGAGGTCGGTGGTTTGGACGTTTTCAATGCCGTGCACCTTTGGTCTGGTCCTGCATGTGACAGTCGCCACGTATACACCAGGTACATAGTGCATGGTTATCACTACCTGGTATGTTCAAACGCAGCCTTTCACGAGGAGTACGAGTTGTGCACCTGCCGGTTCTGCCTGAAGAGGTGTGCCAAGTACCATGCAGTGGGATGCACAGCGCTGAACAAAACATCGTTACACTACTTCTCTCGCCGAAAGCGTGAAGAAGATAGAGTATTATGAAGAAACATCGTGAACTGTATATTATACTCAATCTGAGTGAAATAAATCTAATTGGAATTGGAATATAATTCGGTCACGAGCGATAGCAAACTTTTTCTGAAAAAAAAAATGCTCTTAATTGTTACAATTGTTGAAAATGTGTAATTATGGAAATTTTAAACTCAATGAGGAATTAGTGAATTTAAATGAATTTGCCGTCTTAAGAAAACCTGTCCCATAAAAAAATATATGATTCATATAACATTCACAATATTGCGTATATATATACTATATATCTTATAAAAATTATATTTCTTTAACAAGAGTTTATTATTAGTACGTACAGGTAACACAATTACTAGTGTGTCAATTATATGGACAATCGTAATACTAGTAATGGGAAACGAAACTGATCATATCGATTTAATTCGCCATTTCCGCCGTCTCAATTGTCGATTGTAGTTTGGCTTAACAGAAGCCGTCCAAGTATAATTGTTGTAGTAGTAGTAGTAGTAGTAGTAGTAGTTGTTGTTGTTGATGCTGTTGTTGTGGAAGGCGTAATATTAGTTGTAATATTAGTAGCAATATTTGTGGTCGTAGAAGTAACAATAAGTGCCATTAGTCATCATAAGGTATTATTAGTCGTCTGTTAGTGTGTATGAGTGTGTGTATGTATCGCCCCATGATAGATGACACTGTTGCAAAAGCGCTTTGCGACAATGATATCGCGTTGGGCGGAACCGTATGGCCGATCGCTAGCATGACACCCCTGGTGCTTGGCACGCATAGACAACAATAACAACCACAACAACAGCAAAAGCTGCAGCAACAACAACAACAACAGCATCAACAACAACAACAGCATCAATAACAACAGCAACAACAACAACAATACATATAGATGGACACGGAGTTACTGTGGTTGTTGTTGTTGCTGCTGCTGGTAACCGCTACCGCTACTATTGCTGCTATTGTTGTCGTTATGGGGCAATAAATGGGTTGGATGTGGTGGACAGACCTGCGTTTGTCAACGCTAACGGTGCTAGCGCCGTTCTAGCCGTCTTTATTATTGCCGTGGTTATGGTGGCTACAATGATTGTTGTTGTTGCTGCTGGTGATTGTGTTGTTGTTATTGATGTTGTTGTTGCTGTTGTTTCGTTGTTGTTGTTGTTGCTGTTGTTGTTGTTGCTGTTGTTGTTGTTGCTGCTGTTGCTGTTGTTGTTGCTGTTGTTGTTGTCGTTGATGTCGTTGGTGTTGTTGTTGTTGGCTCCCCAATGGCTACTACTCCTACTACGTTACTACGACTTCTATGGCTGCTATTGGGTTGCATGCATGACTGCAGTGATGACAGAGGACTAAGACCGCCGCGGCCAACACTACTACTACATAGCATCCCCCTCCCCCCCCCCGCCCCCCGGCATGCTCCACTGCGGTAGACAACGACGACGATGGTACAGCAACAACAACAACAACAACAACAATAACAATAACAGAAATAAAACCAACAACGGCAATAACAACCCCATGGTGGTAGGCTGACCATATCGGCACTGGCGTCCGAACATCGAGTGCAATGATGCGGTGATGTGACATCTTTCAGAGCGAATTTCCACCCCTTATATATTTATTAATATATCTCTCTCTCTATGGATATATATATATATATATATATATATATATATATATATATATATATATATATATATGTATATATTTTTTTATGGACCGTCTTCTCCGGACGGCAAATTTATTTAAGTTCAATAATTCTTCATTGAGCTTGAAATTTCCATTATTACATAAATTCAAACAGTTATAATTATTCAGATAATTTTGCAGAAAAGGATATCGAAGGATATCGCACGTGTCTAATATTTATATTTGTGTGTGTATATATATATATATATATATATATATATATATATATATATATATATATATATATATGCTTGTTTTCCTCTGTTTGGGTATTCAAAGTGAGTAAAATAATAAAGAAAACCACAACACTATCAACAACAACACCATCATCATCATCATCAACAACAACAACGAAGCAAGTTTGTAAGCGTTACGGCAGCGCGCAAAACAGGTTAATACTATCGTGTCGTCAGCAAATTTAAGTATAAAAATGGGGACTATTCATCAGTGCCTAAAGGTAGAACAGTTCTGCCAACTTCGGGAAACTCGGCTGTGTGTGCTGTTGTTGTTGTCGTCGTTATTGTTGTTGTTTTTTGCTGCCCTCAGTCTGCTGTTCTCGTCGCTGTTGCTAGAACGGTTGTATGTGCTGTTGTTGTGCTGATGACTCTCTTCGAGTTACTTCACTTCGCAATGAAGACACGAACCGCCTGGCTTCGTCTCTGGTCGACCAGCTTTGATGGGTCGATGGAGTCTGTATATGCCTGCGTGTGTGTGTGTGTGGGTGTATAGGCAATTTCCTACCGCTCGAAGTCTGATTAGCTTTTGTTGTGTTGACAACAACAACTACAACAGCCACAATAACTGTTTTGCACAGTAGCCGAACGAAGCGCCATTGAGGCTGGCAGGTGGACAATTGTTGTTGCTAAGCTTCTGCCTGCTGAGGTGCAATTGTACTTCGATGACAGCATCCATGATGATGATGATGTGAAGAAGTCTCAGCCGACTAAGTCGGCGACTAAGTCTATATGATGAGGTCGATCTGTCGTGCCGAAGTACAGCGACGACGACAACGACGACGACGATCACAACAATAACAACAACAATCGCAATAACAGTAACAACAACATAAACGACGAGGAGGAATAGCCTGCATTGAACTATGAACTGCGATCCAGGCCTGCCATGTGTGCGGCCGTGTATCGTTCGGACGCCTTTGAACGAAGTAACGGTGAGCAATGGCAACAGGCAACACCATTGTTGACCATCGTTCCTCAGTGCCGACGGGCGGGAGTTCGGGCTGCGACACCATCAACAACAACGACCACGACGACGACGACGACGACGACAACAACAACAACAGCCGCAGCAACAACAACGACCGCAAAAATAAAATCAGTATAACCAGCAGCAGCAGCAGCAGCAGCAACAACAGTTAGAGACGACAATGCCAGATGTCAACTTGTACTGGCAGGCAGTCATATGGCCATGCTCAGCATTGGCGGCAATACGGGCATCGGCAAGGGCGAGTTTACTATTGTAGTTGTTGCTCCGCAGCGACTTGTTGCTAACGCTGTAGCTACGGTGACACAAGCCAACAGCGGCAGCAGCAGCAGCAGCAATAATAAAAACTAATACCAATGGTATTCATTATATTAAACCTTTATTATTATTATTATTATTATTATTATTATTATTATTATTATTATTATTATTATTTTTTATCATTACTATTATTTATTACATGTTAAACAATGTTACAAATTTTTATTATTATTATTATTATTATTATTATTAATTATACTAATTGTACCATCTGTAGCAGCAGCAGCGCTATTGGTATTTGTTGTTGACATTGTTGTAGTTGCACAACTGTATGTATGTAGTTCTATTTAATAGCCAAATCTTCGTAGTTAGTGGTAGTGCGACATGGCGGCAAAAGTTAACAGTGGTAGTATCTTAGCAGTTGGTTGTCTCTGCGCTAGCGACAGCGGGTGGCGTCAGTGGCACACCGGTAACCTGGCATGATGGACCGGCTGCTTGTGTTCTGTCCGTGCTGTCGTCCGGTTCAACGCGGTTTACTTAGACGGTTTCCCGCTTTAACGACCACCGGCTCTACGCCAATGCCCTAGCCGCTGTTTACCGGTTCTTATCGTCGCCGCTATTTGTTGTTGTTGTTATTCTTGGCGTTATTGTTGTTGTTGGCGTTATTGTTGTTGTTGTTGCTGCTTACGTTGTTCTCCGGCAGCCGGTCGTCGGTCATCTAAGCGTCTTCTGAACTGGACAAAAAACGCATAGAAGAAAAACTCGCCTTGCATTTCGACAGGCACACGACTGCCGCCACGGTCGGGTCAACACCAGACGGCAACTAAGAGAGAGAGATAGTCAGAGAGAGAGAGAGAGAGAGAGAAATGAAGAATGAAAGAAAGCCGGACCGCCAAATATGAACCGAACACCACCTGTTTCTCCCCAACAACTCGCGCTTAGTGGTCAATCCCACGTTGACGAACTACGCACTCGCTGGGTAACAAGGTGCCTGCAACAAGTGGTCTTGCCAACTCTGCCATTGAGCAAACCATGAGAGACGTTGTGCGGCACCGCACTTCATTTGACATTGCATACATAATAATAGCACATCGTGAGGTTCATGGAAACTATCAATTTGACACCGAGTAATGTAGTAGGAGGCGTACACTGCAAACGCTCTTACGAGACGCTTATTTGTTCTGTGTGCTCTCCACCAAGTGTCATCGCTTAAGCTCTATACATTCCCGGATGTATCTCGTTTAGTGTACCTTATAGCTTTGGTTTTCATTGTCTTCTACATGTTTTAGATGCTGCTGCTCTGCTTAAACCTCACCTCAGTGAAACCGCATCTCCTGCATCTCGCTTTACAAAGTTTAAAGTTTGCTGCAAGGTGATCTTTGCTGTGGTATGCATTTGAAACATCGTATCGACTCCTGATATAAGACAACGCACTGCCGTTTCAATCCTAGTGAAACCTCTGCACGAAAGTCTCTTTCCGCGAATTTCTAGATGACTTGTTCGATTGTCGACACAATGTTTGTACCCGCCGTTGTCCTAAGTCTTCACTTTGACTGTCTCAAAAACTCCGAAGAGTGCGGCCAAGATTGCAGCCGCGGATGTGAAGGGATACATTCTGCCTTCTACTGTGGATCATATTCCGCTTATCCGCTTACCGACATATCTATTTCTAGAAGCTCTTGTAGTAAGATCAGTACGGCTTTGTTTCCTTAGCTCTGACCAACTACAAGGAGTGCCCTATTCCTCGTAAAGGGTTCGTCCACCTTCCCTTTAGCATGTGTTTCTATCGCATAAGTTATTAAAATGGGTCTCGAGTAAGCTTTTGTCAGTTGACAGAGTAAGGGCCTCTTATACACAACCACGTTTGGAGTAGGGGCTCATCTAGCACGTCGTGATCAATCCCGAGTTGTTCGGTAGTTCTGTACCGTTACAAGCTTGCTCGTTTGTTTCGTGAGCACCCTCTATGCTCGCCGAGCATTCGGAATCAGCTTGCGATGCAATCATACCTTTGCAGCGAGCGTGTTCTACAGGGCATCGCAATGCGACGCACTTTCCTTCACCTGTCTTTGAACGGCAAGCCTGACAGTTCGCATCGCTGATTTCTCCAACAATGCGATCCTTCGCCGCGGCGTCGATGGTGGGGTGCTGGGGTGACTTCAATAAAGGGCTGAAAATGATGATGATGGTGAACTGGAGATATCAAAACGATTGTTTGCGTTACTTTATAAACAGACGAGTATAGCCCTCTGCAAATTTGCAAAGATGCTGTTTTTTGGAGAATTGATGAGATAGCAAAAGAGACGGGGGTATACGGAAAAGAGCGCAAATTATGTAGAAGATATGCTCGTTTCAATGTTGGTGACTTTGTGAGCACCATGACAAGCTTCTCAAAACAGACTACTTGTGCCTTGCGTTTTTTCCGCCACAGCCTGGCCATCAGTTATGACGGTTGTTGTCGACGTTCTTGTTGTTGTTGTTGTTGTTGTCATCATCGGTGATGCACAGTTAAGTGGTGGTTCTCATAGGCGGTGCTCAATGCAATGCAAACACCATCACCGGAGAAGCACCGAAATTGCGTTTAAATAAGCGTTTTTACAGTACACGCGACTGAAACCTCTCAGTGCAAGCCTCCTATATGTGGCACCTCTCCTCAGTACGCGTGGTGTGCAGGCTAGCATTTCTTCCAGGTTTTTAAGGGGGTTTTAACGTACTGAGCATATTTTAGTCTTTCTTGAGCAGAGAAACGCAACAGCTCAACTAGATTTTTTGTTCTTTTTTCTTACATAACACAATTGAGGAACCTAAGCGTATCTTTGACAATCACACATTGCATCTCGAATAGCTTACTCAAACGCAGCCGTTACTAAATAATGCCCCTAAATAGCCTAGGTGGACACATCACATAACGGCTAGTATAACTGCATGTTTTTGGCCCAAAACACATTGAGTGTTGAGCAAAGTTTGCTTCAGCAATCATAAATCGGGCAATACCTAAAAATGTATACGTGTTTATCTGTGCAGGACCCGGGTTGTACGGATAGCGTAGCAGAGCCATTGTAAAGTCAAATGGGCTATTTACAAAGAGGCCATTATATACCTAAAGTTGATGCGGTTATGGACCCTTGTTTTGTATATATATATATATACATATATATATATATATATATATATATATATATATATATATATATATATATATATATATATATATATATATATATATATATATATATACATATACATACATATATGACTATCGATGAACATGCAAGTCTAAAATGTACCTGCCAATTGGCGTTTAGTAATGTTCATTTTGTAGGATCGCGTATACTGAAAATAATACATATATGATCATGATCAATTGTACCACACAGTTCTACAAGTCGCCAAGTTTGCCTTAAGTTTTATTGTGGAGCGTCACTAACGTATAGACAACTGGTTGAAGTGTTTCGGGCAAGCTTGGAAGAGGTTGTTCTGTGTGTGAGTTTGTGGAGCCGGAACGACTGTTCGCTTATTTTTAAGTTTGTCTTATGTTTTATTTGTGTAGTCATGACCTTGGATCGTACAGGTAGATAGTACGAACATGTTTGATATACTGTTCGCCAGGTGACCACGCTGAACGATTGAAGAACTGTCCGTTCGTCTGCGTCTTATCGTATTTGGCAATTGGGGCGTAAAATAGCCATATATATATATATATATATATATATATATATATATATATATATATATATATATATATATATATAGATCAACGTATTGTGCACATCACTTACGATCCTTTTGCGTAGAACCTCTGCAGATAATAATAATAACACAAGCATTGGTAATCTACGACGACCCCTCCTTCGTCTCTTCGAAGAGTTACGCAAGTTGCTTCCGATGCTGGGGGGGGGTGGGTATTATCAGCGCGTTCGTACGGCCGGTTTGTTTGCACTGTTAGTTTACTGCTTGCCGACAGTGATGGCGCGGCCAACGGCGTCGCGTTTGACGCTGAAACGCCGTTGAACGCCACGACCAGTAGTGCTAACAGGTGCAAAGCCATTATTGTTGCTGTTGTTTCTGTTGTTGTCGTCATTGTTGTTGTTGTTGAAATTTTTGTCGTTGTCGTCGTCGCCGCTTTTGTTGTTGTCGTCGTCTTTGTTGCTGTTGTTATTGTTGTTGTTGCTATTGTTGTTGCTGTTGTCTGTGCTTTTGTCGTTGCTGCAGTTAACAGTTGTTAATGGCACAGGCGGCGTTGACCATCGTAGTAGAGGGCAACCTTTTGTCGACTAGCGCGTCTCAGATAAGCGTGATAGTGAGAAGCTGAAACAGCATCCGAAGCCCCCGAGGATGCAGGTATGTGCGTGTCCAGGGCTTCCGTCCTGTTCGTGAGCCTTCCGGACATGCTCAACAATCACCGCGGCGACGAGCTTTCTGCAGGGTTTTCCACGACCGCCGGAGAAGATCGCCCCTCGTTTTGGCCTATGCACGCCTATGCTCTACAAACAATGTGGCCTTACGCCACCCACACAGCGAGCCACCAGGAGCGGCGGAGACACCCGGCCTCTATACGGAGCGGAGTTGTCCTCATCGTAAACGCAAGCTCCGATCCGTGGCTTCCTTCCGTGGGGGATTTTTGATCGTTCTATTGCCAAATTCGCGAACTCGGGGCCCAATTAGCACGCGATAGAATACAAAAGAACGCGTATCTTCGCTACCGCCTATCCATGATACTTGTTTTGTTTAATTTATAATGTTGTTGTTTGTGGTGTTGTTGCATTGGTACTAAAGCTAGAATGAGCATTAGGATTATCAGTGTTATGCTGCGGCCGACGAACGATGAGCCATTATTATCTTATCTAATTATAAGTATCATTTTTATAATGCAGTGACGTGGTAGTTTAGTTTAACTGCTGAAGTTTAATCCACGTAAGAGAAGGCAAACAGCCATTCTAGTTTATCCGACAGTGGCACACCAGTGGCTCACGGGAATAACATCAGCATCAGGAGAGGCAGCATAGGCAAGCTACCGAGGCGTGCTAAACTTAATCATCTTTGCTAATTTACTCACTTAGAAGACGTAGTCAGTTGGCTACCAAAGGTGCGGGCGGCTATTAAAGTGCGCCGCCTTAATTGTAAAGGTGGTGCACTAACTATATATATATATATATATATACATATATATATATATATATATAGTTAGTGCACCACCTTTAGTATATGTGTGTAAAGCTAATCGCGATGAAATACCAACGAGATACCGTTTGCTAGGCATCCCCCTCCTCGCTAATTTAAAATGTAAATACCTGCTTTTTGACGCGGTCGACATTGTTAAATCTTCATTGCGCAGATATTCCCCTTCGTTTTCCTCTTGATCTTCTATAATTGCCCGAAGGCCAAACGAACGAAGATATCCTGGTTGTTAGTGTTTCTCTTCATTTCGTATGTTACTCGATTTGCTGTTTCTTGCGTCTTGGTTGTTACCGTTTCCGCTGCCATTCTGTCGACCGGACCCGGTGAAGGAAATGGCTGGCAACTCAGGCATGAAAAATCGCGGGGTTCGACTCAGTTGCAATCGCAGGTTTTAGCCCTTCTGGAACAAATGCTGGTGTCGTCTTGTACGTGTGTTGTTGTTATCTGTGATGTGTTATCTGTTTTTGATTATTATTAATATTATTATTATTATTATTATTATTATTATTATTATTATTATTATTATTATTTATCATTCAGGTATTGCATTTGTGAGGTAGGAACGTATAGGCTTTTTGTTATAAAAAAACGTCTATCTTTATTAGTTTTGTCGTTACGCTATTGCCGATAGTCCGACAGTACGTCTATTGCTATTGCTGGTATAACGTTATTCAATGATCACTATTGTTACTAGCGCCGGTCGTTCGTTTGTCAGTTGTCGATGATGTGGCGTTTAGCAATGCTATGGCAACGCATAATGTACTATATACGCGACAGGGTATACGGTTGACGTCAGGCAATAGGATCAGTCTCCTGTCACCTGCACGTTCTATGACAGCAAGACATCAGACCGTCGATCAGCTCGACGCAACAAGATAGATACGCTCATAGTCTAGGTGAGATGGCCAGACTTAACCGTTTGCCTGCTTTCTCACTGACCCCGCCGAGACGAAAAATCGACCTCGTGAGGCAAGTATGCGAGTAAGTCAGTCAAGAGATCTAAGCGCGCCCCTGACGCGCTCGACGAATAGTGGGCAAAAAATCGGTGACCCCTGGAAAGCAAGCAGATTTTTTCGTTTAGTTTTCAGTGTTTTCTCAGACATCAGATTTAAAGCTTAATCACAGTGGCTGTAATTTTAAACACGAACACTGGCAATATTTATTTTACGTTACTGCATTTATTGGCGCAGTACTACTTGCGAGAAAAAGACGATGACTTCGACAACCGACAATTCAGCCACCTGGGAACTAACCATCAAGAAATTGTTTATTAGAAAATGTATTTCAATATACAATACCAGGTAATAGTGGCTGGACACACAGGTAATAGTGGCTGTAATAAGCTTTTCTGCCTTTATCAATTTTACTTTTCTGTGTATTATTTTCCTGTGTGTATTACTATCGTGTCTGTGCGGACATCTGCCAACAAAACGTTGTTGCTCTAACTGTTGTTTCGGCTGTTTGTTTCTCTTCGTTCTTGTGTTACAGATCGAAGGAGTTCACGATCTCCACTCGTTGGAGATTCTTCAGAACAACCTACTTCGGGCAAATCGTCACAAGGAAAACTCGAACGGCCTCGCACAATTGGCGGCCAATGCAGCGCACAACCATCACAGGTACGGGCAGACAGACGGACAACAGCCTTTTGGCCAAAACTAACTAGAACTAAACTTAAACTTTTCGAGCTGACCCTCTCATCCAACATTTAACAGTTACGGGACTGCTACTTTCGCATTGCTTCGTGACACGGACCCCATAGATACACATGTGCAACGGTGGGGCTCAAACCCTATGTACACCTATGTTTCTCCTTTGCTTTGAGCTCAGTTTGATGCTGTTAGGACAGCATATATTTTAAACTTCACATCTAAATCCGGTTACGAGAGCGTGAAACGATGATTCAATTCCAGTCGGAAAAAGTGTTTCTCCAGACCTACCGCTACGGGACAGTTGTACGTCCCTCAAAGTTCTTCAGCAAGAAGCAAGGTCAACTGTCTCAGTAAACGTGCGAGCGGATTTTAACACCGTTCACGTATAATATACAATGCTGTATAATATACAACGTATAATATACAATGATAGTTAATTACATCTCGCTGTAACACTTAAATGTCATTTTAATAAATATATATATATATATATATATATATACGAGTATACAATGCTAGAACGCTACATTTATGGTAGCGGACGGCTAGTGATTGTTAGATCGGGAGTATTGCCACGTTGTTGCATTTGTCTGCGGTAGAAAGGAAAGCTCAGTGGTGGCGCCTGGATTCTTTGGAGTGTAAGCTCGCTAAAAGTTGGCTAAAAGGCTAAAGACCAACTTATGGTATATGCTAGTTTTCTACCAGCTAACCGCACTCCGCGACAAACTTTGAACAAATGGCCTATACAGCCGTGCCAAAGATAGGCATATAGGGGGCTTGCGCAGAGAGGTTCTGGCCTGGTGTCGAAATTTGGAACGTTTCATCCGGGCCAAGAAGTTGGCTGCTCTCATCTTCTTCGAAAACCATCTGCCTGAATGCTTAGTTGATGACTGTCATATGCCGAATGGGATGCTGGGCTGGTATATATTTGATATATATATATATATATATATATATATATATATGTATATATATATATATAGATATATATATATATACATATATATATATATATATATATATATATATACATATATATATATATATATATATATATATATATATATATATATATATATATATATATATATATATATATATATATATTGATAGTGAGCAACAACGTCTCAAAGTCGATACGTACTGCTTTGCAGTATATCTTGCACAACATTGGATATTTTTAGATCGGCTTGTGCTGTCTTTGGTAGCGAGCAGCATTTTAAACGACGGTTTTTTTTTTCGCCCTCCGTTTTAATCTCAGGGCTGAGCTTGAGAAAAGTAAAGATGTTGAAAAATATAAGCAATTCTATTTAGGTTTTGCTCGAATTGCACTTCAGCACATATTGGTTTCCGTCGTGTGCGACCCAATAATCGATGCTGTTGATCAAGTTGCACTGAACTGTTCTGATCTGGACGGATAACCGCTCGCCTACATAGTATAGTATAATGCAATAATTTCCCAAGCAAACAGAAACTACGAAAACTTATTGTGATTTCTGATAGCATAGCCATCATACGATTATGTTACATTGAACATAAATGGCAGCAATCGCTTGGCATTGAGGCTTGGTTGAAGGTAGACGCACATACGCTCAGAGTGTTTACCCTGCCAGAAGCAGTGAGTACCACATCATCTTTTGCAGCAGCTGCCGGATTAATTTCGAATAAATATGCGATCAATGTTAGCATTCCCAGTAGGTTACGGCATCAGATTGGATAACAACAGCTACAACTGCTACTGCGTGTTGTCAGCTAAATAATAGCAAAACTATGCTGGTGAATTGCTGAATGACAGCTGTGTACAGGGATGTGAACGAGATGTAAGAAGGCTTGCACACGCTTCGGAGTTATGCAGTAGCATAACATGATTTTCTCGAAACGTTTTCGAGCGTCGACACGAGATGAAAAAGTTGCACTCTGAACAGTACCTCTAGCTCGAAACAAGTCTAATATGCGAATGTGAGTATTAATTTGACGTTTGCCGATAACTATTTATTTAACTAATTCTAAGTTAACCACCGTGGGCCAGCAAGATAACCATCTCACTCAAACCGGTTAAGGCGATCCCGACTCCCGAAACAAAGTGGTGACACCAAATACTTATTTTTATCATGATTTATCTATTGTCAGCGTGCGAGGCAGAAGCGTTTGATGTGCTATAACTTCAACGCAATCATTTCCCAACAGCTCTGTACCCCGGTGTCTGCTATGAAATTGCACCACACAAGTTGTTTCGAATTGCGAGCTAACGTAACTGAATTTTGTCCTTCAACATACTTGTCTTTTTTTTAATTCCAAAGCGTCTGGTAGCTGTTAAAGATGTTGTTTTTGCCTTTGTTGCGTTTTGTTTTTTGTTTTTTCACGCTTACAGAATACATGGCAGCTAGTTACAATGCATTAGACATTTAGGCAATTCGACAGGAGATCTAAGGAGACATAAACTTGTAGTTGTCTTGCAATGGTGAAGACAGACGCTAAATTAATCAGCTTGAAGTTCCATGATACGTTCTGCATAACGTCTCACTATATTGTTATTTATGCACCATCGGTGGTACATATTCCGCCCAGACATTAAGGGTCAAGTATAGCGACTAGAATAGCAGGTTGTCATCATAACACGCAGCTGCAGCGTCTAAACCTGACCAAAGAGAAGGCAACTTTTTTAATATAGATTCATTAGTAAATTGCCTGTTTCCAAGCGGGCGTCGTTGTCAAAGCCACAGTAGTGTGGGACTCACAAATCCACAAAAATCCAGTCCTGCTCTTTGGGCCTTGTCGGGGGTGGCCGCAGTACGGTCACATTAAGATTACTTCACCTGGCAATTTTGTCTTGCCATTAAAGCTGATCGACTTTGAGCAGCAATTATTTTCGTCTTAGGGACAAATTCTACGAACCCTATAATATCATTTATATATATTATACGCAGTACACTTGTATTACAAAGTTTGGTCAATCGCAGTAAACCAGTGCCTGAGGGCAGCGAGGTAGCACCGCGGCCGCATTTCCACGGTGCACTTCAATGGATATTCTCTGCAGCAGAAATTCTCCCGCCCCTTTCTCATCCTTCTCACTAGCCGCTCTTTTCCCAATTTCTCTCAGAAAACTTACTGTAGATTCGTGACCATGACTATCCGTGACCCCTATTGTTTCTATCGCAACTGGCTGTACTATAAAGGTTGCCTCCAACTCGCGAGACTTCAGAATTATACGAATCTTCTTACCACGAACCAGAATTTATGATCCCTGACAAGCGCCTCTACATGGGCTTGGCATGTCAGGGGTCCACCTCCCAGGCACCTCCCAGTCTTAGGTTCCGAGAACGTAGCTCACGCTCAATATTAAAAAAGGCAAAGCGTTCGTGACAGTGTAACGGACTTCACCAGCCCGTCCTGAGTTGCACATACGACATATGGGCGATGTTCAGTTTTACCAGTGGGGTGCGGTGGAGGTTTGGCCAAAAGCTGCCACCATGGTATGTTAGCAGTTACGCGAGTAGTAAGGTAGGTAAGCAAGCCGCGTTTAAGGCTCATATTTTTAAAAGACTTTTCCTGACCTCTTGTTGATTCCTCTCTTGTTGATTAATTCTTAAATCGTTGATTTTGTTTAGTTTCCAGGTTGGTCCGGCTGAATTGCTTTCCATTGGTTCCACCTGCTAAAAGTGTTATGTTCTATTCATTGGTAGTCCCTCCGTCCGGCAGTTGAGATTGAGGAGCATCTTGAAGCTAGTTAATTTTGGTCATAGGTGCCAGGCAATCTGTCTGAAGAGGAGTTGTATGGCTGCGGTGGAAGCCGTGCGACTTACCCGTGTGATGCTGAGCGCCATAGAAATTTCAATCCTGTTGAGGAGGCGAGGAGGCGGCGTGCTCTAGCCTCGGTAATCGTGCGCTCCTATAAGGGTGCGGCGGATAGCATGTCGCTATGCACTACTGATAACAAGGGACGGCGCCGAAAGTTAGCGGCTTCTCTAATCCGCGCGATATAGGGGTTATATAGATGCTTGTCATTAACTTAAGACATATATATATATATATATATATATATATATATATATATATATCGAAAATGTACAATTGCCGTTTGGTTGTACTAAATGTATGAAGGCTGTTGCAATTTACCATTGCCATGTAGTTATGCCATATTTGCGTTTAGACTCTTTTATGCAGCCCAGTGAGTTTGGCCTAGTTAACGATGCAGTTATGTTACTCAAATCACTCTCAGTCGCATTAAATTAATAAATATGCTTATTACCAGCGATACAACAATTAGTTGTATCGACTATAACACTCTTTGATAAAATAGAGGGGGAGGGAATATACGTGATTTGCGTGCCTTTCTGCGAGAACTGCATCTTAATTTGCACTAATGAGGCGACACCCAAAATATTGCAAAATCACCTGACTTTGAAAATTAAGATCTTAAACAAATGTTTGATACGAATTAGTCAAGCACCATATATATATATATATATATATATATATATATATATATATATATATATATTTATATATATATGTGTGTAGATTTTTTGCAATTCAGATTTCAATCGCTCCAATTGCACAGATATTGGCCTGAGAATATTTCAGCTGTGCAGACCGAACAAGAAGATGAGAGTGCTTCGTGTTGCTTGCTTAAACGTTCGCATATTGATAACTAGACATTAGGTCAACGATTTTTGACGATTATGTCATTGGGTGACAGATGACCAACACAGAGCATCTACGATGAGCGGTAAATCGTCGTGATAACTAATCCGTGAGTGACGTCTACACGTCAGCAGCAGTAGCAGCTTGCAGGTACCAAGCAGGGGCGCGCTATAGAGTAACGGTATGCGGACTAGGTATGCTGTTTATCGCTCTAAACTTTGCCAAACGTGCGTACGGGATCGTTCTCTGAGCAGACGAAAGTAAAAGGTCGGCTCTATATATATTGTATACAATCCTCTCTCTCCCCTCCCCCCCCCCATCTCTACGTATTCCACAGTCCGAAAATAGCTAGCCAACAAGCGCGAAAACAAACGTAGGCATATCTACACTTAACACAACTGCACTGATGATTCATGCCTCGTCGGCGGTTAACTGTCATTCATTCGATCATAGCCATATAGGTGGCCTGGTGGCCGGCGGCGAGGTGAGCGTGTTTGGAAGGCCTCATGGTTGGGCAGGGCAAGCCTGCTGTGATTTCATCATTCCGTAGCAGGAGTGCTGGTGTACCTATCTATGTGCCTGTGCGTGTGATCTGAGTGCTGCTCCCTTAGAGTTGCTTTTGTTTGAAGTCTGGGTGATTGTGAGGACCAGGACATCTAGGCGTTCTTAGGCCCGACCTCAGAGCTTCATCTTCAAGTGGACCACAGATACAACGCCGATACAACAAAGAAAAACAGACGACGACAACGACAGCGACAATTTGCACACGATTTCGACAAACAGCAAAAGAGCTTTAACTTGTGGTAGGCAACTTGCGACAGGCATGACGTTACTGGAAGTTGGAGAACGTTACATTCAGGCCCATTGCCCAAGTATGCATCGCGGAGCCATTTACGTATTCTGACGGATGTTGATGGACTGCCGGTGCAATCACGGCAAAATGTTGTGACCGACATGACATTTGCTTATAGTAGCGTAGTGTTTGTGACGATCGACATCCACGCTCGATGGTGATGATGTGCCTCCACTAACGGAAGCCACTGAACGCTACGGCAAGTTATAGCAAATTCCTGTTTGATTATAGCAAATTTCTGTTTGATTATTCTTCATTCGTTGTCGGGGACATGTAAACGTTGCGCAACGCAGAAGAGAAAGGAAAACATGTGGTTGCTGTTGTTGGTGTAGTCACCGACTACAACAACAACAACCACAACAACAAGAATCATAACAATAGCCACAACAACAAATACAACAACAGCAGCAACAACAACAGCACCGCGTACAATACCGGTGACAAATGACTCGTCCATCAAATTCCTAAATAGCGGATGCACGACGCATCAAGCGGCAGCCAGAGTAGCAAAGAAATAAGCGACGAAATATGACGTTGTGTTTGGTCTTTAAACGAACGTCTTTTCAAGGGCATGCCGTGAAATATGACGCCAGAATAACAACAACGACACAGGGTTCCTATCATTTATTTATTGGTTGAACCGGGTCTGTTTCAGATAGGTGGTCTCTCTG
Source organism: Dermanyssus gallinae (assembly GCA_003439945.1). Classification (NCBI taxonomy): domain Eukaryota; kingdom Metazoa; phylum Arthropoda; class Arachnida; order Mesostigmata; family Dermanyssidae; genus Dermanyssus; species Dermanyssus gallinae. The sequence goes on along the minus strand of QVRM01006598.1, from coordinate 648,205 downwards.
TACAATAACACGTTATAGCATCTTCCCCTCTCCGAATAGCGTCGATTTCATCTGTCATCCTCATCATCGATTCGATGGTGGGCCACAGGAAAAGGCGCAGGGACACTGGAACATTCGCAGGCTTTGCTGTTTGTTGAACTCGCACATAACACACATGTTACAGAGTACTCGCGCAATTCTCATGGTGCGTATTTGTCTATATCTACCTATAGTTTTTATTTAGTCTGTGTTTGTTAATTGTATGTATTCACTGATGATTTACGTCAAGAGCTTAAAGCTGTTAAAGAATTTGGCACAGTTTAACACTAACGAGTGGAACAGTGGAACTTTTCGCTCTAGGACGCATAACGTTCTATCAAGCATTTGCTATAGACATGCTTAGCTGGAAACTTTATCAAAGCGTGCACCTAGACTACCAAACTGGCTGCATACGTATTTATGTTTACTTTCGTAGGAGCTGGTGATCTGTCTGTTGTGACTTCGTCTGCGATAAGCAGACGACTATATTTAGGCTTTGTGCATTTAATTTAAGCACTTGCGTCTTAATGTAGATTAGTCCTTAGTGCATTCGCGCTAAACAAGTAGATACGACCTTCCAAAACAGGTTATGTAGATACGGAGGTATATTCGGGAAGCAGGATATTTATTTGTCTAACAAAACGTAGCAAGCAACGCATTCACGACAAATGGATACGGTTTTTTTTAGAGAACGTGATTAGAGCTAGTATCTGTCCACAGATCGTGCACATTTCTGCAGATCAGATTCGCCGTAGTACTGCTACACACAAATAGTTGTCACATTAGCGACCGAGTTGACCGGCCAACTCGTCAAGAAACGTGTTCTGGTTTGCTAGCTGTCAGTCGAAGCAATTCATCGAAAATGCGCGTCGAAGAAGTGCTTCGCTGAAAGATCGGGCGTGCAGTAGTCCTATGGGCCGATTTGGTTTATATTTCATGTCTATTTCACTTTGTTTGTTCTTTCTTGTTGTTGTTGTCGTTGTTGTTGTTGTTGCTGTTGTTTGGGTCGCTGTTGTTGTTGCTATTGTTGTTGTTATGAGTGGTGTAGTTTTTATCCCGCTTTTTGCTCGACAGTTCTCGACACGTTGCGTTAATACTAATGTCTACTGCCACGGCTATGTTGATCCGTTCGTTTCGACCTTTGAGTCTAACAACAGCGGTGTGTTGTTGACAGTGACAGTTTTTCAACCCGTCGCTTTGAGCAAGTTGCGTCTTTCAGCAACGTCCATCGCGGAGCCGCTTGCTACATTCCGACGCATTAAGTATTACCTAACAGTGTATAAATATATATATTTTTTCGCGTTCTGATAAGTAAATTTTATATGCGAGTAACGGCCTAAGATGTATATATATATAATATATATATATATATATATATATATATATATATATATATATGTATATATATATATATATATATACATACATATTTTTTTCTTACAATAGCCAACGGATGTCCCAAGATAGACGCGCTCAGTACTACGCTAGTTAGTGTACGCTGGTCAAACGTTACGCGGGCAAGCTGTTTCGAGATCCATTTGTTGTTCAGATCCGTGACGAGGATGGAATTGTGAGGAGGCCCTCGTCAGACGAAGTTGTCGAGTCGTGCCAGCCCCAAACGCTACCGGAAGCACGTTGCCGGATGCACTTGAGTTTGAGCTGACTTTCGCTCTAACCACAACTTCGACAATTTCGACTAGGTGAATGGACAGTTGTTGGCCAGAGATATTACTGAAACGAACTGTCGCTAAACTGAGCGACCAGACTAGCCAGGCAGTACAAAAAAGAACGAGCCAATGAAAAAACGCCATCGTGAATGGCCAACAGCTTGGCAGAGACATGACACACCCGCCTTACGTGGCGCCGGCCGCTGTGCAAACAAAGCTCAGTTTCACTTAGAATTGAGGTATTAGGCTTTATATATATATATATATTTTTTATATATATATATATTTTATATATATAAATATATATATATATATATATATATATATATATATATATATATATATATATTATATATATATATATATATATATATAAAATTATGTGGCCCCCCCTTAATTGCGCGAGCTAGTTAAGATTTCCTCACTGTCGCTGTGAATTCAGTTGTCAAATATTTGTCGACCAATATACGTAATTATATTGACGAAGTCCCGTTCACCAATGAATTGAAAAAAAAACAGCTGTCAAATCATTGTAGTTGAACATCAGAACAGCCTGCTTCGAAAGAGGACAATAACAGCAAACGTTTTTTCAATATTGGAAACGTCATGGAATTAGCTTCAGTACAGGTCATCTAAAACAAATAAAGAACATATATATACAATTCAAATTTCCTAAAAAGGAAGTCAAGAAGTTCCTTGGCAAACACTGTGACACTTCCGACGAACAGTTTTGATAGGGTTGGCGCCAAAGGCAATGCCCCCTGTGTATTTCTGGAATTATTTCAACAAAACTGCGTTTTCCTTATGTGACACTCGACTACATCTGTAAGCTTATACAACTGCATAATATGCACGCCCACTTATATGCCTAGTAACAAACAATTAGAGTTGTAATGAATTGTAGTAAACATCACAAATAACTCACATTATTTAGATTACTGCGTGGCCAGTCGCTCTACCGCCGCATAGAGTCACCAGCTAATGACGTCCAACGAAAAATCCGAACGATCGAGCGATTTTAGTTCTATCTCGTCGCAAACGTCGACCTCATGAGGGAACAGTCAGTGCCTGTGACAATTGTCTGCGGGCTGGGTTCGATCGAACTTGTTTCTTTTCCTGTTAAGACTGACTTGTTGAGGCGCGTTTCGTTTTAGGTAGACATTTCATGTGTTCGCCGTTGTTGCTTTGCAGGTTGATTAATTGTTTATTCGCTAAGCATGGCAATGCGTTTAGTGTGGCGCCCTGGTATCACAGTTTCGGCAACTTAGTGTTGACATCAATAGATTCGTTAGCTAGAGGTGTTTCTTGCGCACTCACGGCGATCTCTGTTGAGCCAAATGTTGCCTAGCAACTCGTCATCAAATATTTGCACGCGTTTCTGTGTCGATGTCATGCGCGACCAATGCGCACCAATTTCGATAGTTTCCATTTTCACACGCAGATAGCTTAATCTGTCGCTTTGTCGCTTTTCTAGCGAAAATATATCGTCGAACGTTCAAATCAGTTAGTTGGAAAATTCGGGGCGTCGTCGGGCAGGTCTCTAGTTCCTGCACCCGTTGCCTTCTTATATATATATATATATATATAAATGTAATACAACAATTGGTTCAACCCACAGCGCCTATTTAACAGCGTGCTTCAATTGAGAAAGAACACTTACGCCCATTAAAAATGTACGCTTGCTATTCTGAGGGAAACTTCGGAACGAACCAGCTACTAGATGGTTCGATTAGTCTTTCACTGTGCTCTCGAAATCTCTCGCCCGTCGTCTTCTTTATGCATTTATATTGTGATCGTATTGTGTTCACCCCCGCTAGGTGTCTATATTCGTGGGTGGATTAGTGCAATTGCATACGTACGTATAATGCCGCTGTACGTCGTATATATAGGCTGTCAGGCCACCACAACCACCGTTCGCCAACACAACCCTTTTTGGCACTTAAGAGTCTAGTAATTGTTGTTGTTGTCGTTAAATGCCTTCCTGAAATGTTTTTCTGCCTTCCGTTTTCTTCTTCGTCTGCTGCTTCTTCTTTATGTGGATGTCTTTCTATCTCTCTCGAAAACTTTTACACTGTTTTTTTTCTCACAGAGAGATTTGCTCACAGAACTGTTCGTCTTAACAATGCTGGCCACCACACGTGTCACAAATGTCCACTTTTAGGTTGACCACACTATATATATATATATATATATATATATATATTTATATACATATAAATATAAATGTATATATATATATATATATATATATATATATATATATATATATATATATATATATATATATATATATATATATATATATATATATATATATATATATATATATATATATATACGTATACTCGTATGGCTGTGTAAATTTTATGCGCGCCGGCAACAACATTCGCAGCAACATTGATTACCTCATGTACACATTTGTTTTTCACGCTACAATTGTTATTGTTACTAATTTTAGGACGACTTTGCAGTTTTAGTTGACGTTACCACTGATTGTGTCCAGCACAACTTGCTGCTACTAATCCTGTTTCACCACTCTTCGGCGGGGTCTAAACAAACGGACAACATTTGTTAAAAACTGAACGAATGAAACGACATTGAGTCGTTGGCATTCACGCTATGCATTTCAATAGAACTACAGAGTAAATATATATATATATATATATATATATATATATAGCGAGAGAGAGAGAGCGAGAGATGAGCAATATTGATCTGAGGGTTGGTTAAGTAGCATTGCAGCATGCGTTCATGCGCTCACTGCAGTAATGAAAACGTGACTAACGATGAATAGTTAGGGTGCACGTGTTTACTTGCGGGGTCGCAGAGTGGTAAACAAGTGTTAGTTGTAAAGTAAAAAACTAATGACGTAGCCAATGTCACAAGTAGTAATTAGTGAATCGTAGTTGAAGCGGTATAGCACGCGGTGTGCAGCTTCGTCAAAGACAGCTTTGCACAAAATCATTGAGACAAAATCATTAGTTGTTCAACGGTGGCCCGTTGGCGTTGCTATCACAAGTCAAACTGCACTGACGCAGCAAATCGAAATCAATCAGCAATCGAAGGAACGGTTTGCTGCCTGAATGTCTCATGTTCTGTAAGATGCCATGTTGCTGAATATCGGCTTATTGCGTTCGTCTGGAATTGTTGCACCCTGACCTGTTCCTTTCGTTTTAGACTTAGTTACCTAGTACCCTAGGCACTAGGCTCAGCAGCTTTCACAGGCGTAAGTACTTTCGCTAACGTGGCGACTTCGTGGTCACGATCGACCACAAACAGGCTGAAACAGGGTCGGGCACAAACAAGGGCCTAGATTCTATTCTATGCGGCCTATTTTTTCTGCAGCATAGCCTAGAGACGTTGACCCCAATGCTATGCCTGATCGACTTTGATGACGGTCCCTGATAATTAGCTAAATGATTAGCTGACGTTCACTTTCGAATGTAAATACGTTCATGCCTCGAGAGATCTTCGCTTAGCCCTCCAACGCGTATCCAACCTTTTAGGCGACCTCCGCTAATTGGCCATGACCTTTAAAATAGAATTGCACAATTTGTTTAATTAAGCGGTTTAAGTTGTTACTTGCAAATGCGGTCCGGCAAAGTGAGACGTGTTATTGCGTAGGCCTTCATCAGGCCCAGGTGTCACCTGGACCTTACTCCTGAATCGAAGTAGTGTTACAAATTAGTACTAGAGATGACTAGCTTTGAAACGCGTCGGAAAGAGGCATCAACGTCACTTAATGTTGATACATCAGTGGCACACTATTGTGTTTTGTATCGGGGAGAGCAGGTCGGGAAGAGAAGATGATTTGACTTGCCGCGCACTTCATCTAGCGCATAAGACTGAGGGTACGTCATTCGTATGCAGTCAATCTTTTTTAATTTTTGTTAGAAAATAGATACATGCGCAAAAAGCACGTCTGTATTGTTGAGTGTTGGTTATTTCTGTCATCATAGCGTGATGCATTACAGATATGGGTCACAATTTATATACTTAACTAAAGACAATTTTAAAGACATTTTCTTTTAAATCCTGAAAATCTAGCTGCCACGCCCGAGCATCGCCTTTTTGCTCATTCAGGGTCGTGCAACAAGCTAGATGGTATTGTCATGAGAGTGAGCACTTACCTCTCATCGTATCATAGCCTATACGATAATTTACAGCAATGCCCACACAGGTATAACGCGGACTTCACATACCGTTAGATTAAGACAAAGGCTTCGAGTTTTGACTCAATAGAACTATCGGCTTTTTTATGCGGTCCTGGTAAGAAGCATATTCGTTATATCAAAAGCCGTCTTTCAAAGAGTAAACCTTTTTTAGCAAGGACGCAAAGACAACACCATATTTGTTTTTCTTTTCAGACACACGGTTGTATATATATATAGTCATCATCCCACAAACCAAGTTAACGAAATCAAATATGTTTGATACATCAGTGGCAACAACATTGGGAACCAAGGCTTAAATCACTTGGGACACTTGCTGTCATAACGAAAGCACACCAAAGAGATACCTGATGCAATTAGAGATTGGTTAACTAATTTACAAAGGGATCGAGTGGCTGCGTCTGCCGTATAGAATCAGACGGTTGGTTTTGACGCCAGCGTGTATGCGGGGCGCTTACTTTTTTCTCTGTTTTGCATTCATAGAAGCTCCTGCGTATAAGTATGCCATTGCGAGGTTCGAATGTACGGTTGTGGTTTAAATAAGTGTAACTCATACGACTATTTCTTTGATTGCTTTAGTTGTTGTTTAGTTTACATCTTCGGCGACACACTTTGCACAGTCTAATAAGACCTGCAGGTATTTTTCGCTATTGACGTTTTAAGCTTACAACAAGTGTTACACCTACGTGCCGCCTGCCAATCTGCACAGATTCACAACAGCAGCAGCAGCAGCAGAGGCAGCGCATCTTAGCAATAAAATAAAAAAATCTTTGCTTGCATTGATGACACGTTTTGGTGACTCAAAGCGTGGTGGCCGCGATCTACTGGGGTCACAGGGGGGAACCTGCCTGATCGACATGATTTCTGTCTCCAATGGCGGCGGGGTATATTAATGGTACCGGCGTTGCGTTCATGGCTCTCGTCCACAGGCAACGTTCGTTATATCTTAATGATCATTTTTAATGCCATCTGTTCGGGCTGCAGCTGCTGTAACCGTTTCTAACGGAGCCAGCCAAGCTTAACGTTAGCCCCTATATATCCATACATGATTGTTTCCACTTTCTATCAAAGCGTTTCTCTCTTACCTCACTTACGTCGATAGACGTAATCAAATATAACTTTATAAAAAAACTACATTCGCGCTTTATCAAAATGGCTCCTCAAAAACGAGTCGGAGCTACCTCGGGCTTCATCAAAACGAGTACTCTTGCTATACGTCTTGTCAATGCTTTTGGACAGTTGCACGCAAATAAATGTATCTTCTTCCCATTCACATAGCGAGCATACTTAGAATTCAGAGAAGAAAGACACATAAGCTTTGTTGTTAAGGATATATCGAGGGTTCAGAATTTGACAATGGCAACTGGAGGTTGGCCAATCGACTCCCGACCGCAGCGTGGTTTGTAGAGTAACTGGACACGGTGTTCACTACTAAAATATGTAATAATATAGGAACTGGTACATCGCAACGACGGGTTTTAATGTAAATGTTTGTAACGGAAGTGTTATCATGGAGTTCTACCACCACATTTTATAATGCGCTCACTTGTCAACTCTACTAGCGTTTTCGTTGCTGTAAGGTGAATCTAATTGTAAAACAATTGCATTTGAAAATACTGCACTAGTACTCTATTCCCTTATACGAGTCTGCCTTGAATTAGACTCCGATTTGGAGAAAACCATATACGAGCTGAGTTTTATTACTGTCGTTCACCTGAAACGCATGCAGCGATTACGGTCTCACCATGTAGCTTGCGATCGCAATCACTTAAGCTTACAAGGCAAACGTTAAACAGTTATATATATATATATATATATATATATGTATATATATATATATATTTCAATTTTTTCAATTTCAAACGTGGTTTATTTACGGAACTCCATTTCACAACGCTTAAGTTCTCGGCAAATAAAAATAAGAAAAAAAATTAAAAAAAAACATGATTCAAACAACGAAGTAGAAAATCACTCTCGACAAAGTCCAAGAAGTGCTTTTTATAAGCACTTTACACAATCGCCGTGGTTATTGAGTATCACAAGAACACCAAAACAGCAGCTGGTATGTTTGATTGAACACGAACAACATGTAAGGCTACATACTTTTAAATATTCGCACAAACGAAGTACACTTCACTAGTACAGCATCTACAGGATTCACAACTATGGGTAAAAACAACGTATAAACACAACTATCTAAGCCGAGTGTGTGCCCCTATATACAAAGCACTACCATCCCAATTCCAAATTTATATATATATATATATATATATATATATATCATAAAGCAATCTATAAAATTTAAACGTATTGGGTATTGAACCACATATATATATATATATATATATATATATATCATAAAGCAATCTATGAAGTTTAAATGTATTGGGTATTGAACCATATATATATGTATATATATATATATATATATATATATATATAGATATTTATGATTATATATCCCGTTTGTGGTAAACTACCGCAGTGAAGTATTTTAGATCGAAAACAACTGTATTGTTTTATTTCTGGATTTCATTGCGCGCGACAGAGTGATTGTTCACTCACCAATGGCGCTTGATGGACCTCACGATTTCGCTTAGTATATATATATATACCTGCTATGTATATGCATCTTGTATATATGTACTCTTAGCGATGCATAAATAATGTATCCGAATGTTTGCTTTCATCACATACGCGGGAGGCAGGGGGGGGGGGGGGGGGAGAAGGCAGACGTCGTAGAGGTGTACGTGGAACCTATGTACTGCCCCTATGGGTGACTCCTTCTTCTCGCTTTCTACGCGTCGACGGCTCTTTGTCAAGACGGAAGAAGGGAACACATTGTCACTGGTCACCACCTACCAGCAAAGAAAAGTACCTGCCGTACCATAGTTGCAATTACTCCTCGCAATGACTTTGTTTCTCCATCTCAGCGGCGTTTCTGGTCATGGACATGAACTAGGCGGGGGCAAAGGAGACCGACATCATATTGTAATTCGGCACGCTGCCTTCGTTGTGTTGTCGGAAAACACTACGCAATAAGGTCTATGAAACTTGTGTCCACCTTCAGCGCTGGCTGAACGCTGGCGTCCGTCTTTAGTGTTGGATAGCAACATTTCTTTGTCTGTTTGCGGCCCCAAACTTGTCGATACAATTGTTCGCGGGTGCGGCCCACGTGGGAACCACGCATGTGTGAGCGGCGTTCATTCTGGTCAGCGAAAAAATGGATAAAGGATATTATTCTTCTTCTTCTTCTTGCCGAGGTTCTGAAGGCTTCCAGTGTGTCCGCATGCATGTGTGCACAAGGTGCAAAGAGGCAACAATCGGATATCTTGTATCACATACGAATGGTGGTCGAACAAGGTCGTCCTCTCGCCGTCGGCAACCTTGATCGTCGTCGTCGTCATCCTTATTTCTAAAGAGAAAGAAACGAGTTGTAGTATTGCTCTAGAAAATACTTCACCTCTATGCGATGGTGGAGTCTTAGGCACGGACAAAACATGGCAGCACCTGACCAGTAGTAATTTATATATATATATATATATATATATATATATATATATATATATTATTTCAGTTGTTCCATAAGGCTAAGGGCCGTGTACGATTTTTTTCATGTCATATCTGATTTTTAATCCACTCTGGCATTTACCTTGTCTAAATTAGGAACTATGAAAACCAATTTAAGACGATTTAAGAGTGGCCGCTCTGGGTCTCGAACCCAGACCTCCCGATTGCAAGGCAAACCCTTTGCCACTAAGCCATCTTGCTCGGTACATACGGTGTATACATACATACATATATAACGGTAACACGATTGTTCGACTTGTGCTGCGCTCACGGACGGATGCCAATTGTCTCATAAAAGTCGCCGTCCATCCCATCCATCTAATTGGCGCTTTGATTCATTCGTGGTGTTGTCAGGGGACTTGTCGCACATGTCCCTAAATGTTTCGCTCATCGCATCGCTCTCCTTATCGTCACCACGACCGCACTACCAATCACCGCACTACCAATCACCGTCATCATCATCATCATGGTCGTCGGCGTCGTCGTCATCCTATTGTGGCGTCGCTCGTTGCCTGGTTTCCGTGTTTCGTTTCTGTCAACAGCGTGTGCAACAATATGTATGTACACCGCACAGACAGCACAGACACCACGGAGACACGACAAAAACACACACGCGCATAGCATATGCTCAGGCGCACCACCGTTTGACGTTCTGCTATTCTGCTATTCTTCGAGCGTGTTTGTCCACCAGGGGCGCGTGGAAGGCGAAGGCGCCCCTGGTGGACAAACACGAGAAGGAAGCAGAAGAAGTAGAAGAAGAAGAATCGTCTCTTTCAGCAGATGAATCGTCGAGTGTTGTTAGCTATTTCTGTCATCATCATCGCCGCACTTTTCCGAACATAGCGGGCAACAAGAAAAAACCGTTTTGCGCGTAGGCGAACCTATCAATGAGTCGCCGGCCGGGCGGCCGGCCGACAGACAAACAGACAGACAGAAAGACAGACAGACGTGCACTTCACTTACGCGCCGCTTGAGGTGACGGTGATGGTGAGTCGCTCGTTGAAGCCGACGGAGCCGGCGTTTTTATTGACGGCACACGTACGAGAGGCGTCTTCAGCGGCAGAAGAACTGTAACGATGGTTATTATGATGATGGTGGTGATGATGGTGATGATGATGATAATGATAATGGGACGGTGTCGACAAACAATAAACCCAGCTATAGCTGAGAGGAGAGCTCGCATCATCATCATCATCATCATCATAATCATTACCCAACATCACGCAGCCATGTTATGTTCTTGTTGTTGTTGTAGTTGTTCTGGTTGTTGGAGAGTGTTGTCGTTGTTGTTGTTGTTAGTGTTGTTGTTGTTGGTGTCGTTGTTGTTGTTGTTGAAAATGTTGTTGTTGTTGGAGGGTGTTGTTGTTGTTTCTGGAACTGTTGTTGTTGTTATTGGAGGGTGTTGTTGTTGTTCCTGGAACTGTTGTTGTTGTTGTTGGAGGGTGTTGTTGTTGTTCCTGGAACTTGTTGTTGTTGTTGTTGTTGTTGTTGTTTGAAGCTGTTATTGTTGCGGGTGTTGCTGCTGTTGTTGTTGTCCCCGTTGACCTCATCATCACCTGTCATTGTGTTGAGTCGTTTGTCTACAAAGCTGTTCGTCGTCGCGCGTGTCGTGGCTGATGCTGCTGATGCTGCTGCTGGTTCATCAGTCAGCTCCGGTAGCTAGAAAGAAGCTTTCAGTAGTTCCGACGACAGAGACGGCCGCAGCAGCAGTAGCAGCCGCAGTTAACGGTGGTGTTCCGCTTTCTTTAGCACATCTGGTTTGGTGGGCGGGGGGGGGGTAGTGGGGTAGTGGGGGGGGGGGGGGGGCGTTGGGGTAAACGTGCGTTCACGAGTGTATTTATGTGCGGCGAGGCGAGCAGTGCCCGTCACGTGTTACCACCTGAATGGCAGCATTCGTGCGTGCGTGCCTGCCTACGTGCCACGGACTCTGTGCTCTGTTGGTTCCGTTGGCGGCGGCAGTCAATGAATTCTGTCCCGAAAGCTCTTCGAACCACTCGCCGGCGCATCGCCTGCCCCGTCCCGTTCCGACGGGGAAGTGGTGTGGCTTGGGGAATTGAGGGGAGACGATGGGGAGCGGGTGGGGTGTAAGGGGGGACCGCCTAGCACAACATCGCCATGTCCTGCGATGTGTATGTATCATCTTCTTGTGAAGCTGAAGTGTCCCCCGCCACCCCCGCGGCTGCCGGTCTCTTGTGTGTTTCAATCAGCGACGCTAGTTCTAGGGGTTCGATTTTTGAGCTTAGCGACACGACGGCGACGACTGTGCTGCCAGCCTCTCTGACTGTCAGCATATGTGTCTATCTATGTGCTTCGTAGTAAGCAGAAGTCGATGATGATAATGCTGATGGTGGTGATGGTGATAATGACGATTGTCGTGGACAATCTGATGTTGATGGTGATGGTGGTGGTGGTGATGATGGTGATGATAATGACGATGAAAACAGCGACGACAGCCCCACGATGATGGTAGCGAGGTCGAAAGGCGGCAATGCTGAAGCTGGCTTCGCCGCAGCCGCTGGCTGAAGTCAATGTTGCCGATTGCAAGTGAGGGGGGCTGAAATCGGTGAAGTCAAGTGAAGATGTATAGGATGACGACGGGGGCAACAACACCACCACCAACAACATTAACAACAACAACAACAACACTAACAACAACAACAATAATAACAACAACACCAACAACGACAACAACAAACAATGTGAACAGAGATGTTCATACCGATGAAGCTAAGATATCGACCTGGGTGTAGTGTTTCGTAGTGCTGGTATTCTGTCGCTATTATCCCAAAAGAGCACGTCATTTGGACACTTAAAATAGAGCTATCAGCTGCTGCTGTTACTTCTACGAGCTAAACGACGATCTAAAGCGGTGTTCGAATAATGATCGACAAATCAACGATTCGCTGGGGTGGATGCCGACGACCACGACGGTGTTGGTCAGGGGGGTCGTGCCTACCTAGGGACACGAATGAATCAATAAATGGCCATTGATTGAGCTACTCAAGTTCTTCTTTTACCAGGGACGCTGTCTGTCAGGGAGATGTCACTGCCGACATCGACATCGCACTGGCGAACGGCATCGAAGCGATCAGAAGAAGCGCTACTGAATTGAAAAGTTTTCTTCTTCCTTGTTGAGCCGCCGTTTGTGCTAGATCGCTTCGTTCCAGAAGTCCGAAAACGTAACACAACGATTTGAACCACTAAAACACACACACATACCTAAACAATGCATACAAGACGTACCGACCTTCGAGCTGTGGCCTTACATACAAACGAGTTATTTGCTTTACGTCCCCCCGGACATCGGACTTCGACTGACTGAATAACGCTAACTGTAGGTTTTGGGTCAATTGGTGCTCTTTGTCATCTCGCACGGAGGACAATTACTCTCCATTCGATCGACGACAAGAAGTCGTCGATAGGTGACCGAAAAAATGACAACGTTTTTTTTAGGTTTTAAGTGATCATGGGGCAGGAGAGGGGTTGGAAGGTAATGCACCATCCCTTTTTTATTGAGACATCTGTGCTTCGCGTTTTTTGGACCGATCATGATCGATTACAATCTACTCCGGCATTCACATTGTCTGAATAGGAAACCATGAAAATCAATTGGCCGGTCGAGGTCCTGAACCCACGACCTCCCGAATGCCAGGCAATGCCTTGGTTTGTAGAAACTAATTTCTAGTTTAACGTGCATGCTACTAATACGGATACGACTCGACGTCGAGTCGTGCAATACTAGTCGTATAGCTATTTTGATCATATTTATATACGCAGTTTTTATATAACATAAATAATTTTACAGACTATACAATTATACAGTCAGCTGCTCGAGGCATGTTAAATGATGATATACGCAGTTTGTACATTATTCGTTTTATGTTCTAGGTTTAGGGATCGGGGTGTAGAGTCCGTGCTTGACCCTAGAACTTCCTATATATATATATATATATATATATATATATATATATATTCACAAGATTACTACCGTCTAGCCATCCTGTTATAGATTGATATAAGATTGTTTGGGTTCATCGCATATTCGTGGCGGTCGGAAGGAATCCTCTACGTATCTCAGATAGCTTTTGCCGTTTATATATATATGTCCATATATACTAATAACTGCATGAACAATAATCTTGTTTTTTGTTGACATGCATAACGATGACAGATCATTACAAGAGGAGAGAGGCGACGGCGAGGGCTCGGGCTCGGGGGAATCGGACTTGGATTTCATTATGGCCGACGCCATCCTCGACGCGAATCTCAACGGCAACGGGCACAACAACAACAACAACAAAGGCCACGGGACTGGCCTCGGTGGCAATGGCGGTGGACAGCCGACGAAACCCCTCCGTCGGAGGGTCCTCCAGGGACCCCACCATCGACGGCGAAAGTCCACTCCCGCCAGTGAGGCCGGCACGGGTCCGACACACCCGGCGTCCGGTACCATGTCAAACTCGCGGACCGGGTCGCGGCACGACTCCGTCTTGTCCGGTCACGCAATCGACACGAACGAGTGCAATCGACCTTCGTCACCCGACATCGGTGGGTTGAGACTCAAACGCTAACTTCTTCTTATGGTTGACGATTAAATACTGCTACGTACAATTGCTGCGAGTAGGGAATGTGAAGGGTCGTCCCAATTCCCATATTGAGCAGTGTGGGACTCGACCCCAGCCGATGGTTGTTAGAGCCCGCTAAGACCCATGCCCACTAAACTCACCTCCCCCCTTAAGTTTCACTCTCTGATGACTCATATAGTAGATGTAGACTAGATAGTAGACTAACTATCAAAACACTGTCTATCTATGTGCGTGCATACAAAATAACGTCGTATTCGTAGTTCAGGGGCAACACGTTGATGATAATGAACGTTGTAAAGGCTCTATTCGAGCCGGACAACAATTGTAGATAAACTATGTGCCCCATAAGTTGCCAGTGAATCGAAGTTTTGAGCTAGATGATCATTGCTCTTTGTCTTTCTCTTTCTCTGGTATTCTGACCGTCCGTCCGTCGGCGCGTGTATGTGCTGCTGACTTCTGGATGGATAACTGTTTGTCTGACTGCCTTTCCTTTGGCATCATGAATGGATGACACGGACCATGACGAACACGGTGACCACGGTCCCTACCCCCGACCAACCCCACGAATTCGACCTCACTCCCAATCGACGCGGTGATCAATCAATCACCCCACAGAGCTGGACGATCCGGCCTTCTTCGATTCGCTGCTGTCGGACAACGGATCGCCGCGTTCCGAGCCCTGCTTTTCGTTTATCTTCGACCCACCGTATAGTCCCCCGCCGCCTTCGTTTTGGAGCCTGCCCAATTCGGCCTTCTCGAGGTATGTATTATTTTTTATTGACCGCTTACATAAACACACTATCAGTTTTACTGACTTTAATGATACGTGTTTATGTGTACGTATTTATTTATTTAATACGTATTTATTTATACAATACGTATTTAATACGTATTTATTTAATGATACGTGCAATAGGTTGGCAAATTTTTGCTTCCCTAGTTCGCAGCCAGTTCGTCTAGTTCAAAGGGAGACATTTGTTTCCCAGCTAACGATTTACTCAGTTAACCCTCTTACACTTCGCTTTTCATGAATTAGTTTTTCTTTTCTTAGTGATTTAGTACATGTAGAATTATCAAACGCCGCCCCTACAATGGATCCACCGAGAGCCTAACTCCAACATTGTTGTTGGCTAGCATATGTCTGTAATGTGTGTGATGACATGATAAAATGTTTTTTGTTTGTTGTTTTTGCTGTACGCTTGCGGAATATTCATCGAACTCGCGTGTCGACCAACAACGCTGCCGGACTGGCTATGGAACGAACGACGAACATCAACCTCAGAGGTGGCAAACGGCAGGGTTCGACGGACAGCTACATGACGTCCACCTCGTCGACTCCGAACTCCGATTCGCCGTCGGACTCCATCTACGGCAGGAGCGGCAGGATCGGTAGCGGCGGCGGTGGCGTCGTTGTAGTCGGTGGTGGAGGGTGCATCCCGCTGAGCAGTCGCGAGACGCGGGCTTCGTCGCTGTCGCTCTCATCGTCGACCACTCGGCATTCGTCGGAAGATGACGAACTTCTGCTCGCCTCTGCCGGCAGTACAACGGACAGCAACAGCACAAGCAGCGCCAGTAGCAACATGAACGGCAGCAACAGCAACCGTAATGTCGGCTATGTCCAAAGCGGGGGTGGCGTCGGTGGACGCTACAACAACAATAGCAACAACAACAACAACAACAGCAGCAACAACAACAATAACCATAGCAACAACATCAACATAAGCAGCAACAACAATAACAACAACAACAACAACAACAACAAATACAACTATGTCAACGGCGGAGGCGGCAGGATTTCTAGGAACCGTGTAACTCCATCGACGTCCCCAGCAGCAGCAACCCCCGGTGACGTCGCACCTGCTGTTGGCCTCATCGTATAGCCGATCGCCGATGATGATGACGATGACGACGACGACGACAACCACCGCAGGAAAACCACCAACATCAGCACCCCCTCTGCCTCCGCCCCACGGCACGCTAGCGCCGGCCAGACTATCGGGTGGGGGTGGTGTTGGTGGTCACGCCCCGTCAATCGGGCCCCGCTCCGCCACAACCATGGGTCTGTCAGGTTCTCACCACTACCAGAATCACCAGCGCTCGGCCACACTCGCCAGTGGGCTCGC
This sequence comes from Dermanyssus gallinae, assembly GCA_003439945.1. NCBI lineage: Eukaryota > Metazoa > Arthropoda > Arachnida > Mesostigmata > Dermanyssidae > Dermanyssus > Dermanyssus gallinae. The sequence continues at coordinate 632,069 of QVRM01006598.1, read as the reverse complement.
GCCTGCCAAAAACGCGCCCCCCTCGACGACGACGGCTTCGATGGCCCACCACTTTGCCAAGTGCACGCCGCGTATAACCAAAGTTTAGTTAAGAAGAAAAATAAGCTCTCTACTTTAAAAGCAATTAACGTCTTATGTGTTTATATATATATATATATATATATATATATATATACTTTGCTTGCACTACGGCTTATTGTAGTGGTAGTTCTGGCCGAGAAGAGCTGGTCGTTAGCCCATGAGGACGTTAACCGATAGTACATTCGCGACTGCTGACTTGACTTTGACTACTGTTGTTATGTCGAAGAGCCTGAAGGAACGAGAGGCATACGAGTAGAAGGAAAATTCGATGATTAAGCCGAATTGTGTCGAATGCCTAATTTCTGATCAAGTCTGTAGCTTTGAAGCTACTAAATATGTTGAGTAGAACTTGTTTATGTCTGTATCAATTGATTGTTCTACTTGTATTTCTGGTTTGAGTTTGCGGGCGGGCAAATGGTTAGAAGGGCCATGAAGGCTACACTTTTTACTACTAGGACTGCGAAACAAGTTCGTTGATTTTTGTGTTGGTTGTATCGGCGCAACGTTCTCAACGTAGTGCCCACAACAAGCAGGAGACGACAAACATTGTTCCAGCTTTACGAAAGGAGAAGCGACCCTGAATGGAACGGCGGTGATATGTCCTTAGCCCCTTTTGCTACCTCGACGATCAATGGCACACGTGGGCCAAAATTAGAGTGTACGATTACCACGGATCAGTTTGAAGAAGTGATGAAGTCCTTGCAGGAGATTCGCGTCATTCGAGAACCAGGCGTTTCGGATATTATTATTGTTACAATCATCTACCGCACAACCTGAGCAGGACTGTTAGCTTGACTATAGTCTGACGACAATCCTTCATCGTCGTTTGCTAAAATGTACGTCAACACTCCTTTTCGTTTTTTTACACAAGCCTGACGAATAACATGACCGGTGTCTACATTACGTACAAGTACGAAGTTCTTAGCCGGTGTATACATTAGGCACAACAATTAGAACAATTCTTGGCGCGACTTTTGCCGATCGCTTCTCTGATTTAACGTAGGTGCTACGTGGCTGCGTTTCAGTCGTATATCGACCGCCTCCAACACATGAGAATGCCTGATGCACAGAATGAGTAACATCCTAAGCCGAAACGAACAAGTGTGAAAACAAGCCTAGATGTCTCGCGCGCTGAGAACCCGCTGTTTTTCAGCCTCCTCATATGTGATTATTAGAGGTGATATAAATATATACATATGTTTGATACAGGATATTTTTCAATTGTCTATACGGTACTTCCGACGTTGCGTTGTGTTGCAGACGTTGGGCTAACTCCGATATATATATATATACTATATATATATATATATATATATATATATATATATATATATATTATATATATGTATATATATATATATATAGATTTTTTACAAAGAAAAAATAGATGGAGATATGTTGTTATGACTGAACTATATATATATATACATAATATACACATTTTAAGCCTTAGCCGCGGCTGAGCTGTGATTGATGCAGGCAAATTCAATTTGCGCGCACTGTTTTGAGATATAATGCAATGGTACACGACGGATACAAACGCCTGTAACATTCCTCCTGTGTATGTTTATAGAGCAATAAACCAGAAACGCTTAAAAAGCCGGTAATCGAGGTTGCTGCTTATGGGCCTCTATTTTCACTACTTCTGCTTATCCTTATTATCCTTATCATAATTATGTGCGCAGCAATTGCAAAATTAAAGTTCCATTATATATATATATATATATATATATATATATATATATATATATATATATATATATATATATATAAGAACTTTAATTTTGCAATATATATATGGCGGATGGCGCGGAAGAGATGGCTGGCGACCCAGACACTAGGAATTGCGAGTTCGACCCCCGTGTGACACATCCTCCTTTGATGAAGCAATCATTATTTGCAATTCAAGCTGATTCGGGATAAAGTTTTTCCAAGTAAGGACGCTCGACTGCTCACTTTTTACATTCAGCACAGCTATTCGTTTTATTAACTCAAACGTCTCATTTGCGTACTCTTAGCGGAAACATCGTTGTGTCTAGTACTGAGACACCTATAAAGATCTAGAGAAGAGAAACTAAAAAGCTGTAGTTAGTGATCGCTGCCAGCGGCACGGGGGGTTGGTGTCTCGAAGAACACTTTTCGATCTTATGAAATTGTTGTAACTTACAAAAAAAAACTAGTCAGTGCGAGTTCGTTAGTTAGATGTGTGTCCCTAGGCATGTCGCGGCCGCACAGTGGCTCCGAGCCGTTCCACTGGATCGGACTGGATTCCGCTACCGTCGCAATAAATTGACGCCGCAGAAGTTCCATGCCTTTCTTAGATCGTGTCCATTGACGAGCAGTCCTCGTTCGGCACCTTCTTAAAGTTCACCTTCTTCAAGTTGGCTTTGTCCAGTACTGCCTGGATGGGATCGTGAAATTTGTCCTCCATGTTCGGCAAACGCGTGATCACGTTATACGAAGCTGCAATTAGACCGATCGGCAATCTCAGTGAAATCATATTTGATTTCTATTGACAATGCCGTCAACGTAAATGAACGTCTTCCACATTATATACATACACACAAATGAATATTAGTCACGCTAGCAAACGTATCAGCGACCAGCTATTCATCGTACGTGATGCTCTGCACAGTAACTAAAAATCTTAAAACGAATTCACTAATTACGTAATATCGTTACAGAGAACGATACGCATAACACAACTGCAAAAGAATTGCTTAAAAAGCTCTTACTAAATTTTGAACTAATCATACGCAATTTTTCGTGCAACTTTAATCCCTCTAAAATTAAAAGATGGCAACGACTTTTTTCTAGTGAATTCTTCTGCGGTCACAGTCAGTGTGAAATTGCTCTAAAAACTACACAGCCAAATGACACTTCCTCTTAAATAATAACACAAATATTTCGTGTCGCTCCTACTATTAGTTATTCTAGGAAAGGAAGGGGATATCAAGGAAAAGCCTAGAAGGGCCCCTCCCGATCCCAAAGTCGTTTAAACAATGTTTGTCCTATCATCGGCACAGACCTGCAGAGCCCGATTTAGCCCAGATGACCGCCCAGTTGGCGTAGTCGGTGCCAACGACCGCGATCTCCATCAGTGTTTCGCCACCAACCTCGAGGAAGAACCGTGCCGGATGCCGACTGTCCTCCTTAATATCGACCGACATTTTTACCAGCTCACCTCTAGAGATCACAGATTTGAGAGACCATAATGTTATTATTGTCACTCTTTTTATTCATGCATAGTTGTCCATTTAAACTATTGTGAACGTGTGCTAGAGTTTTATTGTCCGCTAACTAAGCCCATGGCGTCGATAAAAGCCGCGTTCCTCCCGCACAGCATTTCACAAGAAATCCTTTAAAAAACTGTGCCCTTCGTCAGTCAACTGTGATTTCCTCTATGCGCATTGCGATACTATTCAGAAATGTTCTTTATGCCCATGCTAATGGGATCCAATGTATTCAGAGCAAAAATTGCTGAACGGACGATACGATTATTGAGTTGTACGTGCATTATCACCCTGCCTGGACCTTTACAACAGTTCAATGGGTGTCGGGACATCGGTTACAACAGGCTCACCTCACGGCACATGCGTTAAGGCTCACAGGTGAGGGTGTCTATCCTGATAGATGACGGCATCATCGTCGTTGCATTGAGCAAGCTGACGAGACTAAGGACATGACTTAAAGCCAGCCTTCAGTAAAGACAGCAGCTCCGCTGCAGAAATACGGTGCCTCTTTCGTAGTGATGTGGGGTCCTCCATGATTTCTGTCTCAGAGTGTCTGCTTTCACATGCAGGACACTGTTTACCCCAGTGTGAGTACGGGTCAACAAGAGTCCTCACAGTCTCTTCTGCTACAATGGCTGCCTTGTTTATTTTGCGCTTTTCTGTGTCACCGACAAGCGATTCCACTAGCGAGGCAGGCTGAGCTAGCAAAGCATCGTAACGGACGGCAGCAAGATCAGTGGCCCTTCCAATCTCAGCACCTCCTTCTCGCATATACCAAAACCTGTTCCTTCCAAAAATGTTATTGTTAAGCTGTTCTTTAATCCTTAACTCGCTCGCTTAAAATTGAGTGGTTTCATCGTAGGCAGCGATGCCCTCGGCTTGAAGGTTCGAAACGCTTGCAATACTGAGTAATTAAATGAATCTTGGTGATTCAAGTCTGTTCATCTCATCTTTTCAGAGCCAGATATCAATCTATCGGTGCGTACTCTTCCGGCGTGGGCGAATCTTCACAAGGGCCTTCCGTTTTGTAAAAAGAATTTGATGTTGTTACTATAGTAATATCGAAGTAATAAGTGGGGAATAGTAGGCAACTAATGATAATAATAGTGCGCGGACATTAAATATATATATATATATATATATATATATATATATACACATACATATAAAACAGAGAGATCACTATAAGAAAGGTGGCAGAGCGCCTATGAAGAGCCTACTAACTGTGGGAATACTTTTGCCGAGTAGTAGTTATAGTGTTAGCCTTCTGTGGCCTTCTTGCTTACTCTTCAGAGATGTACTGGGCCGCGATGGTGTATTTATCGGCGGACTCCTTCTTTAGGACGACATGTGCGCATCGGTCCGCATCGCCATAAATCGCCTGTGAGAAGCTGTCGATCCACCATTTGCCCAAGAACTGGGTCGCGCAACAACAGCATCAATCGGAACAGTAGAATTGACGCGCGGCAGACATTACGCGGATCGCACACATCAAGAGTTTGCAATCGAATTGTTAGTCTATGCGCGGTGATAAATGGTGCAATGTAATGAATGAATGAATTCGTCAATTAATGAATTAACGTAATTAGTAGAAAGTTATGAACGCATTCAGCTTTAATACATTACACTACCACGTTAGTTGCGCACCCAGCTGCGGGGCGTAACAATACGCATGCTGAATTATTGTATTATTGCGTGGAGTATGAGCGTGCAATTCATACGCCTAAAGTACAGCAAACGAGCAGAGTAAGTAAGTCATGAGCACTCTAGCGAATGTCACTTTTTCTAGGCACTTTAAATGCTTTCGTTCCTTTGACGGTTGTGTTAATCGGTAAGTACGAAAGTATATTAAAGTATTGCTCAAACTTATACAGAAATACGACATTTGCATAGTAGCACATGTGTGGTTCTTAGGAATAGCATTTGCCCTCTTCTAGGTGCTCTTTATTAAACTTTAATTAGTATTATTCACTCTTACTGAATCCCGAGAATTCTTAGTGAACTAAACCTCTCCCTGAGGTCAAACAAGCGGCGCGCATCTGTCTGTCTTCTCGATTTTTTTTCGATACACTATAGAGTTATGTACGTCACTAAGCGGCATGGCTGCTGTCTCATGTATCCTGAAAGAGGAGCGCATATACATTTGAAACTTGGGATTGTACGTATAGAAGTTGTTGCACTATATATATATATATATATATATATATAAATATATATATATATATATATATATATATATATATATATATATATATATATATATATATATATATGTGCCGAAAAACAGATCAAAGATCAGGTAAGCCATCGTATGAAAATCAATTAATTGTTGGGCGTGTATGCACCCGGTGTGCTGGCTATACCGGTACAGAAGATACAGGTGTGCCTGCACTCAATCGCCCACCAATGGACGCCAGTCACGCAATGGTCACGCTCACCTTCTCCGGTTCTATGCTGTCCATGATATGGGCTGGAGAAGCACGACATTTCGCCACCAAGGCGACAAGAAGCACAATCAGTCGGAGAGCATCCCTGCACACGAACATGATCTCACCGATAGATCAATCCCGGATGAAATGGAGAAACAATTCTGTACCAACAACCACCCCGTTTCGAGGCGCTTGAATCCTGCTTTTGCACAAAGTGGAAAAGTCTCTAATGAATTGCGCACGACGCGACACGCTCTCGCTTCACGTCTGAGCTTGCCGCCGGCAGGAGGTTGCACTTATATGCGAACTTTCATGCAGCTGAATCGAAGTTATGGACGCCTTGTTCCTCCTGTGTTATGTTCATGTTACCGCCTTTGTCACGGCTGCCCTTGTCATTGCAGCTGCTGCTGGCTATGCGCTTGTTACCATTTTCGTTGTTTTTATCGTTGCGTACCTATCCGCATATTGTTTTAACCTCAAACGATTGCTGTCATCTTTGTCATCTCTGGCTTCTCCGTTCGTATTTTTCTTCTTTTTGCTACTGTTTTTGTTACTATTGTTATGTTTGCTGTTACAGAAGTTGCTGCTGTTGCAGCCATCAGTGTATTGTTGTTGCTGTTGTTGTTGTTGTTTTGTTCAAATACAACGTTTTTACGTTATACAACTGTGTGGCTTCTTGTCACGCCATGCAGTATGTGTCCAGGTAGCCGACAGGCCCCATTGCAGTTGAACGATATGAATATTCATTTGACACCAATCTGCCCGCATTAGCATAATTGCAATAATTCTCCTTTCGCTTTGACGAGAACCCATTGCGTGGCGTGCTACCCGCTAGAAAGCGCAGCGGCAAAATGTCATGAAGGTCACTTAAGTGAGTTGCTCATATCGTTGGCGTTTAATTGGCGCTCACACATAGTGTGGGCAAAAAAAATCCAGCAAACTTGGTAAACACGCTAATTCCAATCAAACCCTCACTAACGGATCGTATCACGTTAGCGCCATGGCTATCAGAAACGATATGATACCGGAGCGAATCGTGGACTCGATTAGGGTCCGGAGCGTACCTAACCGAAGAAATCCTACCGAGAATTTACAGCTTTAAAGCAACTCCTAATTAAATTATTTCTTACATTAAACGACATAGACAACACATGCAGAATAAGCAAGCCGTAATACTTAGCTAGTAGAACTAGAATAAGCGTCCATAAACGAAACGACCTTGCCTATATATATATATATATATATATATATATATATATCACACACTATAGCGGTTATTGATTGCTGTTTATTCCGCACTGAGCCTGCATTTTAAGATAGCACATAATTGCAAATATAATCGTTATTGTCTAATTTGAACACTTCAGCGGCCGTCGCATCGGGCGCACAAGTGCAGAGACCGCTGATACATCTAGCAGCTTGCTGCGTGGCATTTAACGCACGTCTGCGACCAGAACCAGTAAGGACATTGATCCCTAACTTAGTGAAATCCTTGGGTCCAACATACCAAGTGGTGGTAGCCATGCACACACTTGTGTACTCGTGCCGATTAGTGCTGCAGTGTTGCAGAAATTGTGTATAATAGAAATAGGGAATTGTAGAGCTCGTTAAAGCAAATATTTTTCCAATGGAACATGGTCTCTGAGAAGTCTTGATTCGGAGTGAGAGCGAAATTACTACAATCTGTGACACTAGTGTTTTTGCCCGACATAGAAGCATAAAATGTGCTGTTGCAAGACAACCAGTCCTCTTATACAGAAACTAAACACACACTGTCGTGTTCGTGAGAAAATTCTGCTTCTTCCGAAGAATATACAAGGCCGGTCAGAAGATGCGACACGGTCGTTTAGAAGAGAATTCGTCAAAAATGAAGTTTTTTATTAGCTTTTACGCCAAATACTTCAGAATCATAACCCTACTACCCCCACGTGTTCAAAGCTAACATATTCAAAACAAGCAAATGCGCATTTCATGACGATCATTTTGGTACCAAACTTATGGCAATGCGAGCTGTGGTTGCGGAGCAATTAAGATTTTTCGGCGGGATGTCCAGATTAAGTGCATGAAAAATGACGCGCTGCGGCTGTCGCGCGGGACGTCGGCGGTAGTGAACGTCGCCACACAGTAATTTTTCATGCACTTAATCTGGACGTCCCGCCGAAAAATCTTAATTGCTCCGCAACCACAGCTCGCATTGCCATAATTTGGTACCAAAATGATCGTCATGAAATGCGCATTTGCTGAATATGTTAGCTTTGAACACGTGAGTGGTCGTAGGGTTATTATTCTTAAGTATTTGGCGTACAAGCTAATAAAAAACTTCATTTTTGACGAATTCTCTTCTAAACGACCGTGTCGCATCTTCTGACCGGCCTTATGTATTCTTCGGAAGAAGCAGAATTTTCTCACGAACACGTCAGTGTGTTTAGTTTCTGTATAGGAGGACTGGTTGTCTCGCAACAGCACATGTTATGCTCCTATGTTGGGCAAAAACACCAGTGTCACAAATTTTAGTAATTTCGCTCTCACTCCGAAACAAAACTTCTCAGAGACCATGTTCCATTGGAAAAAATATTTGCTTTAACGAGCTCTACAATTTGTATATTCTATTATAAAAAAAATCTGCAACACCCTGTATACATATATATTTATTTATATATATATATATATATATATATATATATATATATATATATATATATCTATATATATATATATATATATATATATATATATATATATATATATATATATATAGCCAATAACCGCCTGAGGCATGTCGCTGATGTGCTAGGTAATGTAGTCTCGGACCCAGATACGGGAAGAAGTTGGCAAACTCCAGCGATTGGCCACAGCAGTGTTACGTCTGCTGCAGCCGATCGGCCCCCACGGTGAAACTTATTGGCTTTTGACTTACGCGAGTTTAACTGCAGGCCCTTACGGTGAAGGTAGGTTCCTACGTCGCCGACAATTTGACGCATGGCACCGCGGTCCCGGTGGTCCACTACTATGTCATCCGCATACATGACGCCCACGGCGTTTCTAAATCCCTCCCCCACATGACAAATTAAATCTGCGAATTGCAAGACAGCTGAGACGGTCCCCTTGAGGGGTCCCTACGTTTGGACTCAACTGCAAGGTATCCTGGCCCCTTATGTTTACTTCAATGCGGTCTTTAGCAAATAAGCTGGAGAGCGCTTGTAGAAAAGAACCTCCCCAGCATGTCAAAATGAACCGACTAGTAACTGACGGGGAACTTTGTCAAAGGTTTTGACACAATCGATAAAGACGGCGTACAAGTGACCCCCGGGCACAGCCAACACCCGCTCAACTTTCGACTGGAGTGCGTGGATTGCGCCCTGTGTACCTCGACTCTTACTGAATCCGAATTTCTTCGGAGGGAGGGCCTTTATCACAGTTAGAAACACCCTCGAGATAATCAACCTAGCGAACATTTTCTTAAGAGTGCGTTCCGACGCAATGCCACGGTAGAGATTCGGATCGTCCACGCTGTCACCGTATTTGCCCTTGAATAGCAGAGAAAGCCTCCCTTCATGCTAAACCTGGGTTATACGTCTCCCGCTGAGTATTTGATTAAACAGATTACATACCCTATGACCAGCAACTATCTGGGGGTCGTGGTGTTGAGCCCGTGCTCAGCACAGGAGCCCCAAAACTTCCCGATGTTTAGGATAGCAGGCCTGCCTTCATAGCGTGGTTGTACGTTGTTGGTGGTGGTACGTAGACCATGGGCGGGCAAGAGAGAGAGCAAGATATATAGGTCCTTGAAAAGCAAGGAAAAGCCACAGAATGTTTTGGGCTACGACATCTGTACATCCTTTTCGTTTGTTAGAGTGGCAAACGTGATCGCGTTTTCTTGGTACAGCAGTCTCAAAAACACGGCAGAAGATACTGCCCGTATGCTAGACGATTTGCTGCAAATGGCAGCTGACCACAAAGTGTCGTTTGCAGTATTCACGGCAATTTTAAAGCGACGTCGGATTATTAGCGAGAGGAAACGGCCGGTGTTAACACGGGGATCACTACTTTCCACCAGTCGAGCCACAAGTTACATAAAAACCTTACGACCAGGATGCGTTCGACTATCACCTAGGACAAGAAAGCTCGATCCTAAAAACTGCCATGAGGATCGCAGAAGTAAAACCCTAGTTGTTGTGTCCGATCATGGAGAACATGTGGTGAATAGAAAATAACTGGCTCTTAGTAGGTAAGACACCAACACGGCTCGAACCCGCGCACCTATGTGTCTCCTCCGGTCATGAGGCGCAGACGCATGCCACCACGCCACCGGGCTCGACACACTATACATATATATATATATATATAAATTATTGCCTCTTTTACTAAAAGCTAAAACACGAATTTGCAAAAGCGTGCGGGTTTATTTAATCAGCGAAGAACTGTTGCATCTTATTTTGGACGTCCTCGAAACACTCGATTTTTTTCAGGAGTTTTCGAACGACTGGAATTAGTGATAGTTTGAAGGTGCAAAGTTAAAGGTGGCGGGCTGCTGTTGCTCACATAGGTCGTGCGTTGCCTTCGTGACAGATGACCCTTTTCCTGTTCACGGGTCAAAGGCGCGTTTTGATCAATTTTTTTGGCGCGCATGCGCTCTACCTACAGAGCTTAGAAGTTAGTGCAAGTTTTTTAGTGTCTTGACAATTTGGTTGCTTGATCAACTTCAACATCCAGTGCGAGTTATTCGGCAACCGTCGGATATTATTGTGTCTTTAAGCGACAACGTCGAGCAAAGGGAGTCGACCGCACCTTGGTTCACCATCCAGGTCCAAATCTCCACCACGTAACTTGGTAAGTCACTTTTGGCAGAACCGGCAAACGTCGCCGAAGATGGTGAAGATGTTTCGAGCCACAGCAGCGTTGGAATATTTTCGGCCCGACATTCCGAATTTGCACTTTTACAATTCGTTATTTCTCTGCCTTCAGCAACTTAGCTTTTGGCGCCAAAGCGGAGCCTACCGGCTGAGGCAGTAATGGCCGCTCTATCACCCTTTGCCTAGAGCGCGATGCAAGCCTCCGACACAAACGAATACCAAAACGGCAAGAACTTTTGCATCAGACTAATATATATATATATATATATATATATATATATATATATATATATATATATATATATATATATATATTGTTTTTTTCTTTTTTGCGCTTTTTGATCCTTAAAACACGATTAAGTGTGTTTTCGTGAGGCCTGAGCAACTAAGCAAATAGATAAGAAAAATAGATGCAATTATATTACAAACAAATGTAGCCATATTACGCCAATAAAATTGTTTTCGCACAAAAAAAGAAGAAAAATAACATATATATATATATATATATATATATATATATATATATATAATTGCGGCGTCCGTCTGCATGTTTTTTGAATACATATAAAAATAAATACTTTTGTTTATCTATAATAATGGACAACAAACACAATAGGCAAACTACCTTCTAAGGAAATACTGCATACAGGAAAATGCATTATGACGCGACCAGATATTTAAAGAAGTCGTCATATAGCCGAAGCATATGGGAACCACTAGCGCCCTCTTCAGAAGTAGGTCTTCCCGCTCTTCCCGCAGATTTTTTCTTTCCTCTGTGTTTCAAATTCAGCTTAATGTGGAGATTACCACAAATAATTGCCAGGTCGGGGTTCCCCGTCAGGCCGGAGAACCGCGAATCGCGAGCGCTCAGCACAGTGCCGCGATACACACGGCATTTGGGTCAGTTCTAGTAAATAAACCTCCTGAAGTCTCTCCCCTCTGGCCTATTCTCCAGTGGAGTAGTGACTCAGCAAAGTACTGCGTTCTGACTGAATATACGTACAGACACGGGTTTGAATCACTCGTCTGCGCTGCGCTTAGGAATGAATTTACTCTTCTTGTTATCGTTGTTGCTGTTGTAGTAGTTGCTGGTATTAGGTTGCCTATCTAGTCGCTGGCTTAAGCAGTAGCTTGTACCAGCTGTTGTGCGCGACGAGAACAACGTGAGATCAACACATCTGAAACAACAAAAAAACGCCTGAAAACGTGAGCGAAACTGTTCCGAAGATCTTCGTCGAAGAAGAACCACAGAGTTTATTCCGTAAAAGGACGGTATACATTCCGTCGCCACAGAGTTTATTCCGTAGCAAAAGAGTATACGCTCCGGCTTCGACGACGGGAACGCTGCGGTGAGGATACAAACCAATGACGAAAACCAGTGTTTTCTGGCGCGCTGCTGTCGCTATTGGAAGAAGACAGTTTTGCTCAGTATTCGATCGCGGTGGAGGCGCCAATCGGCAGCTAAACAAATGGGCCTTGCCTGCCACAAGCAATATGAGTCAGAATTCAGACACAACCACCACCACCACCACTACCACCACTTCTTCTACGACCGATGGCCGATCCATCCACTCTGATCACATTGGTAAGTGAGAGGAAATATGTCAAACGAACAATAAATAGATCGAAACAGCCAGGATAGCATAATCGTGCATAGACTTTCTTCTGTGGGATTTTATCAGCCACTCTGTTTTTGGTGGTTTAGCAGGGATACTGAAAAGGTACGTTATTCCGCTGCTTGCACGTCTCCATACACTAGGTGATGATGGCTTTATTATTGACAAATTTACTGTTGTTCCGTCATAAGACTGTCGATTCTTTGTTTGGCATGGTAATTTGATTTTTAATTGTTTAAAACGTAGCTCATTTATGAGCAAACTGCCTACTGTGTATAGAGCATTATATATATGTATATATATATATATATATATATATATATATATATGTTTTTTTTCATGTTTATGTGTATACTCGGGAATTTCCCACGCGTATAGCAATAAATCTCACGGCTGCTACAATACTTTAGACTGTACGGTTTTTTTAATATTTGAAATATTGTAATAATTGTATTTGTGCCGAACGCCTTTCTCTGCTGACCTCCTCTTTCGGACAGCCGTATCGTCGTAGTAAATAAACATCATTCATTGCCGGCTGGAACATGTGAGTTCGCTCTGCCGTAGAGAGAAGCTTGGATAGTTGGGGCATTTAGTCACCCCAGCCATAGATCGCTGTGATGAAGAATGAATCTCGCAGCAAAACCGTTTTGTTCGCTCAATCTACTGCGACCACGCTGTGCTCTGCTGTGACTGACAACAGTTGCAAAGGGCACAATTTCTGCAGTTATTATGAAGAAAAAAATGTCTTCTGCATCAAAAACCCTCGTTCTAGCGCCATAGACATATCAAGAAGGGTGTCATCTGCGGCTGTTGCTGTATTTGACGACTCTTGACTAGATGCAGCGGCGGTATCGCGGGCGCGCGGCCAGCCGGTCGAAAGAAACACATGGGCTCGTCCTTTGCCGGCCGAATGCCTCCCTCCCCCCCCCCCCCCCCTCCTCCCAAATACCCCGCGGCAGATATCTATTCGTTCCTGGTGTTAGAATGTATGTTTAGTACAAGTAGACACGCATAAATAGGCACACCAAACGGCTAGGCTGAAACAAGTGTGTAATTTGTCACACCGGTGGTCTATTGTTCTTGTTGTTTCTCGTTTGTAAAATGTATCGTTACTGCTAATCGTATGCGATTTGCATCGTATACTTTGAGAATATCGTGCTTTCGCCGAGTATCGAAAAAAAGCCGCGTTCTCGTCGGTCATCGATATATATATATATATATATATATATATATGAATATGATTGTTCTGTGATGGTTACAAGACGCCTACGCAGTGTGCCACGAAGGTAAACCCGCCTACACGGGCTTCATATCTGGCTACGTCTCCAGCTTCCGGGGGTAGCCGCCACGGCTTCACGGTAGTTCATTCGGGGGTTGTCGCCGGGCGCGTCGGGCGAGTCTCGTCGGCGTCGGTGATCCGTCGTCGCCTGTCTCCGACTCCGACGTTGTCCGATGTGATGGTGCGTATGCAAAGTCCGAACAGATGTATACGCTCATACGGCGTGTGTGTTTCTCCCGCAAGGCGTCGTGTTTCTGCTGTTGTTGCTGTGGTCGTCGTCGTTGTTGTTGTCTAAGTTCGGCTACCACTCTAAGCCGTAGCCATCGTGTTCCTCGCTCTCAACGTCCCTGGATGATGGCGACCGAGATGTCTTCGGTGTCAAGAACGCTATCATCGGCAGCAAGCACGGCTTCACCCGTCGGCGCTGCCGCGTCAGTATCCGATGCCGCCAGCGGTTCCCAGCTCCCCGCTCCCGAAGCGTCAGACGAAACGGCAGCGGCCGTTCAGGCGACGCTAGCAGGTGTTGTGTCGGCTGCAGTGTCTGCAGGAGTCACTGCTCAAGCAGCTGCAGCCACCACAAACGGTTTCGCGGTAGATGTCCCCAACGACGCCGGTCCTGGGGGTGGCCCTGCTGTTTGTGCAAAGGATGTTTCTGCTGCTGCTGCTGCTTCTGCTGCTGTTGTGAGTGAGTCGGTCCAATTGAGTCGGATCGCACCCCCGCCAGCGGTTGCTTCGGGCTCATCACCCCCAGCTCCCGCTGCGTGGGGTGGTGACGGCGATGAGCAGGTGATCCAGCGGCAGCAGCAAAAGGATCAGCAGACTAAAGTGGCTAAGGTGTGTCCGACGCACGGCGAGAAACGCAAAGCGGAACCGTCATCGTCGCCGAGGCAGGCGGGGGCTCGGTTGTTTGACGACAACGCATTGCGCGCGGACGTGCTCGACCTGAAGCGAATCCGTCGCGGCGCCAAAGAGCTTCGGCCGGGCTTCGCCGAGGACCGCTACGACGAAACGACGTACTACTTCGAGAACGGCCTGCGCAAAGTCTACCCGTACGAGTTCTCGTACACGACCTTCACGAAGGGTCGCTGGATCGGACGCCACCTGCTCGACGTGTTCGCGACCGAGTTCCGCGCTCAGTCGCTCGACTACTACGAACGCGCGGTGACCAACGGACGACTGTTGGTCAACAACGAGAAGGTCCGACTCGACTATCGGCTGCGTGACAACGACCTGCTCGTCAACAAGGTTCATCGGCATGAGGTGCCCGTCCTGGGTGAGTATCACGACGGGGCGGCGTGATCATCTTTTTTTAGACCATAGATTTGGACTAGAACGGAGAGTGACCGAGAATATACACAGCTCTCAGTATGCAGCATTACAGGAGACTGTGCGTCGTCACTGTGGTGTCACAACACACAACTCCAAACGGTAAACAATTAGCAACACAACGATGTAATGGTTAGGGCAAGCCATGGCTGTGGGCGACATGGCTAAATGAAGCAGTATGCCAACAGAATCATGGATACGAGCGCGCCCACTCCGCGATGACAATACGATCGGAGAGCAGATATCGTGTTTGCTGAATGAATGGTCAAACAATTGTAAAATATGAACGAACTTGCATGCTGTTACACTTCTGACTGAAATATATTGTATATGTTGTGTATTAAATATTTAGATTCTATTTTCTGATTGTTTTAGCGTATTATACGAGTATACATGTATATATATATATATATATATATATATATATATATAGTATATATATATAGTGCACACACGTGTATATCTAACACTTCACTTGCACGCAGCGCTAATGATTGCACTTCTGGCTATCGCTTGCTTTGGCCGAGCAGGGTGTAAGCTCAAGATCATACATGAAGACGACGACATGCTGGTGGTGGATAAGCCGCCATCGGTACCTGTTCATCCGTGCGGCCGGTACCGGCACAACAGCATCGTGTTCCTGTTGGCCAAGGAGCTCGGTCAGCGGAACGTGCACACGATACACCGGTTGGACCGGCTGACCTCGGGCGTGCTCATGTTCGCCAAAAGCATCTCGAAGTCGCAGTTTATGTCGACGCAGATTCGCGAGCACGCCGTCGACAAGGAGTACCTGTGCCGGGTCGAGGGCGAGTTTCCCGACACCGGCGACGTCGAAGTGACCGAACCCATCGAGGTGTTCTCACACAAGATTGGCGTGTGCGGCGTAAGCAGAACCGGCCGGCCGTGCACGACGACGTTCAGGCGTCTCAGCTACAACGGAAAGTCGAGCGTCGTCATGGCGAGGCCCAAACAGGGCCGCATGCATCAGATACGGGTGCACCTTCAGTATCTGGGACATCCGATCGTCAATGATCCCCTTTACAACGACGAGGTACGCTATTCGAAAAGAACGCCGCGCCTACAAGAGAGAGTGAACCATATATATAAATATATATGGTATATATATAAATATATATGGTATATATATAATATATATGGTATATATATATATACATATATATATATATATATATATATATATATATATATATATATATATATATATATATGGTATATATATATATATACCATATATATATATATATATATATATGTTAGATGAAGTGGAAGAGATGACCGTCGACTGTGGCACTATATATATATATATATATATATATATATATTTTTTTTTTTTTTTTAGAGGTTTTGGGAATGCATGATGCACATGCGCCACTAGCAGTCTCTGCCGTTCTCCTTCAATCAGCTCTATCCCTGACTATCAAACATCCCGCATGTCTACCTGCGGTTGGATAGGGGGATGCCATTTTGTAATCCGTCCTGTGAGGGTGCGTCGAGACCATGAGGGCCTGGCTGCTATATATATATATATATGAGTTTAATTGCTCCAGCTTTCCCACCGGTGTGTATGTCTGTCTGTCAACGCCAACGCCAACACAGTTGTCTCCCACTTTTTTTTCCCGCTCATTGCAGATCTTCGGCAAGAACAAGGCTAAGGGTGGACTTTCAGAGAAGAGCACGGAACAGCTGGTAGCCGATATGATCAAACACCACACGCTAGAGAATTGGCTGGAACCGCTAAACGAAGAAGAGCTGGCCGAACGCCGTCGACTCTGGGGAGCTGCGGGCCGCGCGTCGGAGCTCGGCGACAAAGTGGCACCGGCGGAGCAGGATCATCAGCAGCTGCAGCAGCACGCTGACGCCTCTCACGACGACTGCTTTAAGGGCTATCCGCGCAGTCTCGAGCACTACATCGACGACGAATTTAAGCGCACCATTCACGCTTACGATCCGAGCAAAATGTCGTTCTATGAAGGCTGCCACGAGTGTCACAGGCGATACACGGCGCCCAGGCCGTCCGAGTTGTTCATTTACCTGCACTGCTATCGATATCGCGGCGACGGATGGGAATATACGGCGAGCTGGCCCAATTGGGCTAAGGACGATTGGGATGTCGACTGAGCACACACTCGCATATATATATATATATATATATATGGACAACGTGAACATCTGGCTCAAGGAGAAAAATTGTTTTTTGCCTCCTCCCATAGTTGCGCGTGACTGTAAATATTTACGTATGAGTTTAAGATTTCCTAAATGGCCTAAGGCATATATATATATATATATATATATATATATATATATATATATATATATATTATATATATTTGTATGAATTACGGTTATCTACATTTAATGGAGTACACCTCAGTTTGGTGTTAAATAGCTTGAAATAAATGTAAGTAATGTATGCAAAGCTTAGTTGAAGTTTCTCAGAATTTGTGTGTCCTTACCTGGTGGAAAGTTTTTGCTTTGCTACGATTCTACGTGAGGAGGCTGTCTGAAATAGTTAAACTTTCTATTAATAACATATTGCTTATCAACTAAGCATCGAGAACAAGAGGCGATTTTAGTCAAATAGATCCACCACACCAGTTCGAGTAGAGAAGAACAGATGCTATCCTCCTACTTTTGGATAGAGTTCGCGATCTGCACGATCACAGATTGCCGGATGGTTCAGGTGGTGAAAGTGTTGAAACCGCCAAGGGCAAGTTGTTGCTTGGGAGACATTATTGGTTTTGGCCATTCGGCGTTAGCTGAGTCTCACTCAGCCAACAATTTAGGAGCCTTAGGTTTGGTCTAGGCACCTCCCCATTACTATACGTGCAAGAACAACGTGGACATAAGACTATATTTACCCTCCGCGCACGGCCTACAGGAAAATCGCTCAGACAATCTACACAATCCTGAGGACAAAACACGGGTAACAAAAACCTACAACCATAAAACATCAACTTGTGCATTTAACCATTTCTGCTCGTATATGCAATACAACACTGCCATGTTTTCTACATGGCAACAGGCAGGTCAACCCTACAATACAAGCCACACACGCCGCATTCTCAAAGAGATTAAATGCCTCACTAGATGATCTGGGTAAATAAAATATTACTCCATAGGACATCCTCTCAGCACCTCCTCTAGCTAACTACAAATGACCACAACACTGAGCCACTATATCTAGAAGGTTGTTTACTCAACATATGGCGTTTCATTTCTTTTCGAATCTAGTTAGTACCTTGGCAATTCTTACACTCAGTGGCCATACGGATACCGCTAAATGACAGGGTCTTTCTTGAACGAGAATAACTGTTGTATCGTTATTAGATCTTCATATGATCGCATTAATTATTTGTATATCGCGATTGTGCGGCTAGCTGATAATCAAACCGGAGTCAAACCGGAAACAGAAATCGATTAGTTTGCTATAAACGTGACAAACGTACTTCTACCGTTCGGTTTTATCTCTGGATCTGGACTACCGACCACCGTATGCCTTAGTAGAGAAATCTCTGGGACGACTACGCAAGGAAAAAGTTTCGGTTGCCATGACCATGAAACGAATGTCAACCTTCTTTCTAATTTTGGACTGGAACGATTTTAAAAGTATGAACTCTCATTTTAAATTGAAATCGGTTAGACTTAAGGAGATGAGAAGAGCAACGCTTTACATAGCAACAGCGTAGCTATGGGGCAACCCTAAAGGTTTGGACGGCAGCTAATTTGATAACTACGCTTAAGCTTACGGATGATAAACAGTTAAATAATTCTGGGTGAATCTCACTCCTAAGTGAGACGTTGGACTGGTTGTGTTGTGTCAACAGGGCGGCACTAACAGTGCATAGTAGCGTTCAGGACCGACGAGGCAGTGTCGGTGATAGCGTTTAAAGCTATTTGTAATCTAACTGCATCGGAGTGAATGTGCGTTAATGAAAACCGAAATGTCGTAAACTTTTTACTTATTATATATATTATTATTGTGTTTCGTAATTACCTAGTTGAAGTGAAGCTTTTAATTATATTAATTTACATTAAAACGTACCCAAATTCGCAAATATTTAGAAAGTTCGCTACAAAATAGATGTGTCATGCAAATCTTCTTTACTTCAGTGGCTAGTACATCTTCCGTATATTTCTCTGTCTAATCATAGCAAAACACTTCTATCTCGAACTTAACTGGGATACAGTATCAGTACAGCAATTGGTTGAATCGGCATAGCTGCAAGGCCTAAAATCGGTATTTTAAAGACACTTACTGACCTGGCGCTGTGAGAAGCTAATTCATTCACTGTATGGGGTAATATAATTCCACTGGACGTACGTGCCATAGTGTCAAAATATTTAGTTAAAAGTTGATTAAACGCTAAATATCGTGATAAATAGATAATATGATTTAACGAGCGTATGTGAGAAAAGAAGGTAAATTGAAATAATAATTGTAAAAACTAAAAAAATAAGCTTGATTATACATACAAACAAAAGTGATCTTACCTAGCTTATGACCCACGTACGCATTCGTGATTTTTGTGTGCTTTCGAATTCACAGAGAGCGTTTACGTAATGCCGTTTGACGTACTAATTCGCCCTATTCCGCCGGCGTTGGATGAAGGCAAGGTTGCCTCGCTTATGAAGACCTTGCGGGAACCCCGGAGCGAGAACAAGGCAAGTACGACCAGATAAGCACGGAGCAGTAGGATCACAGGCATAGTTTGAGCTATTGAGCTCGTAAGTGGCAACATGAAGAAGTATTATCGGTTACACGGGTTAGCCATTTATGAGGGGCAGAAAGTACTGGAAAGGTTTCCTGGAGTGTCCGGGATACCGAGGACCCCACCCAGTAGACTGCTAAAGCTGTTCGTGATGCTCTCACCACCCATTGGCTTATGTAATAAATCTATACATGCTAACAAGTTATTTTCGAACCAAACTGAAAAACGGAAAGCTTTTATTGAGTGCTGTATTGCCCATTTCGTTCAACTAACTTAGCTCAACGCTAAGGCAAGCTTAACGATTCCATCCCTCCAGAAGGTGGCGTCCTGGCTTCCCAAGAAATGATCTATATACGTTTAAACGTAATCCAAAGGGAATTGAAAGGATTGAAACATTCGATAATCCGATGATGCACGGTCGGGCCTATACGCAGAATGTGGCAGGATATCCTATCCAAATTCCATAAACTTCTTGGGGGTGAGCAAAGATGTGTGCGGTCTTGCGTTGTCTTGGTGAAAAGTCACTCTTTGTCTGTTCGCCAATTCCGGCTGTTTCTAGTCAATTACTCTCTTCAAATTGTTCAGTTGTTGACAGTATTTTATCGTACTGACCGTTTAGTTTGGTTGTAACAGCTCATAAAAAATCACCTCTTTCGCATCTCACCAAACACTTAACATCATTTTCCTTGTATGGGGCGCGGGCTTAGCAGTTGCTTAGGACTCTCTCCCTTTTTTAAGCCACGCCTTTCTGAGAGAGAATGTTCTTGTAGAATATACACTTCTCATTCCCTGTCACCCCGGTGCAAAGAAAGGGGTGGTCCTCGCTCTGTTTAGAAGCTAATCGCACACTGGCATACGCTTCTTCAGTTGGTGATTGCTGAGCGCGTGCGTTATCCATACATGCAATTTACAAACGAATCCCTCGGCATGGAGATGACTTTGAACGGATGTGTATGATACTTCGACAATGACCACGATCTCGTGCAGCGAGAGTCGTGGGTTTCGTTCGACCATCGCTGTTAATGCAGCCGTGTCCACTGTCAAAGAGCGTCCGCGGCGGTCCCGGTCGCTAACGTCGAAACAACCGTTCCTAAATCGGACAAACCACTTTTCAACTGTGCTCTGTATTACTGCCTCTCCGCTTTACACTTTACGTATCTTAGTTACAACTTGGGTTGCATGTTTTCCTTTCCGAAAATAAAATAGCATTAGGTGCCGAAAATGCACATTTAAATCTGCCATCTTCAGTCGAGCGTTACAGGTGGCGTGAGTTAGATACTCTAACGAATTCCACAACGTAGTACAACGCAGGTCTGCTCTCTTATCGTCATGTAAAAAACAACCCTTTCCCAAGAGTTTTCATCCTCTTCCGGGGCTGCACAATATGGCGTATGCAACTTCCCAAACAGACCCAATATATTTGGATTTGGATCAACCCAATATATAGTACATATATGAAGAAAAAAAATATCCATATATAGCTATGTGCATACATGCGTGTAGACATTAATGGAGCGCCAATCTCTTGTAGGTTCCCCCAATTGACGTTTTATGGATTACGGGACGTAAAGGCGGAAACTACTTCTATTCATTCGGCGGGTGTCACCGGTATGAGGCCGCAAAGCGACTTGGTCTGAAGGAGATCCGAGTCAAGATTATCAAGTCCACGATCGAGGATCTTCGTACATATCTGGGCGCTAGCACCCCGGACCTAAAATAATTGATGGGGTCTTTATTAGGTGCAGTAGGCCAGAAGGCCGTCGGCGCATTTTTGGCTGGCTTACAGTCGTTACAGTTGGCAAAATAACGCATTGAATGAAAATCTAGTTTCTGGTTGTCTGAGAACAACGTGTTGCTTTTTTTTTCAATTTTGTCGTAATTCGTTGTAAAACTAGTACTAGTAGTAAGATACAATACTTGTTATTATTAAAGCGTCAACGACAACACTAACAGTGGTGACATGGTCAAACTACGCCGAAAAAAACGAGGCGATAGTACGTTCAAGTAACTGATCGTCTAGTCTGATATGGGAAAACAGAATAAAGGTCTACGACACGCATTAAATAACAGTGTTTATGTAGAGTACGGTGCAGAAATGAGGCAAGCCCAGTCCCAACTAGCTTTATAGAATACACGATCGTCGTCGATAGGTAAGTTTACATGCAAGCCAATGGCGAATGACGAGCGCAAGAAGCTAAAAGAAAATAGGCCTCATAAATCAGCATACTTTTAAGCAGCGCATTTCCACCATCTTCACATAATTGACAAATATGATTGTATATGAATGCTGCAAAGTCGAAAAGCTATACCTTAACTATAACCTCTTATACAAAGCCAATAATCCACCTGTATGCCTCTCGAAATTCTAGGCCCTTGTTCGCAGAGTTAAGAAGCAAAAGTTGAATTCGTGTATATGAGGAGTGAGAACTGACGTCACCGAAAAATATAAGCCACGCTGACAAATTTTTCATGCATAAATGCCCATGTCAAATTATGTGGCACAGTCTGACATTCTGGACACAGTCTGATTTCAGCGATCCAACTCCTGTTTTTCGTGTATATCTGTCCAATCTTAGCCTTTTCAACTACCTATCTAACATTTGCTCGGATACCGATTTTACATATGTTTTTGACAAAAAACAACCACACTTATTTACTTCTTTTGAAAGCAATAAACAAGCGCTCAGTACAATCGTCTAGAATAATAAAGTGTGTTATCTAAAACCCTTCTTTTAATGAAGCTTCTAGCAATAAAGCCGCAGCGCTTGGGGGGATTACGACACCATTTATCGAATCCTAAAGTGCAAATCAAAGCAGCAAAAACTATTTAGAAGCCATTACTATGGCGCACAAACGACAATATTGGCGGGATATAGTCGTCGATTGGGGATAAACGATGAAGACGAAAATCGCAAGGCGCAATGAAAATTAGGCACTGGCTTCAATACGATCAGTAAATACATTTTCCAAAACTTCGAAAAAAAAACTTACCACCATGCCCAGCAACCCCCTCGCCTCATCGTAATAAACGTGGCTTATATCACGTGTTCAGTGCAGCTTATAGCAAAAGACGTGCACGATATTATCTCGATACGTCTTGGACGTAATTCTGGCCTCGTATGCGACTTCAGCGCTGCAGTAGAATGGTACACCTTGACCTCGGTTTGTTATCTTGCGAGGAGAGCAAAGCGCCACAAGGTGCAGTAACAGAGCATACCAAGCATACCAGCAGGCGAGAACAAACTCACGACACGATAGGGATGACTCTATTGTTCGCTCTAACTTCTTCTAGCCTTGAAAAAGCCCATATGGTCCAGCTCGCTTGCATATGTTTGTGTGTGTGGGTACGTATAAAATAGTTTTAGACCAGGCGATCGGGAAGTTCTTGCGGTAGGTACATTGAAATTTAAAAATTTAACTTCAACTCCTAGGATCGTCCAGTTTTTTGTTTTGTTTAGGAGCGCCATTTGTCAGCTACACACAGCCCAAATTTAGTAGTAAATATGTTTTGTGGTTGAGTGTTTGAGTTGTTTAATGAAGTGAAGAAAATTGAGTTCGGCCGAAAGTAAAGGGTCAACGAAACCTGCATCAAGTTCTGTGTTAAACTATATGTTATAAAATGGTAGAAATGTTACGAACTGCTTGTGGTCATCAAGCAGTATTCCGAAACACTTTAAGTACGTGGTACCGTCGATTTCGCGATGGACTTAAGGAGACCGAAGATAACCCCTGCTGGGGAAGACTTTCGACGTCAATAACCAAGAAAAAACTTGAACTTCGTGATGTAGTACTGAACAATCGCCGAAAAACTATCGGGTAACTGTTGAGACTGGCAGGGAAGTTTGTTTCAAAAATGTTGAATTTCCAGCAAACAGACGATCATCGGAAAATGTCTGAACTGAACTTTTGGGTGCTAGCAGAAGATTCTGGATTGATTCAGAGAGTGCTTCCAGGAAACGAGTCATGGGTATATGGGCACAAAATAGGGACCAAAGCCCAATCTTCTTTGTAGTGCTTCCGAGGAGCGAAGGAATTGAGTTAAAGCAGAACCAAAGCAAAGGTACTTTGACTTTGACGTTTGACGTCACGGGCGTTTTTCAACTACAAAGGAATCACCTTCCACGAATTTTTGCCACCTGGTTGTACGGTCAATGGGGAATACGACCGCAAATTTTGAAAAAGCTTGTGCGAGGTGCTCGTCGATCACGACAACATTCCGGCGCACAGATCGTTACGGATTTCGGATTATTTCATGAAATTATACATTTGTATGTTTCCGCAACCTCCCTATTCGTTACACCAAGCTCCGTGCGACATTCTCCTGTTCCAACAGATAAAAAATAGTTAAAGAGAGAGACACAGTGTTTCGAGTCTACAGAGCGGATACAAAAAATGCAGCATCAACTCTGCTCTATTCCGAAGGACGCTTTAAAAAATGTTCCGAAGAGCGGGAAAAAGTCGTTCCCTTCCCGCAGAGGGCGCGACCTATTTTGAAAAGAACCGATAACAACAGGGGATTGGAAGATCGTAACAACGAAAAATCAACGCGCGGCGCAGAAGAAGCAGTGGAAACGCGAGGATCAGCACAAACGTCAACAATGCATCAAAACAATATCAATCGACGACGAGACAAAGTTGAAGAAAAAGGAGTTAAATAAGAAAGAACTATCTAATTCAAACGGCGCGCAACACCTAAAGAAGGTGGAGCATGAACTGCCCAGAGGCGCTTTAGTTGTTGGCAGTTCTAATGTGAAGCGCGTTGAGACATTTGTGATGAACGCTATTAAGAATGACAAACGTTGCGATATTAATAGCTATGGAGGAGCAACTATGCGCACAACAATTGAACATGTTTTAGCTAAATTGCGCCGTGATACTCGCCGTTTTAATCTAGTAATTCTCCATTCTGGACTAAATAATGTGATAAATAGTGCTGCACGAAAAGGTTGCTCAATTTCGGAGGTATGGTTTGAAATTGAATGCGCGCTTAACGATCTTGTCAGTTTCGTCTATCAGAATAATATACGACTAATTGTGTGCTCTATTCCCATTGCAATGGGGTACGGAGAGGAGTGTAGGTTTATCAACCAACAACTGAAATGCAAATTTAATATGAGTACCATTGTTTTTAAAGATTTTAGTTTCATTCAAAAGAAAGCCAGGAATATGCATATTGATGGATTGCATTTTGGAATCCATGGCGCTCGGTTGGTCGCTCAGTATATCTCTCGTGAGATAGCCAACCACCTAAACATAACCGCCCAGTTGGAGCCTGTACAGCTATCATATAAAGACGGTCGCACAATGGCTGATCGAAGTTCTTATTTTCGGGACAATTTAATGCCTCCAATCGTATTCAGTTGCTCAATTCATATACCGCCTTACATAATTTTGATTTAATTTTTATAACCGAAACATGGTTAGGTATAGGCGGGAGACAAGTTACAAATTGTGACTTAAGCTGTGATAATAGGTATTCACTACTTCGGTGCGATCGGGGCTCTCGAGGAGGTGGTGTCTGTATATTAGTTAGAAAAACGTTAAAGTTTTGTGAGGTCAAGTTAGAAGATGATATTGAAGCATTAGCGCTGGACGTGTTTTCAAAATCATGCTCAGTCAGGATAGCATGTTTTTATGCTACGAATGCTGGATCGCTGCCAGAACGCAAGAATTGCATAAAAAGAATATGTTGATACTTTTGAGAATATATGTGATAGTGCTACCCAATTATAATTGTTGGGGATTTTAACCTTCCAAGAATTGACTGACAAAATGTGTCCCTTTTAGATTCTCAAATCTAGGAGGCTAATTTTACAAATGCTTGTATAACAAACGGTTTATATCAGCAAGTGACTGAAATTACGCGTCCACCAGTGGATGCAAGAGACCCAATCTACAAGGAATGGCCAGAATATAGTATAAGTTCAAGTGATTTATCTAGTCATACAAGCAGTCTTCTGTCGGATGAAACCAGCACAACTTTTACACTAAACGAAGACCCTAGGGGAACATTGATTGATTTAGTTCTTACTACCGATCCAGATATAATAGAAAATATATCTGTTTTTAAATCCCCGATGCCCTCAGACCATGAGTATATATCTAGTCTTGAATCACTTATTGAAAAAGACCCGAGTCCGCGGTATGCGACCAAACTGCGTAAGGCAAGCAGAAGACTTCGTGTATTGGAAGAATCCAATCTCGATTTTAAAGATTCTAAGTCGTTTTTTAGGTATGCCAATAAGCGCTTAAAGGGAAAAGAGGATATAACGGCACTTAAAACAGGTAATGCGGTTATCACTGATGATATCTCCAAAGCGGATGTTTTTAAAACCTTCTGTTCTTCTGTTTACGTGGCCCAAGCAGGTTCAACGAAAGCACTTACTTTCCCCCAGCCAACGTCATCAAGGTGTTTGTATTTATTTGTGTCGGAACATAATATTTTAAAGAAAATTAATCAACTCCCATCTTAATGTAGCCTCACCCCAGACTGCATCCCTCCATTATTTTATAAAAAAGTGGCACATGTTATTACTGAGCCACTCTCATTAATTTATGCTAGGTCCTATGAAGATGGTGTTGTGCCTGATTTTTTCCGACAATCCGTAATTACGCCTGTACATAAAAAGGAATCCAAGTCGGATGTTGATAACTATATACCTGTGGCACAATCATCAATAGCGTGTATATTATTTGAAAAATTACTTGTGGATCATATATTTCACTTCACGCAGTCTGAGGCAGTGCTTGACGAGCAGCAACATGGCTTTACTAAGGGCAAATCCACAGCAACACAACTAGTTGAAATGGTCCAAGATTGGGCCATTTATATTAACAAAAAGCAAGCATTTGATTGTGTTTATTTTGATTTTTCTAAAGCATTTGACAGAGTAAACCATTTTAAACTTTTACAGAAACTAATTGACTTAAATATAGACAAGCACACTGTTTTATGGATATCAAGTTATCTAACGAATCGAAGGTTTTGTGTGCGGGTCAACAAGAGTTTTAGTCGCCGTGCGACCAAACTGCGTAAAGCAAGCAGAAGACTTCGGGTATTGGAAGAATCCAATCTCGATTTTAAAGATTCTAAGTCGTTTTTTGGGTATGCCAATAAGCGCTTAAAGGGAAAAGAGGATATAACGGCACTTAAAACAGGTGATGCGGTTATCACTGATGATATCTCCAAAGCGGATGTTTTTAAAACCTTCTTTTCTTCTGTTTACGTGGCCCAAGCAGGTTCAACGAAAGTACTTACTTTTCCCCCAGCCAACGTCATCAAGGTGTTCGTATTTATTTGTGTCGGAACATAATATTTTAAAGAAAATTAATCAATTCCCATCTAAATGTAGCCTTACCCCAGACTGCATCCCTCCATTATTTTATAAAAAAGTGGCACATGTTATAACTGAGCCACTCTCATTAATTTATGCTAGGTCCTATGAAGATGGTGTTGTGCCTGATTTTTTCCGACAATCCGTAATTACGCCTGTACATAAAAAGGGATCCAAGTCGAATGTTGATAACTATAGACCTGTGGCACAATCATCA
The DNA here is from genome assembly GCA_003439945.1 of Dermanyssus gallinae. Classification (NCBI taxonomy): domain Eukaryota; kingdom Metazoa; phylum Arthropoda; class Arachnida; order Mesostigmata; family Dermanyssidae; genus Dermanyssus; species Dermanyssus gallinae. The sequence goes on along the minus strand of QVRM01006598.1, from coordinate 604,971 downwards.
ATAGCGTGTATATTATTTGAAAAATTACTTGTGGATCATATATTTTACTTCATGAAGTCTGAGGGAGTGCTTGACGAGCAGCAACATGGCTTTACTAAGGGCAAATCCACAGCAACACAACTAGTTGAAATGGTCCAAGATTGGGCCATTTATATGAACAAAAAGCAAGCATTTGTGTTTATTTTGATTTTTCTAAAGCATTTGACAGAGTAAACCATTTTAAACTTTTACAGAAACTAATTGACTTAAATATAGACAAGCACACTGTTTTATGGATATTAAGTTATCTAACGAATCGAAGGTTTTGTGTGCGGGTCAACAAGAGTTTTTGTCGGTATGGGGTGTGTCTTTCGGGCGTGCCTCAGGGATCATGTCTAGGCCCACTTTTATTCTGTATATTCATCTTAGATCTTAAAAACGTTTTACCCGAAACTCTAAAGCACAAACTCTACGCAGATGATCTTAAACTTTATGGACCATCTGGCACAAAAGCCGAGAGGGAGATATTACAGAGAACAATTGACTCCATCTCCGATTGGTGCGCCAAAAATGATATGATAATTTCGGTCCCTAAATGCGCCGTTGTGTGTCTGAAAGAGGACCACGTTTACACACTGGATGGACAAGAAATACCCAGAGTAAACAGCATTCGCGATCATGGGGTAACGGTAACACCAGAGCTAGGTTTTAACATTCACATCACGCAAACTCTTCAATCTGCTAGTCTTATATGTAATATGATATTTCGTTGTTTTATTATCAAATGTCCAATGTTCTATATCCGCCTTTATGATAGACTTGTAGTTCCCAAATTCATCTACAGCTGTGAAGTCTGGCGGCCGTATTTGAAGAAACATATTGATGCAATTGAAAAAGTTCAGTCTAAATTCCTTTGACGTGTTGCATTGAGATGTAAGGTAGAGCGTCGCAGTCTCGACTTAGTATTTATATCTGAACTACACTCGAGAGCAGATTTCAAAATGTACGCACGAATCTCTCAGTCGAATAGACTTCCCATCTTTTTTAATATTCGCGACAACAATCTGCGCGGTACTCAAACCATATCGTCGAAAATAGTTGCACGATCTGACCGAATCAACAACATGTTTTCGTGGCGCATGGCCAGAATGTTGAGAACCATGAACTAGTGATATATTATTATATACTGTACAATTATATATATTTTGCAAAGGTACTATTTCGACCTATTATATGGTAAATTGTTCTTTATGCCTCTTACATTGTGCATTTTATATATTGAAAAAGGGATTTTCCTGAATTGAATTGAAAATTAGGCACTGGCTCCAATACGATGGTACACCCTGGCCTCGGTGTGTTATCTTGCGAGAAGAGCAAAGCGCCACAAGGTGCAGTAACAGAGCATACCGAGCATACCAGCAGGTTAGAACAAACTCACGACACGTTAGGGATGACTCTGTTGTTCGCTCTAACTTCGTCCAGCTTTGAAAAAGCCCATATGGTCCAGTTCGCTTGCATATGTTTGTGTGTGCGGGTACGTATAAAATAGTTATAGACCAGGCGATCGGGAAGTTCTGGCGGTAGGTACATTGAAATTTAAAGATTTAACCTCAACTCCTAGGATCGTCCAGTTAGTTTTGCTTAGAAGCGCCATTTGTCAGTCATTTAATATATTTTGCGGTTGAGTGTTTGAGTTTAGTTTAATGAGTGAAGAAAATTGAGTTTGGCGATTAAAAAGCTGAAAGTAAAGGGTCAACGAAACCTACATCAAGTTCTGTGTTAAATTGTATGTTATAAAATGGTAGAAATGTTACGAACTGCTTGTGGTCATCAAGCAGTATTCCGAAACACTCTAAGTACGTGGTACCGTCGATTTCGCGATGGGCTTAAGGAGACCGAAGATAACCCCTGCTGGGGAAGGCCTTCGACGTCAATAACCAAGAAAAAACTTGAACTTCGTGATATAGTACTGAACAATCGCCGAAAAACTATCGGGTAACTGTCGAGACTGGCAGGGAAGTTTGTTTCAAAAATGTTGAATTTCCAGCAAACAGACGATCATCGGAATATGTCTGAACTGAACTTTTGGGTGGTAGCAGAAGATTCTGGATTGATTCAGAGAGTGCTTCCAGGAAACAAGTCATGGGTATATGGGCACAAAATAGGGACCAAAGCCCAATCCTCTTTGTAGTGCTTCCGAGGAGCGAAGGAATTGAGTTAAAGCAGAACCAAAGCAAAGGTACTTTTGACTTTGACGTTTGACGTCACGGCCGTTTTTTAACTACAAAGGAATCACCTTCCACGAATTTTTGCCACCTGGTTGTACGGTCAATGGGGAATACGACCGCAAATTTTGAAAAAGCTTGTGCAAGGTGCTCGTCGATCACTACAACATTCCGGCGCACAGATCGTTACGGATTTCGGATTATTTGATGAAATTATACTTTGTATGTTTCCGCAACCTCCTTATTCGTCACACCCAGCTCCGTGCGACATTCTCCTGTTCCAACTGATAAAAAATAGTTAATGACACAGTGTTTCGAGACTACAGAGGGGATACAAAAATTGCAGCATCAACTCTGCTCTATTCCGAAGGACGCTTTAAAAAAATTTCCGAAGAGCGGAAAAAGTCGTTCCCTTCCCGCAGAGGGCGGGACCTATTTTGAAGATAACCGATAACGCTTTCAATTATTAAATATATATTTTTCATAAATGTACACCACACATTTTCGATCCGCTTATATATATAGCATATATTATGCTGCTGATGTGAAGCGTGTCAGTTTTGATTGACGTTGTGTTTATTTAGTTTTATTGATTGCAGGCACCAGAAGTCGACACACGCACATAAAGTGTTTGACATTTGGTTGCTACGCTTTGTGGTGGTTTAGATTAGATGAAAGGAAAAGGAAAGAGAAAAACAGAAATAAAGAGAGAGAGAGAGGACGCTGAAAACTCATTTGAGAGAGATGCAGAACTTGTTGTTGTGCAATGCTTGGTGCTTCATTCGAAGCATACACAGCATGCAGTAGAGCTTTTCGTAGTGGCAAACTAGTTCTGTCGGCAAAGACAATTGACGGCAAGAAACTATATCCTTCACCGCCCCGTGCCCCCTTGATTCGGCCGTCAACCGGCCAATCATTGCCGGCTTGTTTATTTTCCCTTAGCGATTTCTGCTGTCGTAGCGTCGGCTTTACAACACAAACTCACACGACTTACGCCGCCCAGCACATAGCAGTCTCTCCCACACAAGCACATACACGTCCTTATAGTACAGACAGCAAGCAGGTCATTGCGTTCGGTCGTTGGCCCCCCAGTGTAAACCGCGCTGGGACGTATCTAGCACATGCCCCCCCGGGGGGAGCGGGACGTCCTAGAGTTCCTGTCAAGCCAGCCAACGTTGAAGTCGACTGAGTTCGACTCTACGAGGTCAACCTGCCGCAACATACGATAGAGCCAACCCGCCTGCCACACAGTGCAGACTAGATTGAAGCGTTCGGCAGGCAAATGTCCATAGTTCGTATCGAATTTACAAGAAAAACACAATCTCGGATGAGATGCCGCACAGACGTGCTACGTAAGGCTGCGAGTTTCTAGACAGTCGTAGCGTTTCGTTTTTGTCTCGTAGTGGAGATATGGAATGCAAACTATGGAATAACGTGCACATTCCGCCTCGAGCTGCTTTCCTAAAATTGCGAGTTAATTTTATTTTTATTAGATCATTGGTGTATATGCGTATGGGTGTGTGTATGTTAATGTTTCATTTAGCATTTAATTTCACGAACCACTACCCCCATCACTACAATCATGTGTACCCCATAGCTGACTGCTTTCCAGCCAGGACATCTAGCTGGCACGTTGTTATACGGATTGTGTTGCTCTGAAAAGCTTAGTAGCGAGGGGACCATTCTTCAACCGATATAGTCATGCATTCGTTGAAATCCTATAGCAGGCGAAGTGTAAATAAACAAATCAAATTATTCGGTGTTTTCAAGCACATTTATAGATTTTTTTTGTCAACTGGAATGGAATATCAAGTGGGCTTTTTTAATAATAATAATAATAATAATAATAATAATTGCAGAAGTGGTTGATATGCTTAGATGACGATGGCCTCCATCCTATCCTTTACCAGTCATCCTCGGGGCAAAGACATTTGCACATAAAAGATGGCTTGTTACGTCTTTGATGCCTGTTCCTCAGTCGCTTACCGATTGGCAACCAGATGTTGTAGTGTGCAGTGTTGCAGACATCTCTGTAATCTCTGACGCGAATAAAACGATCGAAACGCATGAATAAATACTTCTCCTATTTGAAAGAGAAACTCCGAACCCTCAGCACGGCAATCAGGGTACGTTTAGTTCAAGTACAACTATTTGTTAACATTTAAAATAATTGTACGAGTTGCGTTGACTTTACTTCCCTATAAGAACTGTATTCCACGTAGCTCGCTAGCGAGTAATGTTAACTGTGCAGTTGGATTACGCATAGCTAATGACCCCCAAGCCTATGCCAGTAATATAAGTTTTTTGTATTTATGCAAACACCAGCCAATTTAAGTAATGTGGCAAGACAAATTGTCGAATTTAAGTCGTTTGACTATGGAACTACAATATTTTATAAAGTTGACTATGGAACTAAATATTTTCCACGCGATATTCCGATATGCCATATATATATAGGAATATAAACTACCTCTGACATCGCTTGAAAGGTTTTTAATTAGTTTTATCTGCCTTTGTAACTAGCACAATTTGGCGCGCCCATCACTCGGTTAAACTTTACTTGGAAATAGAGAAAGATTGGCAGGTTGAGCGCCGACGAGAAGCCTCGGCATAGTTTTCCTCGCTTGCGTCAATCATGTGTCAGAAAATGAATTATCAGTTCTCTCCTACGAGGCAAAGCACCTCAGTTGCAGTAGTTTAAGGCAAGTTAAGGCCTTCATTTGATTAGCTGGATAATACAATAAGGTATAAACCAGTTTTCCCCCATAATTAATTATCTAACGATTTACCTAACGGCGACCATTAGGCTGGCCAAACTTGAAGTTCTGAATTGTTCAGCTTCATCGTAGCTTAGATGCGGACCAGGTAGCCGAATGGAACACGCAATGTTGTTAAATGCGATTTTTTCATTAAAGTATGTGTTTTTGTGGTACATTTTATACTTTTTGTCGATGACCAACGCTTTACGACAATAAAACATTAAGCAGCCAACAATGCTACAAAGTTAGAACACGCTGCGTAATACTAGTTAAGAATAAATATACTTAGATATATATATTTAGCTATATTATTTGGCATTCGCTGAATATGACGCAATATTCCTAGTGACAACGCTGTGTTACCCGCACAGGTCTCGTTCACCCACTGGCTAATCGCATTTATCGTTTTGCTTCTCAATTAGACACCACTCGGCTTTATCCTACTATGCAAACAGTACTATTTTTTGCAAAAAATGTCTCAATTATACTTTTTAATTCTACGTACAGCAAGCAATACGTATTGTGGCACAACCAGATTAATAGAGTGCAAGTAGGCTGCACATTGCTTTTAATGTACTAAAGCGCCTTGGGGCTTGTATTTTTTTGCTGAAATCAAATTGTGGAGAGCCAATTTGTGTTGCTCACTAACGTGGTTATGCCCTATACAACGTCACGTCAAGGAGTGGCGAACGTTTATCAATTTAGGAGGCCGAACTTAGTCAACGAATGTAACATATGCTGTTGGTTCTCAGGCTCTAGCTATAGGTATACAAAATCTTATTAAACTCATCAGCAACCATTCCTCCAATCGAGTTCGCCCACAATGAACGCAAACCAAATGGTCCGAATAACGAAATATAATCTCAATCTCATTGAGAAATTAGCTGTTTAAATGTCTACAAACTCTTTTATTAGCTTTAACTGGCTATTTCAGTACGTTGAACAAACGACATAAGGTTTCTAGCTTCAATAAATTGCCTAAGACAAAGCAAATATGCAACATGCATCAAAGCTAGCAAGGTGCCGAGAGTAGTGCAGAGTAGACCGTCTTGCTATAAATGTTCCTAAAATAAAACTTATCGTCTGTTCACTATTTAGCAACAATAAATAACAATATTTAATAACAAACGGTTACGATGGTATTCAGCTAAGGCCGCTCAGAAGTGTTCCACGGGGGTTGCATAAACCCCTTTGCCCTGCAACCCCCAGGAACTAAGCCACCAGACGTTGATAGGCCGACTCGATGAACTCTAATGAAACTTTGTGAAACTGTGGTTAGCACATTCGGATCTGCAGGAGCTGGTTGCCAAAATCGAGGTAATCCCACAGGGACAGCTTGCTGCATATCATATGGCGGGCTTAAACTCGACGCTGAGTGAACTAACTTATGGTGGAGAACAGCGGCGAAATGCGGGCAACGCGAAATAACAAGAAAGCACGGCTGGAAGGCGGCCCCGACGCAAAGTCGAGAAAGCCTACTAGAAGAAGGAACACGGAGACAACCGTGCAGGCGCCAAGAGAAGCTCGGCTTCTGCAGAGTTGAGTAATGACAGTGGCAACCTGAACGGCACTGTTGTTGACATGAAACGACCTGATTGTGGTGGAGCGATGTCGCCAGCTACGGTAACAATAGCACCGACAGCAGACGCAGCTGGCCCTCAACCAAGACACTAGACGGCAGACGCCGATGGCTTTGTTGTTGTTGTTATTGTTGTTGTTCGGCAACGACGAGGCATGAGCGGGTAAGAAGTCTATTCCGCACCTTGGAATATTTGCGCCTTGAGAGGAGCACGATTGGCGCAGAAGACATTGGCGGTGGGGCTGCAAGCGTGGCTAACTGGCAGATGCATAATAACTACGAGAGCTGTTTGTTACAGACGCTCGTGATGCTGTGTTATCTGTGGTGCTGCGTGACGAACATTGTAGCAGAAGTGAGTCCGGGCCGAAGGAAAGCAAATGGGCGTCGGTGGGCCGGAGACGTGCCTTAAGAGAGGTTGGATAAGAATCTTTTTATCGCGCCTGGCCGTCTATGTCCCTATAAATGATTATTCAGTTCTAGAACTGCAAGCGTACCTTTACGAGTGCTCTCCTCTAGAATTGTCAGGGAATAAGGGGAGCAGCGGATTTAGCACGAGATTACATGCTTAAGCATTCTTACGGAGACATTTAGCGCTAAGAGCTGCATATCAATGCTATGCGGAGTTTCACCAGCTGGCTGCTTAACCTGCGGAAAGCCGGGCAAACCTTCGACTGGGGGATCTATCTACTTACATAAACACTTACCATCGATGCATTGCGCCGGGATAGATGAATACTGTTGCGTGGTGCTTTTTACTGATAAAGTACGCAATAAAAATATCGCGCCTGAAGACTATACATATTTACGTCACAATGGAGGCAGCGCCATCGACCTTTTGTTTCGCAGCTTTGTCGATGTTCCTGACATTTGGCGAGATCGATACAACCCGCCGCTTGGTCTCCAGTGAGACAGATTGAACTATCTTCTATAGAAAAGGCGGTAGGTGGTCTCGAGGTAAGCCCTGACATCGATACTACTTCGCCTATAGTGAAGTACTCTAGCTTTTGCGCTAAGCGAAAGTAAAAGCATCATCGTCACAAGGCGCAAGCGGGACCACTTTAGCTGTAGAAATGCTTATATAAAGCTCTGTATGAGGCTAAAAGGGAACACGGGAGGCGAAAGAAACGACGGCTAGTCGAAAGAGTCGAATGGGAGCCTTAGCTTATACCGTACCACCTTGTAGAGCGATGAACCCACTCAGTGATAGACAGGCAGAGAGTCAGCTCATTGGTCTTTTTAATCGTAACGCTGCGATCGTAATTCTAGGCACGACACAAACCCGGAGTTTGACGACAAGGCGGCGAGGGCCGAATACGAAGATCAGCTTATAGCTGCCGCGGCGTGTGCTGATCGACTTGAGGAGTAATATCGGTAGAGTAGAACGTATTTAAAGCACTTTATTGCCAAGGCGACTGCTTATTGAGAGCTTTCGTGGGCGGTAGAATGACGCCTCTCGTATTGTATGGTCATGGGAAAGCTCCATCTTTCGGCACGGGCAAAGGCTAGCACCGCCTTTCGACGAAGTGAGGATACTTTACGCCTCTTCCTCTACCAGCGGCCGAGGAACCGGACTTTCCCCCAGAATGCTCCAGAAGACGTCATCACTGTCACGCTCGCTGAGATCGTCACTGCCAGCCGCTGGCCACCGGAAGCCGTAAGACTATATGCCAAGCGGTCTCCCCAAACAGTTCAGCAATTGACCAAAGACCTACCTCCCTGAAGGGGGCCCTTGGCCGCCCGCGTGTGAAAATCAGAGGCGTGTCGGTCCTGGACCATCACGCTATCTCCCTATGTGTCTCTCGGACACTACGCTTTGAGTGAACCCAATTATATATGTGAGGTATATGTTAAAACTCACGAATGAGTCGCGCTGTTGGACTAAAAGTGTCTATTTGACCGTTTCTCTGGTTGTCGCCTAGTTTATATATAGCCTAGGCTGTTAGGTGTCCCTCTGTATATTAAAGGTCTTACCAAAGCATTGGATAGCTGGAAGGACAAACTGGACCTTTGTGCCTTGCTTCTCTTCATTTTCAGCATTTAACTTGCTCACATCGTCGAAGATCCTACAGCTATTTAACGGATTTTGCTTAGACATGTAAGAGCTTATACAAGACCTTAAGTCAACGGCTTTGCGCTAACCGCCAGAACATAGCGTGCTGAGTGTGAGAATAGCCAGATGATACCACAAAGGGGCGGCCTCACCGAATGGCCCTCTGTCGTGCAGTGAAAAGTCGACAACATTAGATAAGAATCAGTGTTGGTAAATCCGCGCGATATAACTCTTTTCCTTCTGCAGTTCTCTCAAAAACATACTGGCGCCCAACATGGGGCACGACGTTGTGTTGATTGGTCTTGCACTTAGAAGTGGTCGTAAGGACAGCCGGGAATGGCAACTGTTTGTTGGCGTTGCGTATGAGCTATGCATTGGTGAATTGTTGTGCTTCAATGTATCACCTGTATAATAAACTATTGCATCGTATTTGATCATTTGGTTGCGAATAACTAGCTTTATTTGGCTAACAAAATGAAAACAATTTACAAATAGCCCTCTATTTACTTCCTTGGCATTGTGAACTGTGAGAGTAATGATACCACTAATAGCAGTACGGATATTAGTAATAATAGTGACCGTATAATCTCTTCAGGTCGAGCCCGGTGGCATAGTGGCTTAGGTCTGCGTCTCGCAACCCGAGGAGACACATAGGTGCGCGGGTTCGAGCCCCACCGTTGCACATTTGTATTTATGTGGGTCCGTCTATGAAGCAATGTGAAAACCAGTTCTGTGGACGTTAAATTTTGGCTGAGGGTCAGCCCAAAAAACTTTTTATAATCTCTTCAGACAATGCGATAATAAGTTCGCAAAATTGCAACCCAGGTCAAAAATGTTGAATCGAAGTGAAAAACCACCAGTATGAAACAAAACTTAGCAAGCTGTCTGAAAACACGGTGCAAGATTGTGGTTCTTTGCGTTGTCATTGTTGTCGTTGGGTAGGAAGCCTTTTTAAGCTATATCCAGACAATATCGGCGTGAATTTTTATAGTATATGAGTTTACATCAATATATGCGAGTGTAGCCATGTTCTAAGGATCTATATGGAAACAAGTACGTGTCGACTAAATACGGGCATGCGCAAGCTTGCGTACTGTTGCGGCCTGTATTTAATCTCCAACTTCAACGTGGTCTAGTTGACCTCCTTGACAGATGAGAGATCTTTGCCGTCAATGTTGTCACTTTCACCATCACTTGGCTTCGGGCTGAGACGAGTATTTCGCTGAGGACGTCGACTTCGCTTGAGGAGGAGATTGTTGTAGAGTATTTCGCCGAACAGGGCCATAAGTGCGATTGTGTAGCAGATTAACGCAATGTAGAACACGCCTAAAAGAACAGTAAGTACATCCCACTATTGACGCGATATGAAATCCATTACAAATTCCGAAATGTAATGCAAGTGTGTTTGTTGAGCAAAGCAATGACCACAATGACCATAACAACCACGATTCCCTCGTATAAATTGATGCAGTCACTTCGCGGCATAATCGAGCTGTATTTTTTTGTTCAATTTAACTAATGTAACATTTAATAATTAAAATACAAATGAGTCAACGGTGCCGATTGTGTCAATATCTTGCTGGCTCTACGTTTAAAACTGCTAGTACAATCAGTCGCCACTAAATATGCCACCGTAGTGTAACTACCGTCCATACCTCGCTAGTTATGTTCTGGCTTGTGTGTGCTTATGGATTTTTTTTTTATTAACAGCTTAGCTGGGCAACAAGACACTTAGAACAACCATTTACACATTTACATTGCCAACTCCGCTATTGAGCAAACCACAAGATATTCTGCGGGCTATGCGCCGCAAACGCCGTTGCGAAACACCTGCTCTCCGCCAAGTTTCATCTGTCAGCTACACTTTTTGGTTTTACCTTCCACTGATTTCGAAATATTTCATACGCGTCTATTCTGTTACAGCCTGGCCGCGCCCCCGATGGTCCTCTAATTAAATGGATTCAGCTCCGAAACCGTGACAACTACCTGTAAATATCTATTAGTCCCAGAACACTTTTGACGAGAAAGAACTTGTCTCTATCTAGTTACCCCAGCACCCCAATCCCCGTATTTTTTTTTTCATATGAGTTGTGACCGCAAAGTAGCGATTGGTTCCATTTAGAGACTGGATAATGATACTGCCTCATTGTTGTTTTCCTTTTCTTTTATGCACAAGCTCAAAGGCGATCTAAACGGAACAGTGATCATCAGATAGGTAAAATTGCTTACGAGTCTAGATTTAATTTCTGTTCGTTCACCCCCCTGTCAAAGCCTACACAACGGATCAGGTCAGAAAAACGGTGTGCTAAGCTCTTAAGGCCCACATTGGGTTTGATAAATATAATAGAATACGAATGTTAGGCCCAGACAGTAACAGTGGCATAGGACGTCACTACTGGGCACCTTTACAGGCATCCAAAAACCGCTTGTATTTAAAACTATTCGCGACGTTTATTGAATCCTGTTAGCTTTCGCCAACGAGACCGCTGGGTCACCACTGAAGAACGCCTCATTTGGTCACGGCATATACCCGCTTTAGGCCGTGCGACGTCTTATCTACATGGGACCACGAACTTATGGAGATGCTCTACAAGAGTCTGCATCAATGGCACACAAGGCTGTATAACATATCTTTCTCCTAGGACAGCTACTGCAATCGATTGCGCGTAGATGCGCTTCACGATAGAGATACTTAAATATTTTTGAAACGGGAATGCTAAAACTTAACGACTCGGTGTGACTTTGACCACCTCAACGTTACTACCTGCCAGGTCCTCAAGGTCTAACGCTTCGTGGTGCTGGGTATCGGCACGCGCCTCACACCGGTCCCACTCTCCGGACATGTCGGCAAACCACTTTGTTAGCAGGCCAGCTTCAATTAGCCAAGTTATTCTGCAATGTAATAAACGTAATCGAAGTCAATGAAGTCCGTTCAGAACGGCCATTCTATGCAAAGCACCATAAGGTCTCTACCATGCTAACGTGAGAAGCCTATAGCATACCTTATAAGCGTGCGCATCATCAGACCGTATGACAAGAGTAAAACAGCGTAACGCTGGATTTCATCTAATAACCACGTAGTGAGACTTGGTCGCAACCTGTTGTTAGACAGCACTATGTTATCAAACTGTGATGTGACGATACAAACCACGGTTCCACCTCTCTGCTTATAACTTTGGCAAGACAGAAGCTTCGAGGCGATATATAAATAAATATATATCCAAATAAAAGCGAATACTTGAATGACGTTCTTTTCACGTGCCGGTAAGAACATTACAAATAGACGTATTTATTGTAACCACAGTTCGCTTATATCACAGCTTTAATTCAAGACCTACCCTGCTTGCAGACATCTTGCAAAATCTGCCTATTAAAGGCACTAAGTATATCCCTGTCACCAGACTTGCAAATTCAGCTCCGGGTGACTAACTCAAGGAACTACGATACAGACACAGCCTTGCAAATTGGCAAAGCACGCTGCAGGATTTCTTGACTTTCCAGAGAGAAACTCCAATCTGCTGTCCGAGCATATCTGTTAAATTCAGACATGCTTTTGGGAAGATTCGCGGAGTGGAGTCCTCAGTTGATTGAGCCACAGCCGGTATCTCATGCCAGTAGAACTGAGGATCAGGAAGCTATTGCTTGTTGTTACAAGAAGCGACTTCTTTCGTCATCCCTCTTACCAAACGTTCTACACGTTATAGTATCAGTATTAAGGGCTGCTACTCGTATGACTGTCCAGCTCTGAGGCCCTTACGACCAACAGAGGGTGTCTTCCTACTAATCGTTCCTTAGCTTAAACAGGCAAGATCAATGTTGGCCGAAAACAAGCACCCAGTCCCTGACAATAATTGGGATGTACAGCAGGCGTAACGATAACTCGGCGAAGGACCTCGTGGAGAAGCTCCGCAAAACGGTGTCGGCGGCATCTCGCGAGATCTCAACCCTTCTGGTAGGGAACTTCAAATGTCGCTTGGACATGGAGCATTCTTTCCGCACCTGCACTCCTCAATATTATAGAAGAGTACGACTGCTGGATCTGACGTTCGCCTTTACCTCCCACGCTGACGGTGGAGATCTCGGTGGTGCCACTCATCAAGGCGGGTCATTTGATACATTTGCATTTTCACAATCATCAAATGTATTCACTTAGATTGAGTACGTAAATGCCAGTGGTACTTACACTGTTGTCAGCTGCTTTTGGTATGAAACTCAAAAATAAAGAGAGCAGTGCAGCGACCTCTTGACAAGGGCCAAGCAGACATCATGCTTCGTATATGAGAGAGCACAGTCGACGTATGCGCTCTGTGTACTCCTCGTGGAAATTTGTGTTCAAACTGACTAGATGATAATATCCATGAACTGTGTATCAGGTATAGACGTGGCGCCAACGCCAGACCAGAGGTGAGAGGCACTGAAAATAGAAAATAAAATTCTCTAACCTTCCGTCGGACTTGCTCAACTTTATTTTCCCATCCCGAGACCAAGCTTCCGCATGATACTGTACGTGGAGTCTTCAACCTTGATCGAGCTATCTCAATAACCAATGCACGGCCTGACATGAGGTACACAAAGCGGTTTCTTACCCGCAATGACAAGCAATGTGCGCAGTAAAGGTCGTCTCAGTATAATGGAACCGAAGCCCCATAATAAGTTGACGAATTTCAAGGTTTGGCCGCCGCAACGTATAACGGCTTTGACAGCCAATCGGCCAACTCTTTTCTAAATTTCACAGCCATTGACTTCATGGCATTGATTTCCAGTTTTATGAAGCAAGTTCTTATGATCTCATTGAAGAAATCACCATTATAATTTGCCAAGAGCGGCTCAGACTGCACCCAATGCTCGTAGTAGAACAAGTTTGACTACGACCTTTTTTCTCTCGGAAGAGAGCGCAGGATCTGGCTGCAGCGTAAATCCTCTACCTCAAAAGGCAAATTCATAGCATCCTGCTTTAATGCAAGCGCTTAGTTATTGGAGTTAGGCGTACCGCCTCACGGTTATATAGAAGATCGGTTAGGTGAGTCATTACTTCTTCGTTGCTAAGCACATGGTTCCTTTACAGGGTCGCACAACGTAAAGGGTCCGATCTGCTCTTTCGAGCGCTCAGACTTCCTTCCGTATAGCGTATTCACGCTTGTGGTCATAGCAGAGTTCTATAAAGCTTATATACTATATATATATATATATATATATATATATATATATATATATATGTATATATATGTATATATATGTATATATGTATATATATGTATATATATGTATATATATATATATATATATATATATATATATATATATATATATAACATTAAGTAATCAAGCCTGCGTCTGGCTAGCAGCTGCGGTGGTGCCTTTACCCTAACTTGGCGCAAGAGTTCGAACACCCCACGGTGGGCAAAATAGCATGCCTGAGAAAAAGTTCTCTCTAGCAGTTCGCAGCAATTGTCTACATAACGACCAGCCTTGAGGCTCTCAGCCACTAATAGTGAAAGGTCTACATGTCTCGTAGAAATCGAGTATAGATCGCCCCGTTGTTTTCCCGAAGATCAGGAATATTTATAACTGCTAACACCAATAGCTGCTTTCTGGCAGCCACCTCGAGACCTTCGAGCCACCTTGCATTTCTGATCCTCGCGATCGCCTAAAGTGTTTTGGCCAAGCACTTGATTTGACCATGACTGTGGTCAAGAAGCATGCCTTAGTAGCCGTCACGACGAGCATTGCCTAGTATGAGACCCTGACAAACCAGAAACGACCCGGCCCGGGAAAGCGTATTGACGTGAATGTGTTCCGCACCAGCTTTCTCCGATGGCATCCCGAGCAGTCGGAAGCAGCGTCTCTCGCAGAGCTTACGCAGTACTTACTGGCGAAGGCCTTCTACTCTGCGGCATATTAAGGCATCAAAGCGACGCCCTGATAGGCCCTAAATGGTTGCACTCTCTGACTGCTACAAGGTCAGAGCGCTTGCGCCATAAGCGTTGGTTCTGTATCGTGGCCGCTCAGAAACGCCATATTTCTATTGCGTCGTATTTATACTTCGAAAGCTTGAAAGTGAGTAACTGCAATATATATATATATATATATATGTAAAGTACCTGTCCAGAATGCTTGCTCTCATTGCTTCGGACAAGCTGCTCCGGCTGAGATGGAAGACTCCCTGGAACGAATACGTCGAATGGCGTGCGGTGTACAGTTCTCCGGCTGGCATTGTTGCGCAGTAGGATTCGGCTGCCTACGCAACAGAACACTGATTAGGGTCTAGGCTATGTTGCGCGGTATTACAGAAATTCAATCATAATAGTACACGTTACGCTGATATCCAACCTTGAACATTGAACGACTCTGCCAGCTCATTCCACTTTATATTGTCCTGCATAAATCAATGGCTCCTCAAAGCTTTAAGAAACACTGTAGGGGGCAAACATGCCTCCATGGATTCTTGTGCCCGCTTTACTACTTGCAGATCTCACTGAAAGGGTAGCGCTAACGGAATTAGAATCCTTAGTACTGTAGTTCTACTGGGTCTACGTCGCTAAAATGAATACATACGCTATATATATATATATATATATATATATATATATATATATATATATACACCAATTATCGTAATGCAATAACATATGTTATATATACGCTGGGCGTATTAAACGTACGTTATAATATACGCTGCGTAGAGAACAAGATGTAGCAAAGAACGTGCAATATTGCCACTTTATTGCAACCAGAAAAGCATCTAGAAGCTAGAAAAGCTTTTAACGTGTTGACTCTACACGAGATATTCTCTACACTTCCTAGCTTGCACCTGGAATACTCACTCTAACATATTTCCACTCGCAAGAACACTATTCTCTTTCGATGTCCCATTACGGCGGTTCCTTGTAAACGGACCGCAAACTTCTAATTTTGCTGTTTTAAATTCTATTCCGCCTGGTAATGAAAGCGTCTTTTAAGAGATGTGTTCGGAAACATGTATTGATTTGATAGAAGCCACGTTACCTCAACAATTATTATTATTATAACTAAACCGTAAGCTCTAGTGTTCGCTCATTACCTGGCCACGGCTGGCTGAGTGCTTTAACACGTCTCTCACCTTGGCTAATGCCACCCGACTGGCAATGATTACGGCGCGCGAGTGAACAACCTCTTTGAGGGCTTCACGCCGGAAGATAAAAGCGGCGTTGCCTGCTGTCCTCTGTCGAACGATCCGCTCGAACAGCGACCTGCCCCATGCTTCGGCGTGGTTCTGCAATTAGTGAGTGGCAAGGCATACACATGGGGTAGACTAACTACATCGGCCCCGTTTGATGGGTTCTGTCAGCTGCGAATGCTGTTCTCACAGAATTTGGTTTAGCGGTGCTTAACCGAATTCTGTAAGTTATAGCATCATCTTAGTACACCAAGAAGTGATAAGAGATAGAAGTCACTCTTGTCCTAATATAACATATACTACACCAACTAAAGAGGAAAAATATCAAAAAGCGGCAAATTCTAGACGATTGTGCTGCCGATTTATAGCAGGCAATGAATCCGCTATGCCAGTGTCTACTTGGCGGCGGCAAGCTGACAAATGGGCTACCGGGCTAAATTTGATCTCAGGGCAATCAAAAAGCCGCCCGTTCACAACGAATTGGCGGTCGCCCAGATAGATGCATGATTTTAGTGGTCTACAGCTGAGGGAAATCGCTGCTGTTGTAAGCAGCGGCTCCTTTGAACCTCTGATCACGTTAAACCTCGTCACCACAGCAGAGAAGACTACCAAGGTATCCAAAAATAACATTCCGCCGCACAACAGAAGTCATGTTTCGCGCTGAGGCGCCAGAGACTACCTTGAACTGATTGTCAACAATGCTGTCCTTAGGCACGTAGAGCTTGATCTTCTCGTTTGGGTAGAGGTCTCGGCTAGACTCGATGCGCGCCTTCTCCGGCTTGAACATCATAGCCGCCTTCATCTGGCCACTGAACGCACACATCAGAATCAGGGTGATGCCAAGAAACCACGACATCCACGCAATTCGAAGCGAATTGTACGCAGGCATTGGACTCGGTGCACCTGCGCGGACATAACCAATTTGACGTTCAGTTTTACAAATAGAAGCTCTGCCTAATCGAGTTTAAAGTGAATGCATATACATAATAAGATTCTAACATATTTGCAGCAAATGTTACAGCCCATTTCTATGACGAGAGTAATGATATTACCTAGAATTATGAAGTTGCCTTAACAACCTATTAGACAAACAAAGTCTCGCCAGGTCTAGAAGACGCTGAAGTTTGTTAAACCGACTTCCATCGGTCATATTCCGATTTCTATCGGTCATGGTCCGATATCCATGGGTCATCCATAACTAAATTCTTAAAATGTTCTATAAGGTTTAAGGTTTTAACTAAATAAGAGAGTAACGATTTATTGATAGCCAAATAATCGACGGCGAGAATATTGGCTTTAATTCTGATTCGGGGCTCACATGGGTACTCCTTAAACAAATGTTCAATACATTTGTTTGTGATTGTTGCTTGAAAGACAACGGACCCGTAGGATTTTTTTGCACACTATGCGATAAAAGGCTGATGCTGGCCGACTCATCGTTGAAAGCATTAGACACGCATAAGTGCTCTTACCATTGTGAAATAATACACAGCTCCTCAGGTTGTTTGCGTTCGGGGTATGCCCGCATAATTTTCTGTTGAAGTTTTTATAGACCTCTCTGTCGTCCTATTTCAGCTGAACGAAATTTTCTCCTTTAGCAAAACCATGATTATTACCATGCATGTATTGGATGATTAGCGGGGAAAACCTTGTTAGCATGAGTTATTTTGGTAGAAAAAATAGTTTCCTTTCTCGTCTCATATATTGTACGAATAAAGGAATTATTAGGGGTGATTATGCTCGTTAATAATTGTGCAGATGAAAATGAATTTACGGAGTAAATGAACATACCTATATTATTTTACACTGGTGCAGGCTGCGTCTAAAATGGGTTTATGATCATACAAATCAATGCGGTAAAACAAATACGCCCACTTGTAAGTATTTGCTTTACTACATTGGGTATGTATATGTATATAAGTCTTCTTTAACAGATTCCAAATTAACAAAGTGACTCATCGGAAAAAAAAACGCAAATAAGATGTGGTAGCAGCGCTCTTGCGCTCTCGGTGAAAATGTGCCAAGAGTATCTCTATCCCACAACTATCGACGCCGCGACGAATAAACTTTATAATATCACTCAAAGCTACGCATGCTTTGAGCAGAGCGTGCCCGCCTGAACTTATTAGCATGTTCGGCATGTTCTGGAAGTGTAGCCTTACACGAGACGCTTGAACAACTTGCCAATTAAGTCTCTAATTGATGATAATTAGTTTTTCCTTGAATCCTCAATACAACGAAGTAGCACGTCATGTGGTCAATACGTTGTTATAATCTGCATGTTGTACAGGGTGTTTTTGGCGTTCCCGAGCATTCATGGATATGCCTAGATGTCCTCTATGGGTATAGGTTGTCGCTGATGTAGCGCTTGCGTGCGATGAACACAGGACATACTATGTTGCTGGCCAAAATCAAATATATAATCCAATAATAATATATACTCGGAAAATCACGGTAAAATTCCCAGGTGAAGTCAGTAAAAAAGCTTTTACTGTTTTCACCTGGGATCCCTGGGCAATTGTGCTCAGGAATGACTTGTCTTTATTTTTCCCGCTTCGAGCACTCTGATAGCAGAACTAACATATTTTGAGAAGTATTCTGAGCGTTGCCCTAGAGACATGTCAAGAAGAAGTAAGGCCTAACAACGAAGTCAGCTACGCGAAAAATGCTTAATGAATATCTCAGAAAGGGATTATTAGTGTAAACATCTCTTGAAAACATAAATTAACTTTGCAATGTTTGTACCAAGTTCGCTATCGTGTGTACGGACTTAAATCACCTACAAAGAACCTTAAGTGCGCCTCTATTTCGCGACTCTATTATCTTATCCGATTCACAACAGCCGGCAAAACATGTGTGTGCGAATCTGTCACAGGTGCTTTCCACATTCTTGTGATCCATAATGCACTATGCATTCCCATCGCAAGTGCTCGCAAATCTTATCTTAATTAGATCTATTTATGTACAAAAATAAATAATATCCTTATAATCATAGTCAACATAACCATGTATGTACAATTACAAAAAACAATTCATTAAGTTAATGAAAGAAGCATAGTGTGGGAATGCGTGGCATAGAAGTTCGTCCAAATAGATCAAAATGCAGGTGAGGCATCCGACTGTCAGACCCAGGACAATTGATCGAGGAAAGACAAGTAACTCGGTTAATGCTTGATCTAAAGCGAGAAAGCTTTATGTGAGAGCAGAGACGTTTGGACCTATTCAGCATATCTACGTTGAGGCGACCACATGTGGTAGAAAGGCATTATTTTCAATCCCTATTTTCAAGTTCTAGGAGAGCCTGCCTTGAACGTCTTTTGTTCAACAGAAGAAATACCGTTTGTTCAAAAAGTATCGCGGGGGGAAAAATTTTCGCGGGTTACGTATATTCGAATTTCGATTTTTTTGTGGCGTTAGGTTGTTACTCATGTCTCTCACTTATGCCGACAAGCTCGGCCATTTTGAATGTTCACTTAATTGTTGACAGCTGCTTTGCTTGCACGTGTTTTGGATCGTCTTCGATTTTTACCTATTCAAAAAAATGGATCAAAGAACCTGTATCAAATTTTGTGTGAAAAACGAAATTAAGTGCGCGGATGCATTCCGAATGTTGACTGTGGCATACGGAGAAGCTACCTTGGACCGAAGCAACGTTTATCGGTGGTACAAAATGTTCTCAGAAGGCCGAGAAGATGTGAACGACGAAGAGCGTGCCGGACGCCCGAGCACTTCAACAACAGACGAAAAAATTAATGAAGTGGAGAAAATGGTATTGGCCAATCGTCGAATCACCGTTAGAGAAGTTGCTGAGGACCTAAACATATCGATTGGCTCGTGCCATTCGATTTTTATCAATGATTTGGGCATGAGACGGGTCGCCGCAAAATTCGTACCAAAATTGCTCAATTGCGACCAAAAACAGCATCGCATGAACATTGCTAATGAGATGTTGGACTCTGTCCGCGACGACCCAAATTTGCTCCAGAGGGTCATAACTGGTGACGAATCGTGGGTTTATGGTTATGACGTGGAAACCAAAGCTCAATCATCTCAATGGAAGCTGCCGCACGAACCAAGACCGAAAAAAGCGCGCCAAGTTCGGTCGAATGTGAAAGTTTTGCTGACAGTTTTCTTCGATTGCAGGGGCGTGGTGCATCATGAGTTCTTGCCACAGGGTAGAACGGTCAATAAGGAATATTACCTGCAAGTTATGCGCAATTTGCGCGAAGCAATCCGCCAGAAACGCCCGGATTTGTGGAAGAACAAAAATTGGCTTTTGCACCACGATAACGCCCCTGCTCACACATCGTTGCTTGTGCGCGAGTTTTTGGCCAAAAACAACACACTAATGATGCCGCAGCCACCGTATTCCCCAGATCTGGCCCCCTGTGACTTTTTCTTGTTCCCTAAACTGAAGAGGCCCATGAAAGGACGACGTTACGCTACGCTTGACGAGATAAAGACGGCATCGAAGGAGGAGCTGAACAAGGTTAAATAAAATGGTTTTTTGAAGTGCTTCGAAGATTGGAAAAACCGTTGGCACATGTGTATAATATCTCATGGGGATTACTTTAAGGGGGACAAAATAGATATTCATGAATAAATGAATAATTTTTGAAAAAAACACAACAGTCGCGATACGTTTTGAACAGCATATGTATACGCACTAAACGTATAATTTAGTACATAGAATACTAGCGCATATGAGGTAGGTCTTGTTTGTCGGCGAAGTAGAACAGTGAGTCCAAAAAATCGGTATGCCGTGTTTGCTGAGACAATCGACAGCAACGTTGAGCATTTGCAGTGTGTCTTCGTAAAGACACTCATTTGTCACAGCAAAGGTATTTCCTGCCGGTACTTTGCTGAATTCCATTATGTTGTTAGGCAACCTCACGATAACAATAACCAAATCGAGCGCCGATACGACGCTATGCCTTCCCAGCCTATTTAATTTAAATATCTCACTTACGATAGACGAGAACTCGGTTACAGGCGCCCTCGATTGCTAGTAAGAACAAAAGGCACTTCATTGTAACGTGAGTCACTAGATGTAGCATCACAAACAGGCTCGACTCCCCACTAACCCACTGATGACCAAGGCTAAGTGGATTTGTTCCTTTTTTGCTCTGAGACACCTGCTAATCTGTTATTGTCGTTTATATCAGGAAGTTCCACAAAAGGGCAAGCCAAAATGCAATCATGCCGATCGACGAATCATAATCATATATGCATAGGCCTCTGTCAAATCCTAGACATGTTTTGCTTGAGACACTATCGCAGGCACATGTTTTACCTAGTTATGTGTTTTTACCAAACAGACGCAAACAAGTATCCCATTCTGCAATGCGGTAGATAGTACATACAAACAAGAGGTGTTAAAGATGATTTCTATTTTACTTCTACAAGTCGTCGCTTACCCAGTTGCGTATACATAGTTGTAATGAACTTATAGGTTTTGGGAGAGAAGCACTGAGCGCACACATTCCCTGAGAGAGAAATATCTATCCCCTAGTCTTATTATATATATATATATATATATATATATATATATACGTGAACAAATGACCGCCCATAGAAGTTATGGCCATTCCCGTAAATTTAAATTGACATTATGATGTATACTCTGTTCACCGCGTTCAATCCCAAGGTTAAGCTACTATTTCGGCACGATTTAAAGTTTGGCCTCCATTACCGTAATGCTACTGCCTTTGGCGCGTTTTTGAACACCCAGAGCCTCTACTCAGTAACGTCCGTCGTGCCTCTGCCCAAGTTTTGCAGCTTCCTAATAGTAGTAGTAAAACTTTTCGTCCGCTACCGTGGTGTTCGAATGTTAAAAGTGTTCATTCGCACTAAACCTGCACAACAACTGGTTATTCGTAATGAGAGGTGTTCAACGGTGTTTCATGGGGTGTCTAGAGCCTGTGCCTCTTGAGGACGCACAGTTTGGGTAGTACGGATCCTGTAAATCTCACAAACCCAGCTTGGTCCTCTAAACGAGAGTTTATGGAACTACCGTGGATCTTGGTAAAACTGTAGGCAGCACACACGCGGCTTTAACAAGGATCGCCAGTATAAAGGGCCCTAAGAGAAAGAAACTTACACATTTGCGGCGGCCACCCAGTTAAGGTTTGTAAACTCTTTTCTGTATCTGGGGCTTCAGCTCAGTACGCACACAGCTCTAGTTTTTATGTAGAGTGATAGACGAAGTCCGGAGACTGTTCGTTTCGACAGCAGAATGGTATTCTCCTACCTCGAAGTTGTTTCAAGGTTAATGCATGGACTTGACAGAGTATGGGAACCCTTAGCTTGGGCAAGCTTTGGCTTGGTTGAAAAGTGTTTCGCGATGAACATGAAGCGAGTAAATTACTTGTCAATGCGGGTAAGGATAGAGCAGCTTCGTGTACCTCATGTCAGGCTGTGCATCAGCTGTCGAAAATAAATCGATTGAGGTTGGAGACGGCGAGAAGAGCTGCGTACAGCACCATTCGTAAGCTTTGCCTCGGAATGGGAAAGTAATGTTTAATGGGTCCGACGAAAGATTGAAGACCAGGGCATATCCAGTGCCTCTCACATCTGGTCTGGCCTTGCAGGTGAAAATCGCCACGTCTGTACGAAATACAAAGTTTACGGCTGGTAGCATCACCTGGTCTGTTCAAATACGAACATCCACTAAGAGTACATAGAGGGCATCTGTCTGTCTGCGTTTGAAGTATCATGGGTCTGCCCGCTTGCCTTTACGAAGATATTGCTGCATTGCCTCTCTACAATGATATGCCGAGAGCGGCTGACAAGAGTACACGTAGCAACGTTATATGTATGTATACTACATGTGAGTGAAATAAATGTTATTATTATAATAGCAATATTACTTGTAGACGGGCTCGACGGGTTTTACAAATACGGGTCTCCCGTTGTATACGTATTTGGACATTGATGCTTGCACTGTTAGAAAAATTGTCACTTTTAATTAAGACACTATCATATATTTATCTTTACTGTTGCATGGATTTAAACCTTGCACAACACGTTCGCTATTTTCTAAAAGGACGATATTCTGGCACTCCTTCACCAATCTAGTAGAACCAACTTATTCTGAGATATATATATATATATATATATATATATTTTTTTTTTTTAATGATTGGTTTATCTATTATGCGTCAAACAAATCACGACTCCTAAAGTCGTGAAAACGGCACTGTGCTCTTGCGGCAAATCGTGGAATTAGGTGTTTAATCTCATAAGTTAAATGTTTCATGAACAAGGCGACATTGTCTGGACTTCAAAGAACAACGACACTGGCCATCCTGCCCACGCTGCAGGCTTCGTCCCTAGGTCAATTTCTTACGTTTTTCCCACGGGGTTCATCGTAATGTCATCTCCACCATAGACAACCAACTGCGCTTTAAAGTTTATCAGACGCAAGTTTGCCAAGGAAGCGCGCAATGGTACGGGTAGTGTGTCAAGCGGCTTATTAATAACCGTTTGAGAAATCTGTTTCAACATCCTTATATTTTGAGACGGTTCATGTTCAACACCTATGAATCACGGCAGCTGAGAAGACGTATCATTATGTCCGTGGCCGAGTCAGTTGCCCTGTACGGAGCTCCGGCCTGGCCCACTTGCACTTTAAAATTCGATGCGAACAGAACCCGTCTGCGTCGGGTTTAGAAAGTCGGAGCTCTCAGGGTTATCGCAGCGGACAAGACGGTTAGAGCAGCGGCAGTTGATCCTGTGGGATTTGAAGGCAGCCAAGCGCCGCCAATTATAGGATAACCCCGACCTCAAAATAGAAAAAGAACGTTAACGCACATTTGACTCCTGTTTCCCAAACATCAGAGGCTGACTCAACCGACCGTGGGGAGAACTCACATTCTACACCACCTAGATCTTTAAAGGTCACTTCTTGTTTGTAGATGCCCCCCCTCCTGACTGTTTGATGCTATGCGCAAGCAGTTCAGTCAGACCGGAGAACGGGGACACGACTGGTTTTTAGTGGGTTGGGTCCCCCATTACAGGCCCGCGCGCTTATAAAGGTCTTGCCTGCCGCGGTGGCCGCGTGTGCCACCGCATTGTCCAGTTAAGAAAACATTCTTATACTCACGTAGTATAAGTAACTATGACTCTCTTACCGGCCCTGGTCCGCTGGTGCGTGACTGCCACGCGCTGCGGGGACCTTCACTGGCCCACATGTAAGTTAGTCAGACGGTGTAAACTCCCAATAGTAACTCTCCCCAGGGTCACCTTTGTTGACGGGAAGGCAGGGCATACGATATCGATTGAGTGTCAACGAATTCATATTGTCACTCTGTCGTGGCCTATTCGAGGGCTCTTAAGGCTACTTAACCGACGGGGCACACCGGCCCCGGGCCACACGGTTAATGCCCCGGGCTTTAGCAACCTGGGAGTACCGTGTGGGACGCCTGCTGCCTTGGCTTAATAGGCAAAATGAAGAGCGAGTCACCACATGAAGCAGACCGGCGGTCGGGAGGGCCATCTAGCTTCGAAGCTGCCCTTCGCAGCGGCGAGGCAACCTGCCTTGGAGTGGTCGAGCACCCTGTAATGGGGGGTATTGTATATTCTGAGGTGTAACGCGGAATCGCGGGGTGATGGAGCCTAATCGGTACGCGCGTGTGGTGCCCCCATACGGAACCTCGATAGGGGGAAAGATGGGGGGTCTGTACCTGTGTCTGAGCCTTTCATTTCCTCCCGAGATGCTCGAGAGGACCATATCTTCTATACTGCGGTGTCGAAAACTTGTAGCCTAAGGAAAAATTACTTTGGCTATAGCGTATTAAGCAATTTTTTTTTTTTTTTCAAAAGAATGTTTATTCTTTATTTATTATTTGGTTACATGTGAAATTCTGACGCCGCTTTGGCTACGGCAAAAAAGTGAGTCCCTTGCCTGTCGGCAATGAACCTATGATCGACGCTGCGTTGCCACGCTGTATTTCAACCGATATCCTTTGCAGCAAAAACTGCCATGCTCTCCTATCGCCGGTTGCCACCGCGACTCTGGATCCCAACTATGCAAGGAAACCCTTTGTAATTTCTCCCATTGGCCCCAGTGTTTCGAAGGCGACCGGTTGGACGATGAAGTTCTGTTCCAGTTCACGGTATTTGGCTAGCTTGCGATCTTCGGCGAGGCGGGCGGCTGCTCCGACCTCCCGGCTGGTGTGACGAACGTAGGATGCAGCCAGCGTACACGACACGGTGACGTCGTAGACGAGGCATCGGCCTTCGCTCCATGGAACTAAAGTCAGACCATCCGGCCGCAGTTGGCTGTTTGACGACAATCCAACAGGCTCTTTAACAGCAGGGATGTGGGCTGTCTGCAATGCCCGGTGAATTACGTCATTCAGAGCCGAGTGCCTCGAGAACCTGCCGGCGCTCCTTTTGCAGGCTAGAGCATGCTCGCCGGTGGAAGACACCGGGAGGTCGCATCGAGCGCAATTATGAGCAAAGCAGACTGATTCCCCCAAGCGCAGACCGGAAGCGATGCGGAGTGTGGTACTGTCCAGCATCGTCCCCAGCTGCGGTGAGGGAATGGCCTGAAGCCATTTGCCGCTCCATGGATCTATCGCGGCTCTTAGTCGTGCCCGCTCATTGGTGTTACTCGCCTGAGTCAATAGTTGCTCTTGAATCGCCTTGACAACCTGCGAGTCCAAAGACGATTGCGATGTGCTCTCTGGAAGCTGACCCCATTTATTCTCGTAGTCGCGGCAAGCTTGTTCAATCTGGTCGCTGAAACTTGGGTGAGCATTCGGTGGTGCGATCCCTTGTACCAGAGTCTCGGTGGCTTTAAGGGACCCAAGGTAGGCAGAAATAGCGACTTGCGAGGTCATACGGATTCCCAAGCCACCCGAGGACGTCGGGAGTGAAGCCTGTACCCAAGACGATTGCCTGAGCTGAACGTTCAAAATACCTTGGAGAGTATTTCGCAATGTCTCGTCGATCGAGTGAAGCAAGTCCGGATTGGTGTAAGCCCGTGAGCAGCGGAAAAGGTACATCAGCCTCGGGGTTGACAAGCTAACGCGTAGCAGGTAAAGCGCTGGGTGAGCGTCCAAGAGTCGCAGTCTGGAACACCAGCGGACGAGATCAGAGCCCTTTTTAGATAAAGAAATATCTACGGAGTCGTCGAGAATTGGGGCTCCTAAGAGCTCCATCTCGTTAACGGGTATTAACCTGGCTGCTGGCAGAAGATTGCGCACCTCTTGGAATGCGGAACTGCGGTGGGGGTCTTCATGGAAAGGAAAAAAGACTTCACATTTGGAGTCATTAAGTGTGAGCCCTGAGACGGCCTCAAATTCCTTTACCAGCGCTAAGTCTCTCAGCACCGTAAGAGTGTCACCGGCGAGGGTGCCGTCGTCTAGAAACCATGGTCGGAGTTCGGAAGACAGACGCGATTGAAGCTCGTGTATAGCGACGCAAAATAGGGCGGGGCCACAAGGGTCCCCCTGTTGAACCCCGGAACAAGACTCGATAAACTCTCCTTGCCAAATCAGCTTGCTTGGAAACCTGTACATCTGGTGTACTAGTGGGTATAGACGGGGAAGGAGGGAGCGAACCGCCTTGAGCAAGTGATCACGTCTTAGCGAGTTGAAGGCGTTTTTAAAGTCGAGTTTGACGATTACCTTGCCTGGGACACTCTTGTTGCGGTTGATGAATGCTCTTGTTGCGTGCACGGCCGCTTCCGCGCCTCCCCTGATTCCGCAGCCCAGTTGATGCGGAGAGACTAATCCGATAATGTCCGGCATGCTCTTCCTGGTAATGATTTTCCCGACTACCCGACGCAGTGTCAGCCCGACGGCAATTGGTCTAATGCCGCCGTCTTTTTTGCGCAAGGCCATGAGCGAGGCACCATAGAAGACGGGGAGCACGAAATCTGGGAGCTTTCCGTTTACAGCGAGATTGACGAAGCGCACTAGGCTAAGGACGAGTTGGTTCTCCTCACCATCCCTGCCGATGAGATCTTTCAGATGGCGTGGTCGCAGGCCGTCGGGTCCCCCGCCCGAGCTGTTGGCAAAGCTTCTGATGGCGTTGATAACATCTATCGCAGACACAGTGATCTCGTGGGACTGGCCCGCGGACACGGGAGGCGGTACTAGGGAAAAGTTACGTGGACATGGGGGATGTTTGTCTATGCGCTCCTCAACAGCCACATGAGTTTTTTGAGGCGGGTCCACAGGTCGTGAAGGAACCTTAACCCCGTTACGAACGACTGCGGAATAAGACCGTTTTGAAAACGAGGCCGATAGCTGGATGTCGCTCACCGGTGCGCAGACCTTCACCGTGGGAGCGGAGGTGTTTTGTTGGATGCGTAGTGGCGCTGATCTCTTAAGTTGCGCCATTCGTTGGAGGCGATGAGGGCACGATCCCCAGGTAGACTCGTGAGGCCCCTTGCAGAGACAACATTTCGGAGGCTGTGTACAGTCTTTACGGAGGTGGTTAGTGGAGCCGCAGCGGCGGCATCGAGGGGACGACCAGGGGCATTTTGGACTGATGTGGTCTAGGCTAAAGCACTTGTAGCAGTGGTGTGGCTCCCTGTAGAGCACCACGCCGTGAGTTTTCAAGCCGAGTCGAACTTCAGCAGGAAATTCAATGCCGGCGAAGGTAAGAATAACGCTGTCAGTAGGCAATATATGAGGCTGCGGTCTAGCACAATCCAATGCTGCTCCGGATCCAAACGGACCTCTGTTAGGTAGTAAATGCTTTCTAATGATGGAATTCAGTAGCAGACACAATGTAACTTTTCGGACACCTGGTCTTAGTACTATTTGTCTCAATAACTCTCAACGATTTAGGTACAATTAGGGCTATTATTGAGGTGCGTACACCAGATATTTTGTCATTGATAAAAAGCCGCACACCTTTCACTTTGGCATGCCTGACAAATTTCACTGCTTTCGATATTAGGCACTTCAACCTTTAATGCACGCAATTTCCTTGCGTGGATTAGCGGGGTGACTCCCGTGTCATTAGCTTGCCTTTCCTGGTGGGGAGCAGCCGGATTACTAAATGCAATCCCCCTATCCAACCGCAGGTAGACATGCGGGATGGTAGTCAGGGATTGAGCTGATTGAAGGAGAACGGCAGAGACGCCTCTCCCACGGCTTCGAAGTAATGCCAAAGTTATACCGAGCCTGGGGGGTGGGAAGAATCCGGATTTAGTGGGTTTGCGAGCCTCATACTAGTCATGCAGGCTGCTAATGGCGCATGTGCATTATGCATTCCCGAAACCTCTCAGAAAAAAAGCTTGACTTTCCTAATTAATCTATTGCTCACCTATAGGCTTCTCATTACGTCTGCGTTTGATCCGGGAGGATCTGTTTGCTACATCCGCACATCTTTCTCACACGCATCCTCGATTAGATTTATTGCGCCTTGATTTTTTTGTCCTTTAACGATGCAAGCTACGCGGTCATCATAAAGATCCTCTCTATATGTTCATAACAGATTTAGAAGCCAAACTCTTGCTGTACGGATCGCAAGCGAATCTCTTTCCAGCGCACATGTTCGCGCGTATCTTCGATTAGACTCGATGCACCGCGTGTTTTTCGTTCTTCCACAGTGCAAGCTACGCGGCCGTCGAAGCGACCTTTCTATATGTACATGCTATAGAAGCAAAAACCTGCAAATGTTACCGAAAAAATCTTAGATCTCTACATACAGTCGGTTGCTAAGAGTCTTCTACCGACCACAATAGGATTTTATTTTTGACATTGTTCGCATTTTCTCCATGCGATTTATTTAATTTGATCCTACAAAAATATAATTGGTATTAACTAACAACATTGACGACACACCTACGTCTGACAATAAGCGTATATTAAGGTACGATTACTACTATCGGTTGACTGATATTGTCTGAAAATATATCGTGCTGTGGAGTATCCTCTCTGTTTGAGGATACTCCACAGCGTACAGAATAGCCTACCTGCGGCCCAGATGTTTGCGACAAGGGTGAACGCATATCGGTTTGCCAGGCCGAATAGCGAGCCTTCCGTCATAGGCCATGACAAGATCCAATGAATGGTGCTCATAAGAAATGCTATCAGCACAACGCCAAAGCATATCATCAGCCACACCTATAAATATAAGAGATTGTAAGTGCAATTGTCTCACAGTTACGCTGTCACGTGTTGTTAGCTACTGTGCAGTATAGCATTGTGCAAATAAATCGTGATAGAAGCGTAGGTTAAACAAGCTGTTTAACCTAAACTCGGTAAAACAACCATTAGGGCTTTCAAAGTGCGCAGTCTTAAACTTATGCTCACAAAGATCGTGCCGCCTCTTACCTGCAGGGTGTGGCAAAGGCTTCACTCAGAGGGATCAATCAGCATTTTGTTTTTATAGACTACGATATTAATTATAAGTATAATGTGTCTAAAAAAATACTGATCTATTCTATGCAACATTTAATATATACACGGCTTTTGTTTGTGGAGAGTCTTTTGAGCTAGAGGGAGCTTGTGAAATACGCAAAAAAGAGACAATCTTTTTTAAACTAAAAAGTCTACTATTAGCCGACCTTTTTTTAATGGGATCTTTGGTGACGTCAGACGCACATCAGCAAACAGAATAGTAGGCTCTAGACAAATTCAATCGTTTTAGTGAATGCAACGCTTTACAGAAAAATATAATCACCGTATAACGAAACTATTAACTAAAGTAGAATGTATTACTTTAGCTTATTATTATTCCTGTTATTATTAGAAGCAGTAGTCGTAAGTGTGATACCTGTACATATTAATAACAAAGCATTGTTAAACAAATTTTATTATTAACCATCAGCAGGTAAATATTACACCTAACATGTAATTAGCGTGTTCTAATTTTGTAAACATTTTGAGAAATGTATATAGTAGTAATATTAATGGCGCGTTAAATACACCGTGAATGATTTTTGTGAGCTGACTTGAAACATTTTGTGGACCGGTGTTACCCGCCCACATAACTTACCTCTAGCTGAAAGATCATGACAATGCCAAACGCGTTACTCTGGAAACGGCTGAGTCGCCCAGCAAGAATGGCGATCTCGGTCGGATGAAGCCCGGGTGTTTGCTCCGCTAAAGGCAAATGGTCCGCCGAAGGGTTTGTCGGGCAGAGCGTTATGTCTGCGTCCTGGAGAAATGGGCCACAATCGTCCCCGAAGCACAATTAAACGCAAACTTATATATATATATATATATATATATACAGGGTGTTCCTATTTGTGTGTCCAAAACGCTAGGGTATGGTCAAACTCGGTGAGAAAATCATTTTTGCCAATGGGTGAATGCCGGGAAAACGTTTTGTTTAGGAGTGAGGATGACATTTATAAAAGCAGTTATTCTGTCTTTTTTCTTCTACATAGTTGTAAAAAATCTACGTTTGCGGGAGAACCAGTCAACGCACAAAGGAACCGATCATACCGGCGTGTTTGGCGCCGTTCTGCACAATAAAGTATACATTACTAGCTTGCGTAGCAAAAAGCGAATAGCCAGATTAAGGAAAGTCATAAAAAGTCAAAATGTTACGTTAACGCTTTTTTGTGCAACATCGTAAATTTTTGCATTACGACCAAAAATGCACGTCCAAAAGACTACTCTCAGGCAATAGCAGATTTAATGCCCACTACATTCGTACCAAAGTGATGGTGCTGCGTTACGTATTTGCCAAGTGACTAAGCTTTTTCGACAGTCATAGTTGTCATGTTTCACGTTGAAGTTTTCACGTCCAGAACCGTAGCATTTTGCCAAGACGTTTCCTGCCCCCTCTTTCCATTAGAAAAAAATATTCTCTTGCTGAGTTCTACCAAACCTCAAAATATGTACCTAACTTTCTCATACACCCTATGCAAGTATGCGTGCCTTCGCTTTCGATATGACTGTCGAAAAAGCTTAGTTACTTGGCAACTACGTAACGCAGCACCATCACTTTGGTACGAATGTAGTGGGCATTAAATCTGCTATTGCCTGAGAGTAGTCTTTTGGACGTGCATTTTTGGTCGTAATGGAAAAAATTACGATGTTGCACAAAAAAGCGTTAACGTAACATTTTGACTTTTTATGACTTTCCTTAATCTGGCTATTCGCTTTTTGCTACGCAAGCTAGTAAAGTATACTTTATTGTGCAGAATTTTCCGCAATTTTCAAACACGTCGGTATGATCGGTTCCTTTGTGCGTTGACTGGTTCTCCCGCAAACGTAGATTTTGCACAACTATGTAGAGGAAAACGTGGAAAAAGTGCGAAAAATCGTTGCCGCAGATAAGCGAGTGAACATTAGGGAGATAGCGGAGGCCTTGGGGATCAGTTTGGGTAGAGTGCATTTCATCCTGCACGAAAACTTGAAGATGAAAAAGCTCAGAGCAAAATGGGTGCCGCATTTGCTCAACCAAGGCCAAAAAGACGCGCGTGTTTCCGCTTCACAGCGAAATTTGGCCAAGATGTCGAAAAATCCGTCGGATTTTTGGCGCAGATTCGTGACCGTCGATGAAAGCTGGGTCCATCACTACACTCCCGAGACCCAAGAAGCATCTCGTCAATGGTGTGCACCTGGTGAAGGACCTCCGAAGAGGGTGCGGACAACGGCTACGGTTTTTTGGGACCAACGTGGAATAATTCTGGTCGACTACCTTGAGAGCGGTAAAACGATCACGGGAGAATATTATGCAAGACTGTTGGACTGCCTGAAGCAAGAACTCATCGTGAAACGGCCCGCTTTGCAGAAGAAGGTTGTCCTGTTTCACCAGGACAATGCTCCCGCACACAAGTCGCGGTAAGCAACGGCAAAACTGGCCCAACTGAGGTTCGAACTTATTGAACAACCTTCCTATTCTCCAGACCTGGCCCCCTCTGATTATTTCCTCTTCGGACATTTGAAGAATAGTCTCGGTGGAAAGCGTTTTTCCAGCAATGAAAAGGTTAAGGCTGCTGTCAATGCCTATTTTCAGTCTAAAGACGCGGAATTCTACTCAAGAGGTATAAATGCTCTGAAATCTCGGTGGGAAAAGTGTATTGAGCTTCCTATGTGTGTGTCCAAAACGCTAGGGTATGGTCAAACTCGGTGAGAAAATCATTTTTGCCAATGGGTGGAAGCCGGAAAAACGTTTTGTTTAGGAGTGAGGATGAAATTTATAAAAACAGTTATTCTGTCTTTTTTCTCCTACATAGTTGTGCAAAATCTACGTTTGCGGGAGAACCAGTCAGCGCACAAAGCATATAGCCAGATTAAGGAAAGTAATAAAAAGTCAAAATGTTACGTTAACGCTTTTTTATGCAACATCGTAATTTTTTCCATTACGACCAAAAATGCACGTCCAAAAGACTACTCTCAGGCAATAGCTGATTTAATGCCCACTACATTCGTACCAAAGTGATGGTGCTGCGCTACGTAGTTGCCAAGTAACTAAGCTTTTTCGACAGTCATATCGAAAGCGAAGGCATGCATACTTGCATAGGGTGTATGAGAAAGTTAGGTACATATTTTGAGGTTTGGTAGAACTCAGCAAGAGAATAATTTTTTCTAATGGAAAGAGGGGGCGGAAACGTCTTCGCAAAATGCTACGGTCCTGGACGTGAAAACTTCAACGTGAAACATAACAACTATGACTGTCGAAAAAGCTTAGTCACTTGGCAAATACGTAACGCAGCACCATCACTTTGGTACGAATGTAGTGGGCATTAAATCTGCTATTGCCTGAGAGTAGTCTTTTAGACGTGCATTTTTGGTCGTAACGGAAAAAAATTACGATGTTGCACAAAAAAGCGTTAACGTAACATTTTGACTTTTTATGACTTTCCTTAATCTGGCTATTCGCTTTTTGCTACGCAAGCTAGTAAAGTATACTTTTGTGCGCAATTTTCCGCCAAACACGCCGGTATGATCGGTTCCTTTGTGCGTTGACTGGTTCTCCCGCAAACGTAGATTTTGCCACAACTATGTAGGAGAAAAAAGACAGAATAACTGCTTTTATAAATTTCATCCTCACTCCTAAACAAAACGTTTTCCCGGCTTTCACCCATTGGCAAAAATGATTTTCTCACCGAGTTTGACCATACCCTAGCGTTTTGGACACACAAATAGGAACACCCTGTATATATATATATATATATATATATATATATATATATATATATTTATATATATATATATATATATATATATATATATATATATATATATATATATATATATATATATATAAATTTATATACATATATATTTATGGCGCAGAAATATTGGCTGTTTCTTCTTGCTTATATGTATTTTATGCTCTGCAACATAGACACAATAACCGACTCGGTGCGCCCCAAAAAGCGTGTCACATGACCCCTGAAAGCGACACGGGCTTGTAGCTTTAAATAAATATTACCAAATATTGATACTGCAATTGAATGCGTTCGGCTATACTGCATTGCTTTATGTGGCTTAATTGCGTTCACTTCAAGAGCAAGAAACAACTCGGCGACTAATATTAAGAAAGATTACGACGAAACGTAGCGAGGCAAACATTTGCAGATGTAGGGTGGCAACGCATCTAGTGTCTAGGACAATGTTTGTAGATTTAAAAAAAGTTGTTATATTTTGTGTAGATAACAATAGTTCAGACCGAGTGCTCCGAACAAGCTATGTGCTTAATGGAGCTTGAAATTAATTTGTGCAATTATCTTACAAAAAAGTGACTCTTCTATTGTATCGTATAAGAAGCACACGCTGACTCTGTAACCGCGAAACTATGCACGGCTGGGCCGAAAGGGCTACCCTGTAGAATGCCTGCCTCTGATACGTTGTGACGCATGCCGTCAAAAGTGAGGCAGTTATGTATTTCTGTCAGATTTGGTGCTATGAGGGCATTGTGGAAAGCTACCATGACCTGCACCCTCTTTGAATATCCTGTTTCTAAAAAGCCAGAAGTAATATGCACTGAACTCATAGACCGTCCAAACCAGCTCGATATTCGGATGGAAATTAACAAATTGTCCCTAGATCAGCTAAGTTTAAAAACTCCTAGAGCTGCTAGCTATAGGGTACTCAAGGGGTTTTACGTATCACGACAAAATGGACGGAGTTCTTTATTTAGTTGTACATACATATATAGCTAATTTTCTCTCAGACTGGCCCACACTGTTTCGATGCTTGCTTGATCCCAGGCCTTTTAATATAGAAAAAGATTGTCTAAGATCTTCTGTTCGGTTATCGAAGGCTCGGATTCGTGGCAGGCCGTACAGCGTGGCATATGATGTTTGATTATCAGCTGGGATTGAACGGTTTTGACGTTCCAATTGCAGTGTTGATGGTTTTAGTATAACTGCAAGACGGGCTCCACTTGATTAAGCCCACATAAAAATTCAACATTTCCGAACAAAGCCGGGGAAGTTCCACAAAAAGACCAAAAAAGTAATAGTGAGACCCAGTGGACCCCTATATATACCGAGACGCGGATGTTCTCAATAGTATGAGCCATACTGGTCCAGTTGACTCAACTCCTACAACTATAGCCGTTAAAGTAAATAGTCGATAGCTCTTTTTCCACGATCGCCAGCTCGATTCGTCTGCTAACCCTCTAATAAAACGACCATGCCCGGAGGCTGGGTTCCCCAAGTGTCGTAAAGTTTTCGAGCTGACCCTCAGCCAAGATTTAACGTCGACGGAACTGTTTTTCACATTGCTTCATAGACGGACCCCATAAATACAAATGTGCAACGGTGGGGCTCGAACCCGCGCACCTATGTGTCTCCTCCGGTTGCGAGGCTCAGACTTAAGCCACTACGCCACCGGGCTCGACGAGTGTCTGAAATACTATCGGCACGAAATTGAACTTATTGGCAAGCTGGGCACATTTGGTATCTTAACCATAATTGTATTTTTGCAATTTTACTGAAAAGGCTGTACGATAATGGAGCCATTGGTTTGAGGAGAGGAATAGCGGAATGTGGCACATAGTGCTACGTATAATAGCTCTTCGGTGAGGCGTTTTTGTCCTAGGCCAGTGCTAATCTGCGGCCATCAAGCGTTAGCTTTGCTACGTTAGAAAAATAAAAGTAATTAACAAGTGTCTCTAGGTATGAAGATCCTAGTAGAGTGCAGTGTTAGCGTTTGTTGAAGCTTACCCCTCGCTGAACTGCTCCAAAAGCTCCTGTCCATGATCCGTTGGGCAGGCGAACACCCCACGCGCCGGTATTTAGAATATTACACCTAGGACGCGTCAGAGGAACCCGCTGTGAGCTGGCTTTTTAAGGCTGGCTGTACTAAAATAGCGTCACATGCATACAGAAAAATGTATGTTTGTACGTGTGTATGCGTATACACGGACATATATATCGGACACTAGCTTTACGCAATCCCAGCAACATTGACAGGCACCCTGCACTAGAACAACTCGGTATGGATCTGTGTGGGTCACCACCTGAGTGCAAACATAGATGAACAACATACATTTGTGGTAAGTAACACACATGCATTGGTGGTGAAGCAGTCCACACCTTACGAAGATATGGACTGTCATACCGCAGGAGTGCTAGCAGCATCCCCAGACATGCTCAAATATATGAAGCATTAGCGGCGGCGCTACGATTCTCGCAGCTCCCCTGATGCGGGATGGTAGAGTTGTGCACACTTTGGCACCCTCCAAGTAGAGTGCCTGTGTTACAACTCAGTCGCCACTTAGGCTCACCATCAAAATTAAACTGAAACTAAATAGCAGAGCGTTCTCGTCTTGAATGAGACCAGGATGTTTCTCTACGGTAGTTAGATAGGCGGGACCTATTATTATAATTATTTGTTAGATAGGCGGGAAAGAGTGTACCAGCGACAAGGAGAGCGGCTCCGTGCGCAACCGTGCGTCTGGAGCGTGTCATCGAACTTGTCCCTCAAATTCACAGTTCTCATGAAAGAAGAACTCCCCAACGATTGTCTCATGCGATTCTGACACCTTCCTTGTGGTGGCCTCTGCAAGGGCCCTGTGGACGATATTTTCAATTTTATGTGCGACGACGCCAGGTCGCACAGCGATGTACTTGTTCGGGGGTGCCTCACCGACGCAGGAATTAGCCTAATTAAGTAAGTAGCCAGCATGTCTGAATTTCACCGTGTGTGTGAGTTGGGATGAGCTGAAACGACGAGTTAGATTCAAAACTTCAGTTCCAGGAACATTTCTGGAGCTCTTGAATGCTTCATGCAAATGGTGGAGTTCATTCATAAAAAATGACAGCAGCACACTAAGTTGTTTATTTTAAATGTAAATAAATTTTACATTAAAAGTAAATAATTTAAATACACATTTTTCCTTAGAACTAAAATTGTCATCAGGTGATGTAGCGATTTATTAAAAATTTAACTCAAGAAGGTTGAACAACATTTAGTTGTATTTTAACAGTGATATTATTGTCTTTCAAACGATAAACTCATATTTAATTTGCCTTTACCAATGAAAGTACAAAATATGTCCACAGTCAAATAAAAAAATCGCAAAAACAAAATGCGATTGTTTGTTCCGAACAATATATATAAATATATATATATATATATATATATATATATATATATGCCATAAGTCCATTCCGAAAATTGCGCGTTGTGCTCGCGCACTACGCAGACCCGGGGAGAACGAAAACTGTTGGGAGAGCGTTGTTTTTTACATGGCGGTAGAAGCAGACCTGCGTTGTATTATACCGTTGAATTCGTTCGAATATCTAACTCACGCAAACCGTAAGTGTTTGTCATCTCGAGTGAAAATGGCCGAATTAAATATGCATTAGCGGCATATAATGCAATTTTATTTTCGGAAAGGAAAGAATATAACCCAAGTCGTAACTAAGATATGTAAAGCGTTGGCGTTGAGGCAGTAACACATAGGGCAGTTCGAAAGTGGTTTGTCCGATTTAGGAACGGCGACTTCGACGCTAACAACCGAGACCGGCCGGGACGCCCTGCGACAGTAGTCCAGACACGGCCGCATTCACAACGAAACGCACACCTCTCGCTGCGACGTTACCACATACACCCGTTTAAAGGCATCTCCATGCCGAGGAATTTGTGAGCAAGCTGGATGTATGGGGCCGCACGCGCTCAGCAATTGCCACGTGGAGAAGCGTGTGCTAGAATGCGATCAGCTTCTAAAAAAGAACGAGGATCGCCCCTTTCTCCCCACCATGGCAACAGGAGATGAGAAGTCGATACTCTATAAAAACATAAAGACACGGCTTAAAAAGGTAGTGAGCCCCAAGAAACCGCCAAGCTCGGATCCCATACAAGGAAAGTTATGTTATGTGTTTGGTGGGATGCGAAGAGGGTGATCTAATTATGAGGTGTTACAACCAAACGAAACAATTAATACGATAAAATGCTGTCAACAACTGAACAATTTGAAGAGGGCAATCGACCAGAAGCGGCTGAAATTGGCGAACAGACGAGGAGTGACTTTCCAACACGACAACGCAAGATCGCACACATATTTGCTCACCACCAAGAGGTTTTTGGATTGGGTATTTCGCCACATCCTGCGTATAGTCCTGACCTTGCTCCATCGGATTATCATCTGTTTCGGTCACTTTAAAACTCCCTTAATGGAAAATAATTCGATTCTTTGGAGGGTGCTAAAACGTATATAGACCATTACTTCGATAGCCAGGACGCCGCCTTCTGGTAGGCTGGAACCATGAGCTTACCTGAACGTTGGGGTAAGGCATTTGAACAAAGTGAACAATACAGCACTCAATAAAAGCCTTCCGTTGTAACGACA
This sequence comes from Dermanyssus gallinae, assembly GCA_003439945.1. Taxonomy (NCBI): domain Eukaryota; kingdom Metazoa; phylum Arthropoda; class Arachnida; order Mesostigmata; family Dermanyssidae; genus Dermanyssus; species Dermanyssus gallinae. The sequence goes on along the minus strand of QVRM01006598.1, from coordinate 567,497 downwards.
TGTGTCTTCAAAAATGGGTGAAAATTTGGAACGGACTTATGGATCAATCAAACATGTATATATATATATATATATATATATATATAATTGTAAGCACGTCCGTTAAAAGGCTGACTCACTCAAAGTTGAGAGACGAGGAGAGCGCATTGAGGATTTTGCCATAGAAGCCGTCCACTCGAGCTCCAACTCCTGTCCGAGCAAACGACTGGTAGGGCTCATACTGGACAACACGAATGTACAACGATCCATCATAGAACGAACGACCGGGTTGCAGTAGTTAGTTAATTTAGGAACATCGTGCAATGCAAAGCCTTTATTCTCAAAACATATACTGCTGAAAGGTTTTAATATTCGATTCGTAGCAGTACTTCGTAATCCTCTTCAAAATTGGATGTTCGGAAGTCCGAGACGCACCGACATTAAGCTACCACCGTTGCGTCCGCCGTGTTTGCCTTGGGCTACATGGCGCTGTGCAGCGAATTGACCTGGCAGTTAGACAACCTTTCACCCTTCTCAAAGCGGAAATGTCACCGTTAGCCGGTCGAGTCCCTTTTTTTATTTCGTGAAAGTATAGTCACAATTTTAATCAGCAGGTTCATAGACAGCGCATGACATGGTTACATGAATAGCTAGTCAGTCGTTCTATGCTATAGGTAATATACTTTGTAGTAGCCGCTTTGTAGTAAACTCGTGTACAATATTTGGTACAGTGAAGCTCTAAGTCTCACGGTGTCACCCGTACTAATTTGCTGTGTTTCTTATGCTAGTCAACGTGCATTCTATCGCATAACAATATCCTGACGATTCTTGCGCGGTAAGTGATCATGCCACTATAGCACTATGTTAGAACGACCGCGAAATGGTGCCTTTGTCGACACTCTTATCGGCAGCAGCAGCAGCATCTTACGAATAAAACAAAGGATCTCCATGCTGTAAGATGAGCGGCGGGAGTCCCACTGGAGCTGGTAGATCATCTCACCTGTTAGGCGCAATGGTTTTACTGCGACTCTCATTTAGCAGACATGTAAAGACAAAACGGACCAAGGCAACGGGAGAACACCAACAGTTCTAGGCTGCGAGCTGCGTAATAGAGACACACACACACACGATTGGTGCTAATGGTAGTACTAATATCGAATACATCCGGTAAATGCGCGGATGCAAATATGACCAGAAATAACTAGGCAGACTCACAGCAAAATATAGAGATATAGTACTTTTTTTCTAATAAAATACGTTTCTCTTTTCAATCAGGTAGCTTGACCCGCAGCACGGCACCAATGACAGTGGCTAGTTAACCCGTAGGGGGCACGTACATTAACCATAACGAGAACGATTAGAGGAAGATGTAGGAAGAAGAAGATACTTACATCGTGTAGATGTATTTATGATAACCGGCTGCCTGTCATAATCTAATGACGAGCTACCTGGTGACGGCAATCCTACTAATCGCAGAAAAAAAGAGAAAGTAAGGAAAGAATAATTAGTGGCAATTTGAATCGCACAAACTTCACGTACAATGAAAGTAGCTATCCGTAGCAGTGAAGTGTTGCCGCTCGTCATGATGGCTCCGAAGTGGTCTGACGCGCTGGCTAAACAGGCCCACCCAAACATTAAATCGATGGCCAAAAAGTGGCAAATAAAGATAATGTGTGATTCGTCTCCCTCTTTTTCTCTCCCCCCTCTCTTTCTGCCCCCCCCCTTCTCTCTCTCTCTGCGCAGAATAATAACCTGCCATCATGATTTATGGTCATTACGCATACTATTACCCTCGTATATATCATGGCGTAGGAGGGGTACAAGTGTATCAATATTTATGCCTCCATACACTCTATATATATATATATATATATATATATATATTGCCAGCGGTATACTATGCACAAAAATGAAGCGATGCTGCTATTTATCATAGGTCGGACAGAATCTGCTAAATAACCGACCATTTGGCAAAATCGTTTAGAATATGTCATCTTAAGATGAACACATACGCTAAACGGAATAGTTGTAGTGATTCGCGCCAATTACCGTGAATAGCAAATTATGCCGAACGTAACAAGGTCTAATGGATAATGAAGCAGAGTAAGCCAGGCATCTTGCCTATCTTTGAGATCTTTATCGAAATGTTCTTTCCGGCTACTACCACCGAAACTGACTTAGGTAGCGGCAATGGCGGGAGATGTTTAACGAAATGTATGCGCTGCGATCATCTTTCTTAATCATGGCTGAGTATAGTATCACACTGAAATCAATTCGATCTACATCGGAAACGTTCATCTTCGGCAAACTCGTACGGGATTTAAATGCAGTCCTGCAGGTCCAGATCATAAGTTCTGCCAATTAACAAATTTGCGCTCTAACCGTAAACGTTTTATGTCTGTTAAAGATGATTCTTTTCTTGGTATGCATACGTATGTTCTGTGTTTTCTGCTTCTGTTTGGAAGGTGATGACCCCTTAAATCACCTCCTAGTCGCCGTGTACATACATGCTATTCGTGTCATTCAATCTTGATAGTATAAAAACTTGTTCTAGTTCCTACTCAGGGGCAGGCGCATGTGGACGAGGAAAACATAGTACAGGGTAACATGTGCATGAAGATCGCGCATCCATCTCGTAACATGTCAGGCAAGCTAGCAAGGGCGTAAGCTTAACAGGGCAAGAAATAACAAGCTCGTTTCGCCTCGAGAGTGTACAACGAGCTAGTTATACCTGTACGGCGTTATCGTAGCCGTTATCTGCCGGCATTATCGTTAATAATACTCAGGCAGATGGGCCTCATAGAATGTATCTAAATGGCGTTGGGTCGTTAGATCGTTCTGCTGTATGCCTCCGCCCATTTCCATGGGGCATGGTCGCATACAGCATTCATTCAGTAACCTTAGGGATTTAACCGTTGGTGAGCATAGCGTATCCCTTTAGCAATTGCGATTGAGGGGGTTTCTGCTCTGGCAGTTGTGTAAGAAGATGGTATACTTTGTCCACTGTCTGGCGTCCGAGTTCTAGCTCCATTAATCGAAGCTATACGGCTACGAATAGCCACCATTTCCGTTTGCTGTAGCTTTTAGGGTGCCCAGCAACCTAGATCACCAATAGCGTTGGCGAATGTGTCGGCCCGACGTTAACGAAACATACCGACAGCTACGTAAGCGACGTTCTTGTGGTGTCAGCCGTCGAGCTTTGCAGCATTTGGCGCAGAATCGAGTGTTGCGAATTGTTGGTCCTAGTGGCAGCCTAGTTGGGATAGCAGAAAGAGAAAATATAGGGCTACGTAAAACACCGTTGCGGGAGAGTGGGAAATGTTAATACGGTCGCGAATAAAGTCCAGGCTTAGAGACTTAGGCTCCTGGGCTCCATAACACTACGTGTTATGCAGTCTCGCTAGAACAGACTGGAATAACTGTAACGGGCAATACATAGAGTGCAAATTAGCCTCTTGTTAAGCCCGGCAGGTTAACTAAGCAAAAAAAACAGCTAGAATGCGCAATGTGGGAGGGCCTCGTCTGCTGAGAACAACCGTGGACTGCCCCGATTGTCGACGGTGGCGATGATAACGCTATACATAAGGCGATGGCAATGATTTTGCATCATGACAGGAAGTTAACACACACAGATAATCGCTGCTTTTGTATATACGAGGGTCGATCGTAAAGTTCGAATACATATTTAAAATACGAATGTTTATTTAATCTTCCAAAGTGTTTTTGTTCTCTTCAAAATAGCTCGCGAATGCTAGTGTGCACTTGTACCACGTTTTTTTCCCATACCTATAAACATTTTTAAACGCATTTGGCGGAATCTAGTTGAGTTGCTCCAGCGAATTCTTCTATATCTTTTTTTTAACGCTCTGACAACTACATTTTTAGACGCTCGTAATGGGCTAAGTTGCTTGTGGCACGATAGCGTCTAAATGCATCTATCGTCATCGCGTTCTCGTACTGGAATTATATAGGCTTTTCCAGCCGAGGTATGTAGCAGCAAGGCAATGACAACCACGTTCAACAAATTCTACCAGCACGGCCAGGGCTCGAACTAGCGATGTTTTGCCAACCGTGGTTGCCATGGCAACGCCCGTTTCGAACGGTGCGTTAGCCGCCTAAGCCACCGCCGCTACAAAAAATCTCTTCTATGGTCTCGGAGCCTTGTTATTTGATCGGCTCCCTATTTGGGAGCACAACTGGGAACTTTGGGCTTTCATCTTGATGTCGTGATCAAATGCCCATAATGAGAAGACTCTAATTACTCTCTGAAGCAATCCAGGGTCTTCTGCTACTGCCTGAAGATTTCATTCGGACGTTTCAATTTGCTAGAACTTCAACATTTTTGGGACAAACTTCGCTGCTTATTTGAGGCATAAAATGTTCATCAAAACTGTTACAACTGATCTATAAGATATCTCAAATTTCTTAACTATCTCCCAGTGAGATACCACTAATTTATTTAACGTTTTCTTCTGTTACTGACGTCAAAAAACGGCGGTTACTTTCAGTCTCTTTACGTTCGTCGTGAAATTGACGGTACCACACTGTATACACACTGTTTTGGGACACTGCTTGGCCACTACGAGCAGTCCGTGACATTTCCGCTACGTTAGAAAATATAATTTGGTTTTTAACACAGAACTTGATGCAGATTCGTTGCTCCTTCATTTCGTCGTTTTAAAACCGCCGAACCTCGTTTTCTCACGTATATAAACCAAACTCAAATAAAGTCCTAGACTACGCTGAGTATTGAATATGTTCTCATAAACACATAGTCTTTCTGGTTACTGTGAAAATAAATTAGGCAATTAAATAAAAAAAAGTATATATATATATTTAACACAGAGTGTTGCTCTCGATGGATAAATTGCGGAAACAGGTTTCCAGCCCGTAGCGATACCTAATGTTAAACAAAAAACGGGATATTGCACGGACGCAGCCGATTGGCTCTTAACCTGATATTCGTAGCACTTTGGAGGCTATGAACCGTCCCTGGACACGTGGCCCGATCCGCCGCATTCTCATATGAATAAAGACGCTACGTATATAGCATGCAGCCTGTTCCAGGAGGAGGTTTTAGAGTAGATAAAACGTTGTCCCGACAGGGTTGGCCGATTTCTAGGCCCCTAAAGATTAAAACCATTGTGCCTTAAACCGTTGTGAGATGTAACACAAAGGAGGATTGTCTTCATTATTATGCAAGCAACATTTTCGACGGAGCTAAGAAAAGTTTTGTATCATACGGAAAGTAAATCTAGCATAATATAGCACATATAGCGTAGACAGAGAGAGAGAGAACTACATTGTATTTTACACAAAATACACTGTATTTTAAAGAGTAGTTTGACCTTACCTAAGATCGTTTTCGTAATCTACGTGAAGGACAAATTGCAGGTCCGCCAAAGTAGGTCAGTTGGTTAGAGCTTGAGCATTAAGCATCACAATTGTTTTCTTCCTGAATTTCTTGAGCCAGGGGAACATCACACACACACGCTGGGAAAAAGAGCAACAGCTGAGGAAGCCTGTTTGCAAAGGGTATACGGAGCCCGTGATATCCCGTCAGAGTAGAAAATGTACGCATCTCCGTCGTTGAGATAGAAGAGAAGTTTTCGTTTTTATTATCATGTGTGGCAAAAACACGAATGAGTTTATTGTTTTAGCCATTTCATCGCCCCCTTTACCCACCATATCCCCCCGCTTTCAGGGTACATCTCTACTCAGGTGTACTCAAAAGCCCTGCGGCAACGCGAAATTAAAATTCGAGTTTGTCTCCGGATCCACTGTCGTGTTGTTTCGTAGAACAGAGTATTTGTGCTCAAATAGAAGCCCTTTCAGACAGGCTTTAGTTAGGAATGGTCTAGGTTAGTATCGTTTCCCGGCCCGCAAGAGGCCGTTTCTCTCAAAGTTATTGCGTGAATGCGGGTGAAAGGGGAGGTCTAGGGTGTGTGTGTGTGTGTGAGGAGGGGGGTAGGATCAGACAGGGGATGACTCGTTCTGGGACGAATCTCTCTCGATCTCTAAGCAGCTGGACCGAGTCCTGTTCTGTGAGAGCGCAGGCTTAATATAGCACGTTGTAATGGGGTGCGTAAGAATAGCGGCCGCATTGTTTAGTAGCAGCCGCGCTAATAGGATCAGCACCGGCAGCGAAGACGGAAGAGTTCCTTCTGTACGTCTGGTATTGGATGCTGAACAAGAGCAAGCAACATCGAGCTTAATGCAAAAACGAACAACATCGAGGTAAATGCGGCGCCAAACAAGCATACGCAATGTGGAACATTTAGGGACATAACGGCATTTAGTTTATGGACCTGGAGCCACGACAAGCTACGAGCGAAAGGCAATACAAATATATGCGTTCATTCGGATATATATATATATATATATATATATATATATATATGAACAAGGAAGGAAAAACAGCTACAAGAGGAGAGAAGGGGAAAGTGTGCGACCGGGCGAGAGAGAGACAGAGAAGATGGGGTATTTGGAATGCGGGTGCATAATGCATGTGATTGCAACGCATTGGCTTATGCGTGACGGGCTCGATCAGCCAGCTGCAGTCGCTTAGTCCGTCGGCACGTACCCTCATCAGCGAGACCTGATTGAATAGGTGACTAAATAGGCCAAAATGATTAATAAAGTGCCCGCTAGGGCGGCAGGGCGGCACACGCTATGTGCCCACGAATGCGAGGTGCGCCGCCAGGACATCGAATCCAAGCATGACCTTCCTCGCCGCCTTCGGCCCCCACGACCGAGGATTGCATAATTTGCAAATTTCAACCAGAGCAGACTAAAACGAGGCAACAGGGCAATCAATGTTGCCAATCCACTCAATGTCACCAATGTCGCCACTCAAGTAACGACAAAAAAACACGAAGAGATGCCCACACCAGCAGCGTTCAGCGGGGCTAGGAGGCAATCTTCCCGTACCGTCGGCATGCGTCGGCACGTGTCGCCAGTCAAAACAGCAGATTGATTACAGAGTACACGTCACAAGAAGACGATGCTAGGAGACGCTGCGTAGGATCATAGAAATGGAAAAAAGTGGAAAGCGCAATCAGAGAGAGAAAGAGACTGATAATGAAGACGGCGAAAAGACAAGCGAAAGCCGACGCGCGCGTCCTCACGAAGATAAATAAACGCATCGCGAAATATTGACGGAACATCATCCTTCGGAATTACTGCATGCACTGACTGTTGGTTGAGCGCGCAACCGACCCAAGGGAAGGGAGGAAGAAAGGGAAAAAGGGACGGACAGCTGTCGTGGTTGGTTAGCCATTCGCATCGCATTGCATCGAACTGCTGTCTCGTCCGCTGGAGAAGCATAAGCATCATATGTCTTGTTTTTCTGGTGAGTTCGGCGGGCGATTGTAGTGTGGGCCGCCCTCCATGAAGTGGTCACTGAGCCACGACACTGCCTCACTGTCCGGCTTGTTGTTCATAATCAGCACACAGTAATTATTGTTAGTTAAGGATAAACTAACAAGTAACCCTGAAACGACAACGACAGCGAAACAACGAGACAGTCTTGGTTGATTCTCGACAACTTGTGGGTTGTCAGTGCGTCCCCTGTCAGCGGATAAGTCATCGCGCAGACTTCTTGCGTCGTGTTATTGTTGTTGCTATTGATATTGGCAGCAGAGACAGTGATTTGTGCATCTGTAGAAAGCGGTTCGTTGCGCAAGTCAACGTTTTAAAATTTAACGAAAATTCCTACAGGCAGGTAGGTGCGTGTTTGTATGAAGGAGGATCAGGTTAAGCAGGCATGCTGACAAAAGTGAAGTAGCTTCGTCGCGTAGATGTGATTTATATATATATATATTTTTTTTTTACGCTAACGCGGTTTGCAGCACTTGGCTCAGGAAGCAATTTCCCATGTCGCACTACCACCGCTTTGCACCAAGTGCATTCATTAATACTGTCTCGAGCGAAGAACTCAAGCCACACCGAGTTTGCAAACAGCAGTCACGTGTCAGTATATGCCCCTACGGAACGAGATGTGATTTATATATAAATAAATATATATATGTATATATATATATATATATATATATATATATATATATATATATATATATATATATATATATATATATATATATTAGAATACGCGCTTTATTTACATAAAGGGTAAGGATTTGTTTTAGCATCAAATGACCAGTTCCCTCACGGGTGTGCGTCAGTTGTATGTCCTGGTAAGCCTCCAGGGGAACAGCGACATAACAATCTCTTTTCGAGCTATGCATTTGGGCTCGTATCTCACTTGAGATCTTGTTGTCGTTGGTATGCGATTAAAAAAGAAGCTGCAAAACTCCTCATTGGAGAAAACATAGTTGGCAAATTTACAGTCTAATTCATTAAAAGTGTCTATGATATCTTTAACAACGGTTTGCGTCGGTGGGACGTCACAGCGATAAGAAACTCGACGTGTGAATTTCTTGATCACACCTCTCAGTAGTCGTCTATCTTTTTCGTTCATGGGGTACCACACTTGAGAGGGATACGTCATGATTGGTTTTACATAAGTATCAAATAAATTTATATACAGTTCTGGACTTTTAACAATGAAGGATCTGAGGATCCAGTTGCATCTTTTCGTCGCCTTAAGCGCGACTTGTCGACACTGCTCTGAAAATTTCATGTCAGGTGTCATAATTATACCTAAGTCCCTCATAGCAGTTACATTTTCGAGTGGAACATTGTTGATTTTATATAAAAGTGATTATTTCTTCTTCCAAAGTGCATTACTTTACACTTCGGGATCGACAGTTTCAAGTCTAATTTCTGCGTCCATTCATAAAAATTGTCTATGCATCTCTCCATGCGTTCACAGTCTGATGTAGAATTGGCGCGTGCATATATTTTTACGTCATCAGCATATACTTTTGTCGATACCTCATCGGGAATTATGGATAAAATTGAGTTTGTATATAAAATGTAGCATAAGCAGCCAAGAACTGTTCCTTGCGGACAGCCTGAGGTGACCTTAGCTGGAGTCGAGAAACAGTCGTTCACCTTTACAAAAAAGCTTCTATCAGTCAGAAAGCTCTTTATCCAACGTAGAATTTTTGGTCCTACGCCGTGTCGGGATATACAGTCCAACAGTTTAGTGTGGGTGGTGGATTCGAAAGCTGACTTAAAGTCAAAATACAGCACGTCGAAGGAGTCTCCTTGAGTCATCATTTCTCCGAAGTTTTGCTCACATATCAATAGCTGAAAAACAGTGGACCTTCCGGGTCGGTAGGCGAACTGTTCTTTACAAATCAGATTTTGCGAATCAGCGTTTCGATAAATGATGTCTCCGATAACACTCTCGAACGGCTTTGACGGGGTGCATGTCAGTGAAACATTCCGTTTATTTTCAACGCACGTTGTATCTCCTTTTTTGTGCACAGGGTACACTATGGCCATCTTGAACAAATCAGGAAGCAGACCTTCGGTTAGGGTTCGTTTAAGAATCATGGATAATGGAGTGCAAACATCAAACCCGCATCGTTTATAAAAATAGCTTGGTAGGCCGTCCGGTGTGACGCTAAGTTTCGACTTGAGTTTCTTCAGATGACGATGGAGGTTTTCGGGGGAGGTGTCGACAGTGTCTACGTAGTAGATATCGTTAGCAACATCCACGTAAGGCGGTGGAATCCTTGACCTCTGTTTAACCTCGTCCTCAGTTGGGTAGGTGCTTGCAAAGTAATCCCTCAGTAACATGCGGGATGAGAGTCAGGGATAGAGCTGATTGAAGGCGAACGGCAGAGACGCCTCTCCCACGGCTTCGATGTAATGCCAAAGTAATACCGAGCCTGGGGGGGTAGGGAGGAATTCGGGTTTAGTGGGTTTGCGAGTCTCACACTAGTCACGCAGGCTGCTAGTGACGCATGTGCATCATGCATTCCCGAAACCTCCCAGAACAAAAAAAAATCCCTTAGTAATTCCGCCTTCTGCGAATCCTCTGTGATCTTCGTACCGTTCTGGTCAACAAGAATATCTAATTGATCTCGGGACTTCATACGCTTCGATACGTATCGATGCACTTTTGTCATGTCGCATTTATTGATCAATCTGTGTTCCTCAATGACGCGTTGGCAACGAACTCTGCGTTCCAAGAGTTCCCTCAATCTTTCGGATTTCTCACGGTCATTTTCATATTCAAGTTGATGGCTGAGATTTCGGATGCTTGCCTCAATACTACTGTGAGGTTTCTGGAAGATAGGAACAAAGAGATCGCGGAGGAAAATCAAGTACTCAATCAGTTGAACAAACAATATATAAATATATATAACGAGGTACAAAATGTAACGTCTCCTGGGTGTAAAACGACGAGCAGAAAAAAAATGTATATATATATATATATATATATATATAAGTATTAGATCTGCTTTTGTTGCCACTTTACATCTTAGGGAGCGTTATACTTTATACTAAAGAAAAACTGTAAGGAACAAAGATGTGAGCGCTCTGTGATATAAATCACTGACACTAGAAGTAAAAGCATGAAAGACTAATACACTGTAAGTATGTAATATTTTTACAAAAACAAAGTATATTGTGATTGATTTGATTTGTACTGTAGATGGCACACGTGCTCAGGGAGAGAATTATGCTTGTGAGGAGATATCAAATATAGGGCCCCCATGTTTAACAAAAACTTTACTAAACAATTTGGTGACATTTTCAGTAAGGCAATAATGTAGTACCGTGGTATTCAGAAATATCCAATAAAAATAGTATAACGTTTATGAAATATGAAGCTATATATACTTAGGTATTATCGACACTAAATGTGTGAATAAATGGAATCATATATATATATATATATATATATATATATATATATACCCCCGTAACACGTTGCACACGTTTGCAACGATCTAAACGTCATGTTTCCATCTTCCACCTCCAAAGATTAAGTATATTAAACAAATGACGCAACTTATAGGAGATTGAAACGTGAAAAAAACAACATATACATATACGGAGAAGCCACGCTGACAAGTGGATTGATTTGTGTTGTGTTTGTGTGTTTAAAATAAGACTAATCCTAGTAGACAACCAGGGAGCACAAAGAAGGTCATAGAAAACGTCTCAAGCCGGCGTCCGATATGGGTGTGCATCTACGAACGAAGTCGGCATCATCATGGCGCCGTCTTGGTCGGCCGATGCTGGCGGTAATCGTCGGTATAATGGTTGTCATGCTCAGCGATTGTCTTCACCAAGGTATGCTGACAGGGTGGCATCACACAGTAGGGTCAGTAGGTGACGCGACACTTACAGGCTATTCAAGGTCCCGTTGATCTTGATTCTTTTTTTTTCTTATTGCTGTTTCTGACTACTCCTTCATACTATCTTCTACTGGCCGTAAGACGACTCTCCAGAATGTGTGATGGAGTTTGTTTGTAATCTTTGTGGTGATGGTGGTGGTCGTGAGGCAATGTTAGTTGTGGTGGTGGTTATGATGATGATGGTGATGATAATTATGATGATGAGATTGTGCATTATGACGCCCATGCCCCAATTTCGATATAGATACAGCGTCCTTCGGCAAAGCCTATAGCTTACCGCGGAGTCGTAGGGCGTCGGCCAGAGATCAAAGCCAGACCGGGGTAAGCAAATTGGGCACTCTGCTGAATAGGCCGGAGTGCAGCTCATTTCGATGCACTTTGATACGTCGCACGCGATCGACGTAAAGATCATTGGATATTCCACCTGGGCATGGGTAAGGGACTGTGTTGTATCGTCACGGCAGCGACAATCGTAACCCCAGTGGGGGCCTGGGAAAGGGGGGGGGGTGCGAAAACAGTTCTCGTCGAACCAGCGACAACGGGACAAAGAGTAGAAACAGCAGTAGTGGCAACAACAGTATGACAACCGCCGTGGCAATTGGCTGCTATCGGAGAGCGCAATCGCAGACGCATCGCAGGCGCGTGTCATATAACGCGTAGATTGCCCCGTAAAAAGAGACACTGTGTCTTCCAAAACTGTGCAGCAAGGTCATGAGGTGTTTGTTTACCATCTTATGTCATACATATATATATATATATATATATATACAATCTACAATTACCCAGTCTCTCAAGGTGACTCAATAGCATTGTATTTTATCGCAGCCGGATTGGACCCGCATGACGCTTGCGGCGAGAGGGGAGGCGGGGAGAGCGGTAAAGCAGAGAAGCAGGTCTTCAAACGTGTGCTAAAGTACTCGAGGATAGTGAGGCTGCGTGCAGCTCAACACAACATGAGCTACTGTTAGGGCTTAGTCATTCTGCCTGATCAGAGTAGGGAAGGGGCCACAGACAATTAAAGCCACGACGACGACGAAACTGTCAGGAACTCTGCTGGCCTGCCTGATGAATGATGTATGTGTTGGTGGCCAGAACTTAAAAAATGACTATCCATATCTTAATACAAATAAAACAGCTCGATACACAAAAAACGTGCCTCGTGCATTCGCACGTTGCTTATCCCCATATCACGCCGTTGCGAGAGCCAGTCGAGCAGTCTTGGGTTCCTCTAATCTATCCGATTAGTAAAACTCGATGGACTGGCCATCTGGTAGATTATCAATCGGCCGCCGAGATTAGAGTGGTTGCCGCTTCGTGAGCTGTAAGCTTACATCTTAGTTTTGTCATTAACGACGTCATTAATACATATATATATATATATATATATATATATATATATATATATATATATCCGATTTTTTGGTTCTTAATTTCGGTTTGGTCGCGAGATGTCTTACCGCTTGGAAAGAAGTATGTAGGTACATCAAACAATTACTTAAAGTTTATCGAACTCTACCGAACTCCCTAGAAACCGATAGAACGTGGCCGAGTGCACCACTTGTGCCGGTAGTTTACTGACATCACAATTCGGTAATAAACATTGTAGTATAATACACTTGGAAATATTGTTTGTTTGACTAGATTATGATAAATTATCTAGCTGGTGGGGAGAACGGCGGCGTGGAGCTGCATTAATGTTGGTTATGGAGCACACCGGTACACAGTAGGCACACACACACACTCACACTTAAAATAGAGCTCGTGGCACCCATTTCGCACGCATAGTGTATGCTGAACCCTGTGCATCAAACAGCGGGTTATATTGTGTCGAATTTCGTGAGACGGGAGCATCTAGACTGAATCTAGCAATCCGTGTAAAAGTCCCGGAAGACTTGCCTTATTTTCGACTCGTATAATTGGGGAGACTATTAAACAGTTTGTATCTGGGAAAGCTTGAGTCGATTAATGGGACCTCGATAAGTGGTGTCGAGTGGGCGAAACAGTAGGAAAGACGAATTCTAGGAAGCTAAAGGGCCCGTTTGAGGAAATTCGCCCTCACGTTATCTAGGCCATCCGCCTGCGCTGTTTACAGGTATTTCCCTATTAGTATGATACCATATGAGGCCACCGATGCGACCTTTATTAGTCAGAGAATTTGGACCGTTTTGGCGGAGAGCCTTTGAGGACATGCGATGGATTCCATAGCAACTGTGCTACTGCTAATCAGCCGGAATATATGGGCTACGAAGGAAAGGCCGTTAGGTGTGAGCATTACGCCAAGGTAGACAAAGTCTATCGGATATCCATAAACGGAAAAAGTGTGATCTTTGCAATTAATTTCCCAAGCGAATTTTCATGGCTTTCGTCTTGTTAAGGCTGATGGTGAAACCGGTAGGTGCTCACAAGTGACCGCAGACTTCTCTTTTTGCGGGTAACCCGTGGTCTGCTGGAAGGATGGTGCTCGCTTACTCCGTCCTCGAGCATGATTGGGCTCGCTTGAAGTACCGACAGGCTAAAAATCAGGCAAAAAATCCGTGGCCCTATTCTAGCTGCGGAAAACTTTTCGGTTAGTTCACGATTCTCATGCAAAACGCCCAAGGCCTATATGGTCTGGCTAAAATCTCACCACCAAGCGCCGATTTGCCTCTCCGAATAGCTAACATGTTTACTGCTTTTTCATATTACTGGGGTAGGGGAGTGCGGAGAGCGCGTCTATGGAGGATGGTGAATCCACATAGCCCGGAGCTAAAATATACAAAAACATCCACCCAGTGGAACTGTATATGAAATAATACAATAATGCCAGACTACTTTTCGCCATCAAGGATTTACACGCCAAGTGAGCTTTTAATTATCTTGCACTGAAGCGCCAGTGAAGTCCTCAATGCTGCAGCTCATCTTTTGTGCAAACGATTCTGTGGCAGCAGACGAGGGGGCGGGACTTCACCTACCAAAACAATGTGAAACTGTTCATGATACCTAATCATTGTCGAAGCAAAAAACAACTGAAATCTTGATCAAATAGTACCTCGTGGCCATATAAAAGGGTCACCTGTCGTGCTTTATGTAGGGTTAACTGCATCCAAAACAATAATAGGCTTAAGCTACTTGGTGCTTAATGTAGGTAGGCTAAATTTTGCTGTCTAGTCATTTCGGTGTACATGTAAACTATGTGTGAATCATTTTGCACTTAAAAACCGTAAGGGGTCTTAAAGAGATCGCACGAGTTAGGCTCAAATATTCGACCGACTCATCTCTGACATAGCACTATGTAGGCCGAAGAGTTATTTAGGCACTTTAAATAGAAATCTCCGAATACCCGATATTCCACATAGAATAGTTTGGGATTTTTATTACGTCTAGGGCTGGCTGGATAATAGGAACCCGTTGTTGCGTACGGTCACCGGCGCCCCAATGTAGGTACAGCTGGTGCGCTATTCAAGCTGTTACTGCAGGACGTATATATGCATATATATATATATATATATATATATACGCTCATTTATTGTAAATTGCAGCGTTCGCCGAGGAAGCGGTATCAAAATCAACGGCCTCGAGCACATCCTTTTCGCTCGAGGAACTTATGTTGTTAGTGGACGCTTCCGAGAAGGCTCAAAAGAACGGCGACGAGGACCCGGAAAAGGTCAGCAACTTTCAGCACAGGTACGGAAGGTTTGCTCGTAAGCCCAAGCCCCCGATTCCCGCAATGTGGTATTTGGCTTTACTTTTTTCTGCCTGCATGTACAGGCAATTTTTGTTTGCTAGTATCTTTGTGTGCTTAGAAATAGTAAACTTTTTAATTGCAACTAGGTTGTATAAACTGCCTTTTCGTTTAAAAAAAACGACAATGTTTTCATTGTCGGAAGGTATTACATCTTGAAACTTAGTGGAACTCTGTAGATCGTTATCAGCAGCTGAAAATCAGGGCCGTAGCTGCAGAACATAAGCGACGCCAGAGACAAATAATATTATTATTATTATTAACCTAGGTTAGTATACTCAAGTGTGGGGAAGTACGTATAGTACAGAAGTGCAAAGATAGTTCAAGTGTGCTAAGGTCTCAAGTGGTTGCGCTAGGTCGCGCAAACTCGTAAAGACAATCAAAGTCTTGGCATTGTCGGCCTGTTTATTTACAAAGGACACAATAAACATGTCTATAAATGGTCGACAGTAAAGCCCCCGGCGGAGCAAGTGCTCGATTCGTTCTTAAAAAACAGTGCCAAGCAAGAATCTCAGCGCAGATTGAAGCTGTAATCGTGCCATTGCACCAGATGTGCCTCAGTCCACAAAAATGCGAACTCTTCGTGTCGGGATCAGCAATATCCGAATGCAATGCCAACGGCCTATATTCTCAGCAGCAGGAGTAATCGCCCCTATAGTATTCGCGACGCAAGAATAAAGTTAAGAGCCAAACAGTGACCCTTCAAAGAACAGACTGCACAGAGATGATGCTGAGAAGATGCCCCTTGTATGTTTCCGTAATTCTTTCAATAAGACAACTACGTTGCAAATGACAATAATAATAACAACACCAACGAGCAGCGGTAACAATAAAATCAGCGCCGTCCAAAAACAACTCTGACAGATAGCATTAAAAGGTTATTGTGTGCAACAACGACGGTGTCAAAAACAAAAAACAACAACACACGACGACGACGACAACAACAACAACGACAACAGGAGTAACCGCTGTTACAATAACAACAAAGACGACAACATTGACAGCAACAACGTTAGCAACAAGTTTATATTGTTGCTGCTGTTGTTCAAACTCTCTTTGTCAATGTTAGTGCTGTTGTTGTTGTTGTTGTTGTTGTTGTTATTGCTGTCGTTCTTGTGATTGGTATAGTCGTGATTGGTGTCGGCAATGCTGTCAGTGATGTTGTTGTGGTCATTGTCCTTGCGCGTTCGTCCCCACGTGCCAGCCAGAGACGACTTCGCGTTGCTATGTCAAATTTTGTTTGGTTGATGCCTTTGGTATGAAGAAAATCGACACACAAGACGGATGATGACGACCAATCATGATTATACTTGTATATAATAAACGCAATGAAATCATCTAGCCCGACGAGTGACGTCTCAAGGCTGGCCCGGTCGAGACACGAATGTCACGCTGACAAAACGATATTCGCGTCATCCTGCTGCTCTACTGCTGAAACTTTTTTTCGTTCTTATTTTTTTCTCCTCTTCTTTAGCATCTTCTTTTTTTGTTTGTTTCTGGCGAGGAGACACACGACAACAAGGGTAGGAGGACGTCGCTTCTGTTTCAAATGCGATCGAGATTTCCGTCCATGTTGCTGTTTACGGGGACGCCAACGACGATGACAGTTTGTCTCGACCAGCCAGCCTGACTAGATCCGACGTTTGATTGGTGGCAACAACAACGACAACAGCAACACCTGTCTAGACATATCGATTGGTCGCTGCCGATCAAGTCTGAAAACAGCATTTATATATATATAAATGCTGTTTATATATATATTTTTTTCTTTTTCTTTATATAATTATATATATTACAATCTAAACATTTGAAGATGTCCGTGTCAGACCTGCTAGTAAACTACGACTGCGTACTGGTACTCACGACTTATTATGTGACCTTGTCTTATCTGACCACAAAACCTGTCACAACGTTTACAAATGTTCGTGTCACTTGGCTCACGCGGATGCTCTTCGTCTGATCCATGCGGAGATTTCATGTATGGTGAAATCCATAGGTTGCGAAACATACCACTCTATAAAATCTGTCTATTTGTCGCCCCCCCCCCCTTTCACTCTGAGTATTAGCATTGCCCCTGCGGTGTAAACTCTGAAACAATGTAAGACAGTTTTTCGTCGTACTGCTCAATGTACTGGAGATACGCCGGAGTCTGCGAACTGCTTTCTAATCTGTTCTACAAATCAAAGAGCATTGGCTAGAAAGCAAATAAGACAAGAAAAAAAGAGTAAATGAGAGTATGCAGAAGTTTGAAAATCTAATCGCTAGCATTTGTATTCGGGTCGAAAATAAGCGTCGCACAAAATCGAGCAGCTTTAATGGTCAGATATGTTGGCCAGGTGACCGCGGCCGTTTCCGACAAGGGGCAACAAGGACGACTGTATTTTAATGGGCTTGTGAGTCCCACACTTCTGTGGTTCGTTGTGCATTATGTATTTTGACAGTTAATCTCTATATATAACAAAAATTATCTCGCTAAATAGGCGGCACTAACAGACGTGAGATTTCAAAGGCGCAAAAACTAAAGAACGAATATATATATATATATATATATATATATTATAGAATAGTTACATTTTTGCTCTATATTCTCCTCTCATATATACACATCATTGCGTTCCGACACCAGCCTAGCTAAGTAGTGTTGTGCCCATTTAACTTCAGCAGCGCATGCAGCGACTAATCGAGCCGATCTTAGGTCTGCTAGAATGTGGCGGCGTGGTCTAGTGGGGGACTAGTGCCCTAGTCATGGTTGTCATCTACCGGGGTGTCGCCGATTCGATTCCTGTTCGGTTGATCGAATTTTCTTTAAGCGATGCTCATTGAGAATAAACCATACATAAAATAAAGAGAGAATTGAGGATAAACCATACCGCTGAGAGTGGCAGCGTCCATACTGCCACAAAGACTGTTGGGGAAACCCTACATATCTTAGCATGTCACCGGCCCTCGGTACATTGAAGATATACATCAGGTTAAGTTCCAAGCCCGTAGGGGTGGAGAATGGTCTAGAATTAAAAACAGCCTTCTTAAAAAAATGATTTAATTCTAGGTCTGCTAGAATAGCCGACTTGGGTAATTCAAGCGGTAAACTATTTTCGCTCTTAATTTGCTTGAGATTTTCTTCTCTCTTTGCGCAGGTTGAAGCAAATCATCCAAACGGCACGAGTCGCCGCAGGAAGTGGACAGAGCACTGGATCAGACGTTCTCGATCAGACGATACGTCAGGTTAGATAAGCACCTGCATATGCATGTATTAAAGCATATATATATATATATATATATATATAAACCGAGCAAGATGGCTTAATAGCAAAGCTTTTGCCTTGCATTCGGGAGAACTAGGTTCGAGACCCAGACCGGCCACTCTTAAATTGGTTTGCATGGTTTCCAATTTAGACAAGGTAGATGCCGGAGTGAATTAAAAATTAGCCACGACACAAACAAAAACCGTACACGGGCATTAGCCTTACAAAAAAATATAAAAAAAATATATATATAACGATATATATATTTTTTTTTATAGAGAGCTCTAACAAGCAGTTAGAGGTGTAGATGAAATAGGCGATGTTCTGTCACGTTCGCGATACTTGCCATCACGCTATTCGATACGTATACGATACGACAGCAGTAGTGATTGCATGCGATGTGTAACCGTCGTTGCGTATCCGTTGGGTGTCCGTCGTGGCTCATCGATCACAGGTACGCGCACGCATTAACGCCAGCGGAGGTGGTGCGTCAATCTCGGACACGTCAATCTTCGATGCGGCCGTCCGCGCGCTCGGTGAGAACGTTGCTTCAGGCGGGGCTCAGCCGGACTCCACTATCAACAGCTCCTCGCTGGTCGATACAATCGTCAAGCAGGTAGTCATTTCGGGAGCCCTAGGTCCTCCAATGTCTGGCATTGATGACACAGTGTCGTAATGAACGAGTAATGCTGCTCCCACTCGTGCAGCTCTTATATATGTTTAGAAGCATATAGATAATATACATACAAGCAAATAAATAATACACATGAGCAAGCTGTACAGCGCGTGTATCCGCTACAGGTTGGTGGCTTAATCGTTCAGATGATGACGCCTAATCGGGTCGCGTATCTATTAGGAGAGCCTAGCAACAATAAACAATAGCGTCCACTCGTTGGTGAATAATGAAGCTGCGTGACTAAACCAAGGTCGACATTGCTCTTTTGTCAGATTATGGAAAATATTGGGCAGCACGTTACAGGTTCAGACCTAGTTAGCCCGATTCCGATAGTTATCTTCACTCGCTCAGCTACATAGGTTGAATTAGGATCTTTGGATTTGGCCGATATGTCATTCAGAAAAATCGTTTATCACAGGATCATTTCTGTAGTAGATCTAACGTATCCGTTTGCCGGATTCGTACACCCAGTAGTTTAGAAAAGCAGTCTGCTAATTTATTGCTCAGCCTCGAAGAGGGTCTCCGCCAACCGCTGCTGATATATAATACAAATCCATCTGTCTTGTACTCTTGTGCGCTTCGGTGTTACCAACTCTATTTTGATGAGCGTGCAGTTAAATCCAGAAGCTCCAACAACAACGCCTCCAACGGACGATTCGTTTCTTGGAGGAGTTCTGCGACAGCTGGCAAATAACCAGGATGGTTCTGGCAGTGGTGGAACGGGCCAGGCGATCTTTGACGCCGTCGTTAAACAGGTGAGACACGAAAAAACGACCCACTCATCTACGTCACGCGTCTAAAAATCATCACCGTTATTTGACTGTCTTATGTAAGATAAGAGCTTTAATACGTTTAGAGATTCCTATAATCACTAGTGCAATATTTGTGTGGTGTACGTCAAAAACCAAAGAACTATTTGTCAAGTGGATCCTCTGCCAGTTTAACAGTGCACCAACATCAATTCATAGATTACGTGCCTGCTAATATGGAGGTGTTCTAATCTAAACCCAGGTGAGAGCGATTCATATTGACCACTTGCATTAACACTTTATTTTTTTGTTTGGTCGATACGTTATCTGCTAGTGTGCGTTCTTTTTAACGTCGTTCGTTACCATCGAATCTTCATCAGGGCTCTGCAAATGACCTGGGATAATTAAACAAATACGCGGTGGGTCTCTTAAGCTGGTGTATTTTACGGCCACTTTTTTACCCGAGGTACGATACTTTCTAGTTTGCTCTCGCGCGCATTAAATAAAAAACTCGGTCTTCCATTTTAGCTGGTTTCTACAACCACAACGACTACAACAACGACAACAACAACCCCACGACCAGCAGCCTTACAGATTATCGATGGCCTCGTCAAAGCTTACCAAGGGCGCAACGCACCACAACAGGTAAGCAGCTGTTTTAGATACTTACAGAACAAAGGGACAGGATATTATAATTGCAAAAACTATACACCGAGTAGTGTTATAACCTTCCTTAAAAGAATGCGCCTAAAAGTATAAACATATATATATATATATATATATATATATATATATATATATAACGCTGACGTTCAAACATAAAACTCCCGTTAGATTATGCGGTTTGGTAAGATAAATACAGTAGTAAAAATTCAGCACAAGCACCAATTTCTGCATGTACGCATTTATATATTGATATAAAATCCCAATAATCACATTTGCTTTAAATACTTTACTTTTGTCCTTGATTTAAACATTGATTTAAATACTTTATCTTTGTCCTTGATTTGAACATTGATTTAAATACTTTACCCTTGATCCATATATATGAGACGATGTGTTGTAGATATATCGCGGTGATAAAACCGGAAACTTCAATTTTTCGGACTTTATTCTAAACTGAAGGAGCGATCTAAAATACAGAACATAAATTTACTTTATTACCATACAAAAGCTGTATTTTACAATAACTTGTTATGTGTCATAAGCAGATGTTGAATACAAGCTTGAATACTACGTATTAATTGATGTTTGTGGAACGCTTCTCGCACTTCTTTTGCTCAGAACAATTTTAGAAGTTTCGCAGTGAAGCCGTAGCTGGAAGTCAACAGCTTAACGCTCTCCTGAGAGCATGACACTAGCAAACTAAACAGCATTAGGACCATTACTGATCGCTTCTATGGCGCCAAGATTGAAGTAATGGCGACGACGCTGCTATTGATTCGCTGTTGAGAGTACCATTCAAGCTAAGCATATTACATCTCCTCAGGGCCTCCCCTGATTTGAACCATATAGCCTTTGCTTTTGGCACGTTAATCAATGATCCGAACGCACGTGAATATTCAAACCATTTGAGACGTTAAATCGTTAAACTAAGTCATAATTTTAATAGAAGCGGGCTGAAATGATTGCCCTAGAAACGGCCGGCGGTTTGTAGGAAGGGCCGGTGTTCATGAATGCCAACATCTAGGATGACCGAGATTGCTCGCCGGAAAGCTACTGGTATTTGCAAAACTCGTGAGCCCACGCGTGCAGCGGCTGGCTTCTCTTTGACGATATCCCTGGGCCAGAGTCAAACGCCGCTTAACTCTGCCCCAGTCAAGCGGGGTAAGGTCTTTGTAGACTGCCTACAAAGACAGCCTATAAAATATAGTGCATGACGGTAATTGAGTACTTTATGTCGTCTAAAAGTTCCTGGGATGCGTCTTGCGCAAAATCCATCCTGTTCCCGATCCTCGTAAATCGGGAATACCTCTTCCTTACAGAGGTGACCTTAAGTAAGCATTCCGACCAAGTTGCCGGAATTTCACCTGTTTCTAAGAACGTGTTAAAGAATGCCGTTCAACGGGGCGATAGAAGAACCGCCGCCTTTACATGTTCATTCCGGACGAGGTCGGGTCCGAAGGCCGCCTCATTTTCCAGCCTCTCGTTTGCACATTGAACTTCCATAAGATAGAATAGAGCACGTGTCTGTTGGGATAACAAATGCTCGTATTCGTACATGCGTCGATAAAGGTTGGCGCAGATGGTCGGAGGCAACTTGGCAACAAAGAACGTGAAGTAAAATTTCTTCTAGGGCGCAGTGAGGCTTAGACCCAGCCCATACGATTTTTACTTCATGTACCGAAAGAGATTTTTTTTAAAGCCTATTAACTGTCAGTACAAGCAACGATGTCTACAGTAAAGGTCTCTCATCTCCGGGGGTTTTCGGGAAAGGACGAGTACTTGGCTAGCATAAGCCCTCACGTTATAGCCGTTAAAGCCGTATGAATCAAACCATTCCGGTGACCGACTTCTTCTCGGTGTACGTATATATTAGACAAACACACCGTTCGTGTCAACACGTGGGAGAGCAGATGTGATCGCATCTTCAGCAGGTCGTTAAAGTGCCACACGTAAAGCCCTATACGTAATTTGTTTACGTCTATGCATTTACTGAGCCCCTGGCGCCTCGGCATACTAGTGCTCTCAGGTCCGTTGCACTGTGAACTTAGGAGGCCAAACACTTGTTCACCATATCCCCTAAAGTCTGAGCAAGTGAATATATTGATAGCAGAGGACCTACTTCTACGTGGATTACTCCGAGGTTCACCGCCATCAGAGTAAAACGTACATATATATATATATATATATATATATATATATATATATATATATATATATATATATATATATATATATATATAGATATATATATATATATACACTTCTCAAGAGCTTGGCTAATTGCAATTGTCCGGGAAGAGACAGAAGTATCAAGCCTACAATTTAAATCTCCGGCCACAAAAGCTGGTAAACCAGTTAGAATAATTGCAGCCACAGGGCCAATGCCATAAACTGAGTCACGGCTGCCTTTACTGTATATAATTTTTGAAAAAAAAATTGGAAGGTGCTGAGAACGCTGGTGCTGTCTTCGGTCAGTAGGATCCTCGACCAGCAAATAACTCCTTCTGTTGGCCGGCCATGCTAAGGTCTCAAAGCTGGATAGTTGTGCATGTAGTATCCCTTAACATCAAAACGCTCAGTGGTCAACGTTTCTGTTAAAAGGACAATATCGTAACCTATGCCGTCGCTGTGTGGGACGACCGGAAGCACAGCATATATATATATATATATACCCAATTTTAAATTTGAAGTTTATTTGCGGAACCGCACTTATACAATGCTTCAATTTTCGTAAACAAAAATATTTCAAACGTACAAAAGCCTCAACATGATCTATTTTATACTTCAACATGTCTCACTCCATGCAAAACTAACAATTGAAATCGCTAAAACTTCTACCGTTCACACACACACATATATTGTCTAAGTTGCAACTGGCCATATGCGCTCCACGACCGGTGACCATCGACTAAAACTAAACTTTAGATAGGAACGTGCCTAAATTATGTGAGGCAATAGCGAGTTGGCGGCTGTAGGCTGTCAAAAATGCACACGACGATTGCGCGCCCTCTGTACACACGCGACATCGTGCGATCCCCACCCGCGCAGAGTGGGAACTAACACGTTTCCATCGCTAACATCTGGCGAGCTTCCCAGCACATCATCGAAGTGAGACGTTGTCACAACAGGCGCCATTCACTGGGACGAAAATCTCTCTCAGCCTACTCTTGTGATCCTAAATTCATGCAGAGCAGGAAGAAAAGAGAAGATAGTGGGATGCTACCGCAGACAAAAACAGGAATATGTCACCTTGTGGACCGACGCACAAACAGGGTAGAATAGTCATAGTGTAGAGGTAGAAGATCTCCAAGTGCCAGTTCCTGTCCAATATGGATAGGCTTGACGTGCCACATACACAGAGTCATAGAGTAGCCCAGAGTGGCTGTGTATGCAAATCGTGCAGGGTCACTTTGATTGAGCTACCATACGGGCGGCTTGATCAGCTGATTTGCAGCGATTCCATGAGTTGGCGTGCAAAATGTTAGAAATATGGTACTTAAGCGTTTTAGCTTGTCAAACTGTTGGCATGTATGTTGGTCTCACGGGCTTGTTCAGACACATACGCCAACAATGTTGCTGGTGCTGCTGTTCTAGCTGAAATGTATTATTATTCTGAAGTATAACTCTTGAAAGACTATTAAAATGTAGTATTATTCTAAGGTATAGCTCTTGAAAATGCGGGACCTGCGCGGGAACTGCAGCATGTGGCAATATGGCTTTTGAACATCTGGATCGTGGTATACAGACGGAATGACAACACCGTATGTATGCTTACTCAAAGCATTTCTTAAACTACATCAAGTGTGACATTTTGTCTTGATGTTTGATTTATTTTTTAACAATTTGGTTTACCGAGAACTTAGGCATTGCAATTTACAGTTCCGTTAAATAAACCAAGCTTAAACTTGAACACTTGACTAATATATATATATATATATATATATACCACCACACGTCGTGCCGCAATCGTCTGGTCTATCAACTCGCCGGTACCTCGCTCTTCATAGAGTCCTCCACTCCGGACCTGCAACGCCAGTTCCGTCTGCCCGAAACACAGACCTACAGGGATTTCATCTGTCAGTGGGAGGAGAGAATGGCAGACGTGGACCCCGACTTTTTTAGTACGGGTGCAATGACAAGCAATGCGTGAATGGGACTACATCGCACTAACCGCAGTGTGGTAGTACGTTATGCAGTACACGGCTTCCACCATGTTCTCTGTAAAACTCAAGGGTACGATGAGCCGACAGAAGAATGTATCTGTAATCCCCGGTGCGCTCACCGGGGCGCTATACCTTTTACGTTCATGCTTCCCCGCGTCGAGGCTAAACTACCTGCGCAAGCGAATCAACTGTTCAGCCTTCTCGGCTCAGTTGGAGAAAATTAACTTAAAGCTGGGCCTCGTGTTGAAATCTGTATTTAACCTGCGGTTGCGAGACGATTCCCTAGTTCGGGCCCCCTTCCCGGTAGCCAGAGGACTGGGCCTCCCTGAAGCAGTTTCTCTTTTAGTCGCAGCACACATCGCTTCCTTGCATTCGCACACTGGTAGCGTTGAGTCTATCCTAGACCCCAGGCGGTTGCAAATTTCCAGGCTATGTTTGAACGCACTGAGGATGACGCCATCGCACTTCTTCTCTTCAGCGCGCAGTGGTCAGAACTGGCAAACGATGGTCGATGGAGCGGCTTATGGAGCAGAACAAATACGGCCGCTAACAAAGCGTGGTTACAAGCAGTTTTCTTGCCGGGTACAGGTGCATGTATGCACGCCCTCCTGAGCCCTTAGCTGGGTAGTCTTCTCGACGATGGGTTTACACTAGTCAGGTTGAGGTTGGAAGCCAAGCTAGTCTCCCCACAACAGTGCCGATGCGGTGACGAGGTTGGCTCCCTAGGTCACCATGAATTTTCCTGTCCCCAGAGTTCAGGCAGAATCGCTCGCCACTCAGCGTTAAGCGAGGCATTTGCAGAGGGCTACGTTCAGCAGGCTACCCATGCAATGAGCTATGGAGGTTCCTGGTTTAGTTAGAAACGATGGGGAAAGACCTGATGGCATGACCTTGACTCCCTTCGAGCTAAATGTTGATGTTGGAGGCGACCGTAACCGAGTTTTTAG
The DNA here is from genome assembly GCA_003439945.1 of Dermanyssus gallinae. Lineage (NCBI taxonomy): Eukaryota > Metazoa > Arthropoda > Arachnida > Mesostigmata > Dermanyssidae > Dermanyssus > Dermanyssus gallinae. The sequence continues at coordinate 542,072 of QVRM01006598.1, read as the reverse complement.
TCCCACTAATGGTCGGTACGAGCGCAGCCCGCCCTGGGAACGCGGTAGTCTTAGCGTAAGCAGCCAAGTGCAGAAAGTCTTCAAGACTCGCTTACTCCCACCTGTTCTCACCCCTAGCGTTCGAGACATTGGAAGGGCCTGGGTTGTTCACGAAGAAACTGCTCAGCGATGTCGGCAGAGGATTGGTGCTTGCAGGACAAGAGGGCGGGCAAATATTTAGTGCAACGTCTGGCATTAGATGTTCAGAGAAGGAATGCCGCTTCAAGGAGAGGCACCCTGGCTAGGTGTACCAGCCCAAGCTTGGACATAACGCTTTAAGTTAGGCCCCGAGCGGGCTGTGCACATGTTTTTACATCACAAATGTATAATATTTGTTTATATACAGAAGTGTATATATATATATATATATATATATATATGTTCAAAGTGTCTATTTGCCTTTTCAGGAGGGAGCCTCTGCAGGTTCTGAAGCCAGTCCGTCTAGCTCACCCGATGCTTCAAAACTGTTGGCAGGCTTCAAAAGTATTATTGAACAGATTCAAAGTCGGCAAGGTATGTATAAATAATGCATACATTCTGGCCTACTAGGCTGTTTAACACGTTTTTAGAATGCAAACAAAATGTTTTCAGGTAATAAAATATTCGATATATTCCACGAGATGCTTGATACACTGTTTTCACTGAGATATCAGAGCATTTGACCACCAAAGTAGAACCACTGGGTCCTTAGGCTGAAAAGAGGCATTGACAACAGTCTTAATAGTTTCATTCGGAAAAAGCTTTCCACCAAGGCAATTATTAACATTATAAATATATAAAATAAATATTAAAAAATTATGAGGCTTTCATCCGCGTAAATTGCGCCAGGCTCGTAATAAATCTGTCATTAAGCTTATGTAAAGAAAAGGAAAAAAATTTAACATTTGCTGGCCGTTTCTCAGTGAGTTCTTGTTGGAGGCGGTCAAGTCCGCGTCAGTGTATGATTTTTTCCTGTGACAGTTTTACCGCGTTTTAGATAGTCGACCAGAGTAATTCCACATTGGTTCTAAAAAATCGTAGCCATTGCCTTTCTGGCCGCTACCGTTGTGCTCAGGTCCTCTTTGGAGATCCTTCACCGGGTGCACATCATTGGCGAAATGTTTCTTAGGTCTTTGTTTTTTTGTTTTAAAACAATGCAATTAGTATAATTCTTATTGTAGGACGTGTAGTGAAGGACTCAACTTCTATCGACGGTTACGAATCTGTGCAAAAAACTCGATGGATCTCTCGACATCTTGGCCAAAGTTCGCTATGAAGCGGAAACACGCGCGACTGTTCGCCTTCCATTGAGCGAACGCGGCACCTATTGGTTCTGAGTTCTTTCATCTTCAACTTATTATGCAAGATAGAATACACACTACCCAGACTAGTTCACAAAGCCTCCGCTATCTTCCTAATATCTACTCGTTCTTCTTCGGCAACGATTTTCGCACTTTTTCCACGTTTTTCTCATTAGTAGCCGTTTCTGGGCTCACGTGACTTCTTTTGAACTCACTAATTCAGTTGGAGACGGTGCCAAAACTTGGCGCAGAGTTTCCGTAAACCTCTAGTTCAGTAGTTGGGTTGCATTCCAGCAATAGAGAAAAGTGCTTAATAATCGCCCGAAACTCATTTTGTTTTCAAAATTACGCCGATACATTGCTTAAGTGGTCAGGCAAAATTATAGCGGCCAATCATCATACATTTTGATCACTACCAGTAAATAATTAAGCCAAAAAAAGAAATTTTATATATATATATATCTTAAAACATTATCCAAGTGATATCACCTGCCACGAGTTTGGAGGACACAGAAAATAGGCCCTCGACGAATTTCGTAAAAAAATCTAGGGTCAGAGAGACCCGCGCCGCGTTTTGTCCTGTCACGAATTTACCCAACGAGCCGTCTCTACTAAGTTCAAGGTGGTCGTACATGATCCTATAAAAGAAATTGGCAGCCAAGCCCAAAGTCTCTTCTAGCTACGCATATGTCATGTTTATATTTTTGTTCATTCCGAGCCACATGATCGTGGTTAGGTGTTGCTTTTGGACGTTCTTCACCTAAATTAATCGTACAAACAGAAATGTCTAGTTTGAAATGTTCTGTACCATTCATACAGATTCTTCAGGGAGTTGAGCCCGGTGGCGTGGTGCATTTCGCCTGCTCCTAGCAACCGGAGAAGACACATAGGTGCGCGGGTTCGAGCCCCACCGTTGCACATTTGTATGGGGGTCCGTCTAAGAAGCATTGCGACGTTAAACCTTGGCTGAGGCTCAGCCCGAAAAGTATAGATTCTTCAGGGGTAGGGTTTTTCCCCAATGCTTGATCAAAGCTCTTTGAAAAACTTACGACTTAAGTCCTCGCTGGCAGTTGCGGGGTACGGCTGTTATGGCACTGACATGTCTGTGCCTGCTGTTTTTTTGCACCGTTGTCGGAGGGAGATGGGCTCAGATCGACTCGAATGATCCACCCAAGCATCAACGAAAAATTTTCAAAACGTTTTGCGAATATTAATACTAAGACACCTCTAATACTAAGAGAGAAATCTCTTAGTATTAGTATTCGCCTCGTATTGAAGCAGTTTACAGTAACACTGGCATAGTTATTCACATCAGCGAAATACACGCTGCCTGCATTAGCTGTTTGGAGCTTTAACAACGATGATGGGACTATGGAAAAACAATCCTAACGCTTGCAAGTTAAACCGAGAGTAATTAAGCAAAGCGCACTTCTAGTCTATAAGTGTGCGGCTGAAACACAATATATGCAAAAAAAGGGGGCAAAAAGGTTCAAATGTCAAAGCGCTCGCATACCTCGATATAAACACGGTATATTCCATGGCACTGCTCGGGTAAAGACTTCATAATTGTAATTCGATTCCCGATGCACCGGAGTCGCAAAACTCTTATGATTGTATTCAGAAGACGAAACGATGAGGTGTACTCTGTTCCTTCTGTGTGCACCACCAGTGTGCTTGAAACTTTACGACGACTGTGAGGTTAAGCAAAATGAATTCTATGTAAACTGTTTATAGGCATGAGAGCTATGGACAATAGTAAAATCAGTAAATGATCTCGTTCTCGCATTCCTAAGAACACTGACATACTGTACAGAATATAAAGCGACGCCTGACGACGACTACTGTCATATAGCCATGCGAAGGCTAACTTACCGGGTGAATAGAGTAGACACTCATTTTAGTTTAGTAACCCGGCTTGCGCGGCGCGGCGTTTCGGTACGCGTCGAGGCCTCTCTACGAGCTAGCCCTTGAACACGCCCCTAAACATGTATATCATTAAGGCGCGATCATTTTCACATTTTCTTTATAAATAAGGAAATGTATACAGGCTTATATATATATATATATATTTTTTTTTGTGACAGTTTGACTGCGTTGACTTATATAACAATGATAATGCAGATATGTTTATATATATATATATATATATATACACATATATAGATCTGCATTACCATTGTTATCGTTATATGTTATCTTACAAATCACATGTCGTGCCACTATTGATGTATGGATGCCAGGTGTGGAACCCACCAAGGCTTGGTGATATTGGATTACTAGAAAGAATGCAGCGTCGCTTTTTAAGACGGGCTGAAAAGCGGTGTCGGATGGAAAGGCACGCCTTCGAGCTTAAATCAGTGACCGAGCTGTTTAAAGAAGCTGACATAAGACAGCTGCGCCGCCTGATTAAGAACGAGGACCTGTTTGACGTAATGTTTGAGGTACAAGCTACGTCGAGTCGGGCTGGATTTGTCATTAGGCCTCCAACCCAGACCAGAAATGCTAAGGTTTTGCACCTGTACCCATGGAGACTTGTGAAGCAATTGAACGAATAAGAACTAAAATTATCGTGAAGCAAATTTGTGCAATCGAAATAATTTGTGTACATGCTGCGAATCAAATGTGTACAAGTGAAATAATTTATGTACAGGTTGTGAATGGTACTATATCCCCTTTTATGATCAATAAAAGAGCGTTTCAATCAAACGTTGCAATAACCTGGCATTCCAAGACGGGAATGCATATCCATATACGTTGTATTTTTCTCTATCTAAGAACATCTTTTTTTACCAATTGTATGCATGTTTTGCTATGGTAGACAAAAGGAGAAAACGGTTGCAAACACCATAGTACTCAAAATCGCATTGATTGGACTTAGCTATTTCGAATGCTATATCCATCACATCTGGTATGTCATAACTATATATTACTATACGCAGTCACAGAAAGGCATGCGTGACTATACATGCTTGTGTGTATCAGATGAATGCAGTATTTGGAACAGCTAAGGTTGAGCCATGCGATCTTGAGTGCGATGCTGTTTGCAACAGTGTTCCCCCTTTTGTCTAGCATAGCCAACCATACATAGGGTGGCAAAATGAAGATTTTTTTTCGGAAAAGAGGAAATAGAACGTATGTCTTCCTCTTGAACGTGGCAGCACTCCCGTGATGCAAAGCAAGCGTATTGCAATGCTTGTTAGGAATTGTGGGGCACTTTGGCTGCGTTGGCGTATATTGTAATGCAGATTCCATGCTTGTTTGGGTGTTTCACGTTAGTGGGCTTCAACAGACGTTCAGTGATAATGTTTTCCCTTTGTTCTGCAACGGCGCAGTTACGACGTGGAAGCGTGTCCAATCCTCCTTAAGGCCCCCCTCTCAAAGTACTTTATGGCTGGCAACCTACCTGCCGGATCCGGAACAGATATCAGAATAGTGCATACGAAAAATGCAGCAAAGACGTGATGAGAAAAAAATTCAAACACAACACGCGAGCGCACACATATACTGAGTTGTATCATTTGTATCCACAGGTGTACATATCGATAGACGCACAGCTACCAAAAGAGAGCACGAATTTCAATTTAGTTTTCTCTGCTATTTACGACCACTGTGATCATTCGTGTGAGCCCGTACTTCTTCGTTAGATTTACACCATAGTTCCAGGAGAGGGACAAGAAGAGACAACGGTAGTCTCAGACGCCCAGAGCGCAAAAGGGATTCGTTCACTGTTTATATATCGTGATGTCTACGAAATCTGCGACCAGCAATCGGTCTTCAGCTGCGTAGATGTTCAGCTAAAATGTAAAACAGTTTATAAGTTAGGAAGCTTTGTCTAAACAAAAGTTTCCGGCTAAAGCAGAACAAAGACAATTTTGTCCTGACAAGAAACAAGATATTAATACAAAATACCTCGTCAGCATGGTTGTAGTCGGCGGCTCGCCTGATCCTTCTATAATAACGAGAGTAATATTTCCTTCGATTGAAAAAGTATTCAACTATATATATATATATATATATATATATATATATATATATATATATATATATATATATATATGCGTTGAACAAGATATCCATTCAAAAAGCAACGCCATTCTGTCGATTGTATAATTGGTCGATATGTGCAGCGCTTTTATGGCGACATGATATTATTATATGGAAGTTGCAATAATTTGATTTAAGGACAAGAGCACCTTAACGCTCGCTTAGGTAAAACGGCCTGCTAGACCAAGCCATTATCGGCTACAAACCTAAACAGAAATTTGCAGAAAATAGTAGGAGAAGACACGTCCTACCTAGTTTGTCAGATTGGCCGTAACAGCAGACATGTTAAGGCATATGGCTTTGAGATGTATTAGATTTCTATATATATATATATATATATATATATATATATATATATATATATATATATATATATATATATTGAGAGGGAGACAGCATCAACTAAACTCTGCTGCTTGCGTCCTTTATAGCACCTAGATGTTTAAGTAATAGCCCTGTGTATGGTGAAGCTAAGCAAATATCGGTCTAAAATTTTCCTATGATCATTCTAGCTTTCCCGTTCGCACTAAAAATGAAACGCACAGATCCTGTAGGTGGCGCATAACAATTATACGTGCACGTAAAAACGGTTGTATTCCTAATCTTCACATAGTAACCCTACCAAAAATATACTTAAGGCGACAGCGGAGGAGATGCTTCAAGCCCATCGTCCGGCGGGAAAGGTTTGACAGGACCTCAGCTGCTCGAGGGATTCATGAACCAGCTCAAACAGCTTCAAAACAGGTACATTTGTCTAGAGAACAATCGCAGCAGCTATGACTCATTTGTTTCGCTATGCTTGGAATAGTCTATGATTATAAATACCTAAAAAGGGTAACGGGGGTACGTATGATGCTAATAATAGGTGAATGATATCATAATACTGGCTCCCAAGTGCGTCTACAGTCGTGCAATTTGGCCTGGGGGTCTACACTAAAGACAATCGGCTGCGCCGGGCTGCTTTGTGTCGTGCATTCGTAGGCTAATAAGTATAAGCTACAACAGATGTAAAACAATAATTACATATGAATACTTTATTAACGATGTTGTTGTCATCAATATCATTAACAATAAACCCGTTGTTTGTCATAATTGTACTTGTGTGTTGTAATTTAGAGGTGGCTCTCCAACCAACCCGGCAGAGCCTGCTGCAGGTACCGCTGGCAAGAGCGGACCCGATCTGTCTTTCCTCGAGAACATGCTTAAACAGGTAAACTGGTAAACAAATATATATATATATATATATATATATATATATATATATATATATATTTCACTTTTCCCCTATCATTTACAAAAACAGCCACATTCCTAGCAGACCACAATTCCCTCTACGCGGCCAGCAAGAAGTATCTGGTAAAACATTGTGGCCCACCTCGGATTCATAGTAGTATTAGTCTGTCGTCGTTGTGATCCGTTTGCCCACTCCTTTGGGAATGGGCGCTGTCTTCCTATACTGAGAATCAGATGCGGCTATCGAATGCCACTGTAACCATAAAAAAAGCCAAAGCAAAACAACAACAACAACAACAACAACAACGTGACCAAATACTCCATCGGTTCCCCTTGCATCTACAACGGTATGACAGATATGTCGAACGAGTCTTATGAGTTGTGCTTTCGGTCTCGATGCGACACGAGACGGCATAGGGTGGACGCCAAAGTCGCTTGATCCTACTGTCATTTAAGCCCATACTTACGAGCGACCTTTGTGCCTACAACGCACTCGGCTATTGTGTGTCAAAGCAGCTGCGGTTAGGCAGGTGTTCTATAAATATCGGATGAAGTTCCATTAAGGTACAGCAGAAGCTATAGCGACAAAGATTACTGCCCAACACAGGCGCTCGGCGGTGATGGGCGTTTTCTATACCTGGAAGCGATGGACCGACCGGACTGTTATGTCGTTAGCTCTCTCTGCGTGGCGTACAACTCCGCTGCAGTGTCTCCTGTCGGCTTTACCTGTGATACACCGCCCGGGCCGAGTCCCACACTAGCTACAGAAAGAACATCGCAGATGTGCGTAAATACATTTCTATCTCCAAAGAAAAACAAGGAGTTTAATAAACACAACCCTGTTATACGGAACAGGAGCTATACCAAAAAATTGCGTGTTGCGCACAGATCTTTGGATAGGTTTCAAAAGCTTCGTTTGGTCATTGGGGATAGGGCTCGATTCCTGAAAAGTATGCACAATTGGTACGAAAAATTAGTGGCAGTACGAGTTAAATTGTGGTGACGGTCCAGCTGCAAGAAGGTTATTTACTGGTATGCAATTGGTATACTGCAGAATGCCTGCCAAAAGTATACGGTTTCGATGTGTGCTTTGATGCATGGATCCACCACCTCAAGAGCATATATATATATATATATATATATATATTACTGCATGAAGAGGCAAAACATTGCCAAGTCACATGAAGCAGATAAACACTTTGCTGCAGCAGGCCGGTTCACGTTGCGCGCTTTGCCCTATATATATATATATATATATATATATATATATATATATATATATATATATATAAAGAAAAGGGAAAATATTTGCGACAGCAAGTACTCACACAGCTCTCTCGCGATGTGTAAAGGCAATGCCGCTTCGCTAACAGATAAATCGCATTTGCTTCAATCGACGCCACTCGTTTGAAGATCACAACTGTAGACTGATAACATAAATATGAATAATATTAAAACATATCTAGCAAGAGATGTCCAATACTCTTTGTGCGGGCGCTGTGAAAAGGCCGTTTTTATGAAGAGCCAGCCGCTCGAGTTGCTTTTAGTGGATGATGGCTCGCTTAAAGCCCTGCCATCTCCACGTTTAGACGCCATACTGGACGACCCAACCACTTTCGGCATGGCTCCCGCTATCAGGCCATTATGCAACCCTTTTACTTGCGCAGCGTGTGGAAATGAGGGCGATACTTACGGTCTACATCAATTGAGCTGCCTAAGAAGCTCTGGAAGGATTTCACGGCACATGGAGTTAAATGAAATGATTGCACGGCACATAGAAGAAGGCAAGGCTGCCAGCAAAACTGAAACCTTTGAGTCTCGGACTAGACAACGACAGATAGACTTAAGAGCATGGCCATACCGTTATAGTCACGGCAAGTACTTATCTTCAGGAACGCTGCAGTGTCTTGCACCGTAGCTCCTTCGTATCTCAGTCATAACCTGTCAGCACAGGATGGGTCGTAAAGCACGCCGAACAGGAAAAGGAGAGACGCAAATATGTAGTTCTCGACGACAGCCTTCATTTCGTACGGGTAGCTATGGAAACACTAGGATCCATCAGGAGTGGTGCAGCAATATTCAAGCAACGACGCGGAACTGGCGCAAGGGAGCATATCTGAGATAGCTTTTGTCTCACGCTGGGTGTAGAGACAATGCCGTTTCTATGATCGGCGCCCTGGGATGAGCACATAAATAGCACTTGCAGGAACCGAGGCGACAGTTATTAACCTCCACAACTAAATGCTAATAATATATACATATATATATATATATATGTATATATATATATATATATATATATATGTATATATATATATATATATATATATATATATATATATATATATATATATATATATATATATATATATATATATATATATGTATATATATATATATATATATATATATATGTATATATATTCCGTTGCCTTGTTACTCTCCTCGGTACGGCCGTCGAGGCTCTCACTTCAAGAGGTAAGGGCGCGTCCTAGGCATCATCGAACTCACTTTTTTTTGAGGAGACTACTATATGTATTTTATAATATCTGATAAGATTGCATATAGTAGCCTCCTGAAAAAAAAACAAGTGAGTTCGATGATGCCTAGAACCCACTTACCCGTTGAAGTAAGGGCCTTAACGGCCGAACCGGGGAGAGGCACATATAGAAAGCAGACGCTGCAAAGTCTCAGCCTGGTATAAAACTTTTGCATAAGTACGAGTATAGACGCATATATATATATATATATATATATATATATATATATATATATATATATATATATATATATATATATATATATATATATATGCATATATCGTTGCATGTTCCGTAGTTTCAGTCTCGACTAAATTCGGGAGGTAGTGGCGACAGCGCTCGCCCCGCCTTACCGGCCTCGTCTGGTGGAAGCAGCGACGTCCCGTTGGAGGGTTTCGAGGGCCTCATACCATCGGGCGACAAATCTGGAGGCTCTCCGACGGCCCCAGAGCCCGAGTCGGTGACGACACCGCCTGTGCGGCCGCCTCAGCAGCCAGCGGGTGGCCAACGCAAAGATGCGCTCCAGGTTCTCGGTGAGTCTGCTCTTCCGATGTGGTCGTATGATTGCGGTGCATCAACAGAGGTTGCTATTTCGTTTCTGCCGTTTCGTTTCTATCTGAGTCGTTTGGAGCGAGCTCTTGGAAGGCAGCACAGCCTTTAAGCTCGCGGTTCGGTCAGTGCGACATCGTCGCTCACAATGTCTGTTTTCTTCTGAGACATGGAAGTTAATATATGATACATGATCGTTGTTGTTGTTGCTGCTGTTGCTGCTGCTGCTGTTGTTGTTGTTGTTGCCTTTTTACCGTTCTAATCTTTGTCATTGATTTGATTATCACTTCTTTTATTCTTATGCCTGTTGTTGTTCTGTATACCTTTTTTGTTAAAAGCTCTCATTTGCATTGTTGTTGTTGCTGTTGTTGCGGTTACTGTTGTTGTTGCTGCCGTTGCCTTGTTACCGTTCTAATATTTGTCATTGATTTAATTATCACACTTTCTTTATTCGTATGACTGTTGTTGTTCTTTATACCTTTTTGGTTAAAGTTCTCAATTGCATTATTGTTGTTTTTGTAGATAATACGTTTGTTAACATCGCCGTCACTTTATCAATCATTCTAACTATACATAAAAACAAGAGTTGTGGTTACTCTGTGCTTGCTCATTACATACACTGTTATCTCACTTGGTTGTTGGTGTTTGAAAAATTCAAGTAAAACAAGTACTCATATTTCTGGTTATTAACTTTCTGGCACAGCTCGTTGCTATTTATTTTAGTTATTGTTTTCGTTATTATGACCAATGCTCTAAGAACTGTTCCTGCTGCAGTGCCATTAGAGTTGTTAGCGATCGTGTTGTTGTTCTGCTCCGTGCATTTCTACTGTCGACAAAACCGTTGTTCCAATTCGCAACTCTACAAACTTACGCATTCTCTTCATACAACGCTTTGCTAAGCTTCTCGTCACATATGGGAATATTGGGACGTTTGGAATCTAAATGGCATTGCCAGTAAGCGTGTACTTTCAAAGTCACGAGCTCAGCAAGCGTGTACTTTTAAGGTCCTCAGGCTCAACTCGACGCCTCTCTCGCTGACATCACCTAGACTACCCTGCTTTTTGAGAGTTGGCAATCGCAAACATCATGTCTTTTTTATATGTGATCCTTGCAGGTGGATTTGTTCGGCAGCTGAGTGAGGCTAACCAACAAAATGGCGGCCAGGGCGCACAAGGTCTTCTTCAGGGCTTTAGTAAATTGTTTGGTAACCGCGGTTAGGCGACCGGTTGCTACTTTTAGGTCTCCGACTAACTGCTACCAATGGCAATGATGTTTTGGTCTTATCTAGGTTTGTGTCGGGTCTCTAAGTCGGAGCCTGCCAATCCTCTTTAATAAATGTTCTACTCTGACGACAATACAACAACTGGAAGCTGTCTTTTAAACCTACGGTACGACTAAATGTTCCTAAAATAAATTGCTAATATAAATATTAGAGCCATCGATCGCTCTTGACATCAACCGAGGATGTGTGAAGGAGGAACACCGCAAAGTGGCTGTATACGCTAACTAAGTAATACTTAATTAGCCATTGCCTTCCTTGTTCAGTATAGGTGTGGCGTTTGCTACGATGACCCGCAGATATTAAGCCTTGAGCACCTGTTTATTTCTCGTTGAATGGATCGATCTCTTTTTGACCAGTTTGGACAGAAAAAATAAGAGCTTTGGTTGCCTTATTTTCATGTCTGTATCCCCTAGGAATAGGCGTTGAAAACGCTTCTATAATTTTTTATCGCGTTGGCCCGTGGAGAGCACATACAGTCAACACTCCCAAAAGTATTTAAGGTTTTTTGTTCATTTGGCTAAACCTTACTAAGCGAACATGTGCACAACACAATGTATGTGTTGCATATTAAAGGTACAATAATAATAAACGATTCATTTTTTTTTTAAATGCTAGTGATGTTATTTGGTGATACCTCGTTAATTTATTTATCAATTCATATGACAACAAACAACGATTCAGTAATTGTTAGCTGGATACCATGCCAAGGAAACTGCACTCGGTCGTATGCCTGTAATGCAGGTGCACGTTTATGAATCAGATTAGTAACATCGACACATTATCTATTGTTAAGCCGACGATAAGCGAACGTAACCGCCGTTTATATCTCGTCTACCGGCAAGTGAACCTACAAGATATTATACTTGGAATCGGACCACAATGTTCCTGTTTCAAGACTCAGAGTACCGATAAGCAACAGCCGCAGAGAGAAGCGACGGGTGGCAACTGCTAACATGGCGGTCGAACCGATACGGGGGTAGACATCCTAGGCAAAGGATATACACTTTGGTAGTTTCACCCTGAAAGGACGAACCGTGCAAACTACGCAACAAAGCATGTAGCCAGGACCAATATATTCTCTACAGAATCCAATGCTTCGGCTGCCACGAAGTACCAGGCCATCGTGCAGGACACCCGCAAACAACAGCAACGCAAACAGCCGAAAAGGAAGTGACTCTTTCTGAACGCAGTGCCGCGCAAGATTCTCAACCAAACGCCCGCTGGGATAGAGAGGTACCGGCCGACGACGGAGAATCATACTGACAGATGGTTGGCCGCCTCTCAACGCAATGATTGAGATCCTTCAGACAAATATTTACCGGTACAGGGTAGCCCATGACCTGCTCGACATTTACGTTCAAGAACGCGAAATATCCTTTTTGACTCCTGTCCGAGCCGAGCACCATTATGGCATGCAGTCACGCTAACTACTTCAAAGAGACCTCAATTTGGTGGACCGGTCTCTGGACCCTATCTATGCAGGGTCATGGCCACAGGCAATGATTCATACGGGCCAGTTTTCCACATGTTTCTCTAGCGTGAAAAGCTTGCGACATTGTTACAAGGACACCCCGGTTACACTTTGTTAGCCGACGCCAAGAAGACCCGAACGAATCTCTACAGACGATCCAATCAAGAGAGAGAGATCGTTATGAGGCATATAGATTGAGGCGGTAGGTCTGAAGGACAATTATAGCCAGAGCTAAAGCAGCAGCATGGCATTCCTACAAGATAATGGGTAAACTGCGGCCCAACGAACCCGCTCCCCCCTTAATCTTTCGTGTTATTGACATTTCTTGATGTGCAAAACGCATTTAATACGGCAAACTGGAACGTCTTCCTGCAGACTGTCGAGCCCGGTGGCGAGCCCCACCGTTGCACATTTGTAATTATGGGGGTCCGTCTATGAAGCAATGCGAAAAGCGGTCCCATGGACGTTAAATCTTGGCCGAAAGGATTTTTATTTCTTCCTGCAGATTCGGGAAAGTAGAAACTTCTCTTTCCACCTCCCCTGCATTTTATCTTCTTATCTGAGTGATCGAACGCTAGTATAGTAATATATGAAAAGAAAATTGCCCGGCAGATTACGGCCGGAGTCCCACAGTGCTTCGCTTTGGGCCCGGTTTTATTGAATCCGGCCTGCGACGAAGTTCTGCAGCTGCTACAGACGAGATGTCCGAGAGAGCATCGAAACCATTGCTTTGCGGACGATCTAGTGAAGCCTGTAACAGCTCGCAGGGAGGCTTCACTTGATACGCAAGCGAACATCGCTCTCGATAAGATCCACTCATGGATTAAAAAACATCTGAGTCTGACCCCGCATAAAACGAAGGCGCGGTATCTTTCCGGCCGCAAACGTGCTCGTGGCATCTTGATTGAGGGTACGGGTCACCTCGTTTCGTTAAAAAGGAGGCAAATAGCTAGGTGTTAACTTTGACACCAGGCCCTCGGTAAACGCACATGTCAAATACATTTCTCAGAATGTATTAAGGGTTACGCAAAACCTAGCAAAGGTGCTTCCTTGAGATGGAGGAGTTAGAGAAGGCCGACGCAAGCTGCTAGCCTCTGTCGCTGAACTGTCTACTACGCTATACTTGAGAAACTTCATGATTGACTAAACGTATTTTATGGCTGTTCATGACTGACAGCAAATAGTTTTGATTCTATTTTTTATTATTATATATCTATTTTTAATAAGAACTAGATCATTGTATTATGCAGTTCCTATTGAAAACCACGTTTTAAATCTCGAATCTTGAAATTTGCTTCATCTGTCTGGGCCACTCTTGTAATCTCCAGACAAAACGTAACCGGTGAGCCCTTGGGGCCTCACAAAGAGACATGGCAATGAGAGTTTGTCGGGCTTACAGAACCGTTAGTACAGACGTACTGATTGCCCTTGCATGCCGGCTTCATTAGGACCTGTTGGCGGGGAAAAAGGAGCGAGAGAAGACTCGAGGGAGATTTATTGTGGACGGTAACAGGCGAATTTAAATTTTGCGCATGGGCTTCTGAATAGGTCAACCCCTTCTTTAGCGATCACAGCGGGAAATTGACGTGATCAGTCATCCGAAAATAAAAGGATTAGTATAAAGGGCCATGGACAGTTTCAGTCATATATGAGAAAAATTGGCACGACGACAGTGGTCACGTGCGTGTTATGCACATCAGGACAATCCGACACAGTCGACCAAAGAATTGCAACCTGCGCTCGGGCCAGGTGCGACGAGCTTCTTCATACACAATGGTTGGGAAGTCAACAGCGGAGATTGTCGCCAGAATGATGACAACCTCTGCTGACTGGGCGGAGGATGTATCCTTCTTGGACTTCCTCATGAGGCAGAAGGCAAGTCTAGATGACGCCTGGAAGTCACGCTTCTGATCAAGTCAACCTACCCTGGCAGTGATCCATGGAGTTCGCGAGGTTCCTGTAGATCCAGGAGAAGCTTGAAGCATGAGGCTTCCCTCTCCTGGACTCGAGGTACTGTTACATAATTCCAAACTAGGAGACGGTGGGGGAGGTAATTTTTAGTGAGTATTACACGTTCGGCAATGGATTGAGTCACATACTCTCCACCTGGGTTGAGTCCCACACTACCCGTCAACAACATCAACGTGTGTGCGTAAAAGCATTTTCCCCTTCTTAAAAAAGTGGCCAAGCACGTAGAATGTTTTGCTACTGGCACAAGCTAGAGAGAAATCGTGCTAGCGCTGAAAATATCTCAATATTAGGGCAATATCGAGATCGGCGACGTAATATAGATTCTGGAAGATGCAGTTAGTTTTTCGAAATAAAAAAAAATAAGTTTTATTAAATAAATACAGATGCAGATGTACAAAACACAACCACATGACACGGCAGACAGGATACAAAGAGACAGCAAACCGGTGAGACATACGAGAATAAAGAAACGTCCGTCACAAGTAGCCGTTGAGCTTGTAAATGCAAAGCCGGAGAATAGGGTGCTGTTTCGTGTAGCCGCGGCAATTGGAATAAGGATCATATTAATAGGACATGGAAAAGCTTTCAGGAATCTTGTCCAGCAGAACCTCAACGAGTCTATACAGGATACTAGTAACAACTCTAGAGCGAAAGCGAAACCATATCAAGATGCTGCCATTACTGCAGTAATATAATATTACTAGGTGGTTGCAAGTACCATGCTGGATGACTATATGACAAAGAAGAACATTCTTAACGAATTTGAAAGTGCGTTCAGATCAAGTAGGTGTGGGCAATCTAATATGTTCATGTTGGTGACGTTGGCAAAGATATCACTTGCCTAGAAAAGGGGTGCTATAGTGTGTATGTATCATGTCGTGCTGACAGGGGAGCAATTTCCGAGCGGTGGTCAAGATAAACCTATGTTGTACCTTTATCCTGCACTGAGTGAGAGAGAATGAGCATCATATTTCGCCCTGGGGCACGTACCCTCGGTTAGATAAAGTGCGAGTGAATAGAGCCATGCAATGCACTCGCCATGTGTGCGATCTTGTCAAGTGTCAATGGGCAATTTACAGTCTACGAGAGCCGTTTTTTTCAGCCGAAAAGGGCAGACCCATCCGTGTTTGGTCTGTCACATCCACGTCGCCAATATAAAGGCTACTGAATCGGCGCCGTGAGAGATGGTCGCACACAGTTGCCCGTAGGCTCGTAGACAGCACAAAGTCCTCCCACATATGGGCCTTCGTAGAGAACATTGTTCGTTCACTTACATAAAACTGTTGACAACACGCGCCCGCCTCCACAAGGATCCGCCAAATAGAGTAAAGCTCAAACCACCAGGCATCGTAAGCGAAGCGGTTGCCGATGTCTCCGTGAGCAAGCCTAGATATGTTCATGTCCTCGAAGACCGTTGGTGCGAGGAGGTCAAGAGGAGGCGCTGTGGCACTACAAACACCGCCTATTCCGGCTTGAAGCCTTCTAGGTTGCTGGACAAGGTCTGACAACTTAACTCTGTTTGTTGAACCGGTTCTGATCTGCGTGCGGCCGGCGTACTGTGCCTGGTGCTCCTGAGGATCCTGCTGGGCACCATCCTGTAGCCTGTGCTAGAGCGGGCTGGATTGACCGCTCGCTGACTTCTGTACGAGTTTCTCGTGAGGCAGTTGCCCTAAAGCAGGCTTGAGATTTCACGACGATTTCTTGCGGAGTTGATTTTCGAGGTGGCATCTCTGGCCAGTGGAGTGTCCTTTCTTGGTCTTGCCTCTTTTGTGTTGGCGTAGCCACTGGTTGACGGTCGTGCCGTCCTGACTTAATACCGGAACCGAGAGAATTTTCAGTGTGCAGGGACCACGACAGGGAACGAATGTGTGGCTACCTAGCCATCCATAAAGACTATCTGCTCTCGGAATGTTCTCAAATTTGCTGATAGCCGGCACGCAGGAGCATGCTCTATAGCCCCGGGGCTGCTTTCTCTGCGCTAGGTATTGGCGGCTGCCTTTACGATTTCGACTTCCTGCATGACGGCCAACACTGCGTTCTATGGAAATAGTTTACGAGGAAGCCGTCTAAAAAAGCGACGAGTGCTACGCCCGTACTGGATACGGATGCGGCACACCGCTCTGGTTTGCGTGTAACATTTTTGCTCTTCTTCTTCTTCTTCTTCTCGGAAACATAAGAAGTGCATTGCCTCTCTCGCATCCGACACGGAAACTGTGAACCTCGCGAAGCGTATCCAAGTAACGCGAACACCAAACAAGTGGCAATGACGTGGAAAAGGTGGCGGAATTCGACAATATCGAATTAAGTAAAACATGAAAATATTTTATGAAGTAAAACTTTGAAATATCGAATGCAATAATTTTGTGAGCCATTGTCACATTCATGTAAAGGTTGGTGACAAACTTAGTCGCCCATATCTTGCATTACCTGGTGTTCCTTAAGGGGGATGTTTATACCCCCTTTTATGCACGATTTTTGTTTGGGCATAAAAACACCATTTGATGTCAGATATCTTGAATATGCAGATAACTTAAACCTTTATTATCCTGCTGTGATATCCGTGCTGTGCTGCAGTCAGCTGTTCAACAGTCGACGGCATTGCTTGATGGTCTTCTGAAAATAACATGATTCCCTTACCCTCCAAATGCGTACTACTGAAACATGCTGCGCTTGACTTCGACTAGAAAATTAACGACTCTTACCGACTCCATTATAGACGGGACCAAGGCATTTATGTTACGCCAGATCTTAATTTTAGCCTTTACATTACCAATGTTGTGAAGAGATAATTGCGAATTATAAATACTATCTTCCGCTGTTTTTACGTAAACGATTCCTCATGTGTACATTTGCTTTTATAAACCTCTTATTCTTCCCAAACATACAAACTGCTCCCCCGTTTGGGAGCCCCATCTGTCCTAATATAGAAAATTAGTGGAAGGCGTCCAAGGCACGTTCCTGAGGTGCCTGCGCGTCAGGTGCCCTCGAAGCGTGTTAGGTGATGTAGTTCCTAGTATTAATTCATTTTCGTGCAAAACAACATACCTGCCCTACGTCAACTAAATGAGCGTGATTTGCTAAGACATTTTTGATGTGCGCTCTATTAAGTTAAAGAGTCAGCGATCAATTACTTTAAAAGCTGTGATTCGCGGTGAGTTTCATTGTAAATTGTTTGCTCAGCGGATGACCAAATGGGCGCATGCAAATTCAAATAGCACTCGCCTACTTGGCAATTAGATATGCTATTCTTTCAGAAGTACGTATACTGAAAACAATACATATATGAACCATGATAATTCTACCATGTACCCCTTTAAGTCATAATAAAGGTGATCTTATGCAGTGTTATGGTAATAGTCAATTTCAAACAAACTCGAAGGTATCGGAAAAATTAGATATAATTTGCCCACTTTTCACCTAACCACAATGCCACAGCGTCACACGGACGCAGTGGCAAAAATATGCGGCATATTTGCCACTGGGGGCACCTCTGGAGCCGACCATCGGTTGCAGTAGTTTCTGACATTTAAAAAACAATGCCGCACACATTATTATAAATGTAGCTCTAAAGTCAATGCAAGATTCTGAAGCGCTTGAGGAGTCACTTCAAAACAGGACTTCGGCACCCGGTAAAACTGCCACAATGCGGAGTATGTTATAGCAATGCAATGGCTCACGTGGAATGCCCGGTTGTGAATGTTGGAAACACTGTGTTTCCAAGGTAGTAAGAGCAAGGTTAAGAGTAACTATTCACTCTGGAAAATGCACGCTACATTATAATTCACTTTGGTTTATGGCCATCATCACCTGATTTGTTCGAATTCGTAGTAGTACTTCTACGGGTGTGCACAGAGTGCATCTGTCAGCTGTGCTCTCAAGCGCGTACAAAGTATCATGCGTTTTTTAGATGACTAACTGCAAAATGCAGGTGCTCACACGGCGGGGAAGCTCCCTGCAAAAGTGGGCCGGTAGTGTGAGCCTCCAACCCACTCGAAGCCAGTCGTGTCCCCGTCCCCCCGACCTGGCTGGGGACTGCTTGGGCATCACATCAAACATTCAGCGGGAGCGCGTATGCTACTTCTGGCGGGTGTGTTCCCCCCGGGAGCCACAGGGAGGAGGCGCCTTAGGGGATTGGCCCTTGTTTTCTCTTGTAGTATGGCTTTGAAGACTTAAAATGTGGTGTCCGAGGATCAGGCGTCTGCCTGCTTGGCTCTTATAAAAAAAGATCACTACACTGCCTCTCTCGAATGACATATCGAGAGCAGATGACATCAGTATAAGTATGAATGTTATACGCACACTCGATATAAGTGAAATATATGTGGTGATGAATTCACTTTAGGAACGCCTTGAAGCCACCGATATAACCACAGCTACACAGACCGCAACAAATTTACAATCGCCCGGCAACTGCGAGCATCTGCATGATAAAGGTGACTTTTCTGCTGAAAAAAGATTCATTATTTCATAAGGTAGCCTTTGTATATTCATCAACGACATTTCGTAGGCCATGTGTACACTTAGATCAACGGCACCGTCCAAGCGGGTGTTTTGCTAGGAAAAACGAAACGGCTGTCTAGCAAAGCATGCTTCTTTGTTTCTTACTTTTTTTTTAATTTATTGTTTTATGTATTAGGCTTCTTATGCGGTCATTGGAATATATGAAATCTGCATGCAGAATGATCAGCGAGAATAATAGCGGCCACAGGCTCTGAGGCACCTGAACAAGTCTAGCCAGGGCCTGAGCACAAGGCCTTCTTCAATGCTTCAAAACATTCTTCAATGTTTTAGAACATGCTTCAATGTTTTGGAACATTCTTCACAATGTTTTGGAACATTCTTCAATGCTTTGGAATACTTTTAATGCCTTAGAAAATAGCTTGGACGTTGCGAATAAATTATAAGCTGCCTTCCAGTCGTAACCAATGCAACGTACAGCTGTGCGAAACCTTCGTACCAAGCCCTTGTGCTGGAACCTGCCGATTCGCGCTAACAAATGTTGCGAATTGTAGGAGAAAAACAATCGTCAGCTTTCTTTTTGGACGCAGACAACACCAATAGCTGCCACTACAACCTTGTTCCTACTAGGGCCATCGATATTTGTCTTTGACGAAAAATAAAGTGTCAAGTACAACCCGAAACGAATAGTGGTTTTACACTCTAACTCGAAAGCAATACCCGTCCAACCATGTCTTCTCTGATCCAATATGGGTGTCGTAAATAAAAGACAACCACGAAGCGAACGCAGCGTTGAGATGAAAGACGCAAGTTTGGAATGTCTCTGCCCATATATACCTTGAATAGCACGCGTGCGACTTGTTTCTATTCTTCTCCTTTTTATAGTTTACTGCTGGACTGCTTTTCCCCTAAATTTCAATTTATCTCAGCATAGGTACTGGTTATGCACGTCTTAACTGGCACATGTCTATCCAAAAACAATCGACATAGGTAGATTCTAAAGATCGCTACAGATCATGAGAACGTGTTTATTTCGTTATTGTCTCTGTTTATAGACAGCACAGGCAGACGGCTCTTCCGCAGTTTCCCAAAGTCTTTGTTTGTTCAGCTTAACCTAGTTAGCCAAACACGTTTACTTTACGCAATTGGATGCACCATTCTAACCACTAATTAGTCAACACACTGTGGGTAGCGCATCATTTTCGTGAGAATGACATTCGTCCCTATGTATGTCACGCAGTGCCTATTTTTAGGTGGGTAATACCAAGCATTTGTTTTTTCTCCGAATTAGGTAAACACAACCTAAATATGCATGCGAAACTCACAATTACTCTAATATATAATCGCTTACTAGCGTAGTAATAATTTGATGTTATCAGCCCTGGCAGTGATCTTTTCCCTTCATATTAATTTCATTCTATGGGAGGAAACATAATACGCAATATTTACAAAAAGGGGGTTTCAAATGGCTCGCGATAACCGCCTGTTGTGCAGGATAAGTGGTGGAACCCATGAACTGCGTATCTTTAGGTTGGTAAAGGCGGCACATTGTCAAGTTCAGTTTTGTCCCAGGTTTGTCCTAACGTAACCCTAATAACTAGAACTAATAGAAATAAAGTCACTAATGTCCCAACTCCATCTCAAGCGCTTCGAAGTTATATGGACTAGGCCGATAATTTGAGCGAGCAGGAGCAGCGAGAGATGTAGATATATGCATATACCCAGAAAAGTATGAGACGCGCAAGAAAATTAGAATAACTGGTAAATAACAAGGCAATGCAATCGTGACAAGTTTAGTACTTCATAAAATTACATCAATGATACAACGATTGGTAACATTTAGAGCAAGTCGTAATGAACTAAATCGATTGAGTTTAGCAAAATGCCAATGCCTTGTTCCTTGCACATTAGGTGGCAAATCTATTACATGTTCGTTATAGTCTGAAATGTTTAAACTAATACGAAAACAAGAGTATAAATAATAATGTATTAATTTAATACGATTTAATTGAAATTATTTACGCACGATATAGGTGTGGTGGTGGCACTTTTTCACAAACATCAGGCTCAAGCACATTTATGTGCGCTTTCATGTTGGTCTTTTGGTCACATATGGAACATGTAACGGCTCCTGGTGAATTACGTAAGATTTCTTGGTTGGCCAGATGCGACAGCTTTGTTTATTCACACTTATATTTATAAAGAACTGGCCTTCATCGGAGAAGATCATTTTTGTACAAAATTTGCATCATGCGGCCGGAGGAGAATCTGCTTTAAATGTGACAGGTGTCGAGATACCACGTCTGCGACATGTCACGATGGGTATCGCGCCGACAGCATTGCCTGTCCGTCCTACTGGAAGAAGGTGCAGAAACTCAGGAGGTCCTGTAAGGAAGGTGCTGAGGAATCCGCCTAAGATGTTTAAAAAAATCCTCCAGATGAACCTAAACTGTTGTGGGGCTGCTTTTGATATGCTCGATGTAACACCACGCGAACGGGGCATTGGCCCCTGCCTGATGTTCGATCCAATTGTAGCAATCACCAGGAGGAAAAGCAACTGGATATCCGATGCGGAGGCCGACACAACGATATGGTGGACGGGCTCCGAACCAAGCTTGGCAGTTGATGGCAGTGGGTCACGTGAAGGGTTAACCGAGGGTGAGGTAACTGAAATAGCAACAGTTTTTTTGCAGGTGCTATTTCTCATGCAACAAGAACTTGAGGTAATTTAAAAGGTTTCTAGATAAACTTGCCGAGAGCGTGAGCGGCCAAGGGGGCAAGGGACTTGTTACCACCGGGGCCTTTAATGCCGCCAACACGGCACCAGGGGACCACATACATTGAAGAGAGTTCACATTCTACAGGAACGGATAGCTGAGAAAAGCCTACTAATGCTTAATGATGAAGTGACTGTTATTTTTGCTAGACGAAACCTATGGAATTCGCACGGAGATGGGTAGTTCGATCAGTCACAATCGAAGACGTTGTCGAGGTCCTGGAGAGAGTACATTATACATTGACAACGGTAGAGGGATTGCAGGAAAAGCAACACAGACGACAGGAGTGGCCCAAGGCGATGGTCCCAGCCCGTTGCTTTTTTTGGTACTATTGGGAGGGCTACCTAACCGGATGAAGCAGGGGTGCACCCGAAAATCGGCAGGTACTTTACGCAGATGACATTGCATCTATGGCAGAAATCTTTATTTATATTATTTATAAGAATTTAGGGTTAAACAGGGTCTGCAAAGGCTAATTGATTATATGGACGAAATGGGACTAAGTATTAACTAAAAAAAAAGAGTAGCATTTAAATTTCAATGGAAAGGTCGATTAACAAAGGTCGACGTTTTTCGAGCAAGGAATAATGTGGTAAATTTTGTAAACTCAATTCACCTATTTAGGGGTTACTATTACGTCGAATGGCAGCAGCTTCCGAAATCATATTTAAAGCAGACTAGGAAAAGCCATTCGAGTGCCAGCAGCAATTAAGGACCCGCAAATGTTGTCAATACATAAAGAATCTGTTTTTTTAAGATTAAAGTGGAACCGATAGCAACATTCGAATTATCCCTCACATTTTTTTATGGAGGAGGGTTAAATATTTTTACGTACTATTGCTACGAGTAGAAAATGAGAAGATCCCACTTTCCATTCGAGCAGTGTGGGACTCGACCCCAGCGGATGGGTGTTAGCCCGCTGAGACCCCTACCCACTAAACGCACCTCCTCCCTTAAGCTTCACTCTCTGATGACCCAGATCTCCATAGAACAGTACTATGGGCCATCAGGAGAAGTGGCGAGTGCCACTCGGATCATTTGGCCGGGGTCACTCACGGGTTTCCCCAACATTCGACGTGGTGCCTCCTGAGCTTTCCCAGGGTTCCTTTCTCTTTCATTACCTCCGTAGCCATAGCTGCTCCTAGCTTCCACCTAGAAGTCGTGCCGCATATGTAGTCTACGAACTCTTTAAGGGTTCCTCTGGGGGGATCTGGAATCTTTGCTCCTCTTCCGTCTCCCTCATTGGTCCATTTGTTCCTGAGTTTTGCAATTGCTGTGGCTCTAGCCTGTTCCAGTGCCTGGCACTTAAGAAGAGTGTGGGTCGAGTCATCCTCCGTTCCCTCTTGGCAATAAACGCAGCTCGATGAGGGAGCTTTTCCGATTCGAAAGAGGTATGTCTGAAAGTCCCCATGTCCCGTGAGGATCTGCGTGAGATAATGGTTTAGTTCTCCCCCCGGTCGCTCAATCCATTGTTTGATGTTTGGGATGAGGGATCGAAGGGTGTGCCCCGGTGCTCCAGAAGGAATGGAGTCCCATTTGGCTTGCCATGCTTCCATTGACTTCTCTTTCTCTACTTCCTTACTGCTGCTCGAGCTGTTTTTTCAGAGTGTTCGCCTTTCCTCCACCTTTAGATCCCAGGGAAGAGCTCCGGCCAGCACGAGAGCAAAGTTTGTGCTAACGGTGCGATACGCCTGGATAATCCTGAGAGCCGCCACTCTCTGAGTGCTTCCAAGGATCCCTCTCGCTTTCTTTGTTTTCACAGAAGCCTTGAGCCAGACTGGAGACCCGAATAGCGCTATAGATTCGGCCACTGACATCAGCAATCTACGTCTGCATTCTCTTGGTCCGTGAATGTTTGGTAGAATTCTTGCAATTGCGTTAGCCGCCTTTGCCGAGGTTATCTTCAGGTGACTGAGGCCCGTCAGGCTCTTGTCCAAGCAAATCCCCAAGTACCGCGCCTCCTTGACCTGCTTTATTTGCTGTCCTGCCAGGTATAGTCTGATGGGACTCACCTTCTTTCGTCCCGTTAGCAGTATAGCCTCGCTTTTCTCCGGAGTGATTGCTAAGCCGGCTTCGTCCATCTATCTCCTCGTAGACTCTAGTGTTTTATTAGCATTAGGTTCCAATTCTTCTGCAGTCTTTGCCTGAACTGTGATAGCCAGATCATCCGCGTACGCGATCATCTCTACTCCTTGTGGAAGGTTATCCTGGCAGAGTACGCCCTGTGGAACTCCTGCTGCCATTGATAATTCCACTTCACCGTTGAAAACAGTTCGGTTCTCCAGGTATCCTGAGATGACCTTGACAAGATAATGTGGGTCTTTTTTTCTCACTAGCGTCTCCAGTATTGTCCTCCACGGAAGGCTATTAAAGGCGTTCCTGACATCTAGAAGTATTGCCAGAAACAGTTTTCTGGTGCATATGGTTGAACTATGTAAAGGATCAGCCTTGTCCTTAACTCGATGGACAGCAGTGAGAACTGACCGCTTTTTCCTGAATCCATATTGGGAGTCCGAAAGGAGTCCGTTTTCCTCTACAAAGGTCCTGAGCCTTTCTTCAATGATTGCCTCGTACCCTTTCGCCAGGGTATTCAGTAGGCAGATAGGCCTAAATCCTCCGTTGTCTTTGGGGATAAGGACAACCTCAGCTTGTTTCCAGTTTGCAGGTATTGTTCCCTTTCTGGTTGCTGCAGTAAACACCTGTGCAACCAGATCTGGATACTCCTTTAATAGTACTTTGACTGCCAGGGACGGGATGCCGTCTGGTCCTGGGGCCTTTCCTGGCTTAAGTCTCGCCGCAGCCTTGAGTACCTCTGCTACCGATATCGCTGGGGGCTCGTTCCCTTCTCCTGTGGGTGCCTCTGGCGTGTTATATTGCGCTCTGTCAAAACGAGCGTGTTTTGGGAAGAGTTTGTTCAAAGCCTGGCTGATTTGCTCCTTTGTGAGCACAGCCCTGGGCTTTCGTGCGTTACTCCCTTTTTTTATCATGTAAGGCTTCCCCCAAGGATCGCCATCGATTTCCTTAAGAAGGTTGCGCCATCTAATTGTCTTGCTATCAATAATTGCTCGCTTCAATGTGGCTCTACATTTTCGATAGTTAACCAAAGCTTGAGCTTCATCCTCTAAGGTCTTATGTGACTTTTTTAGTTTACGCTTTGCTCTGTTGCAGTCAGGCCTCTTTTGCGCAATGGTCCTGTTCCACCAATAGTTTGGCTGTAATTTCGCCCGCTTTGGATGTATGGGCTTCGTAGCTCGAGCACATGCCGTTATTAGAAGCTCTTGCAGCTCCTCTGGGGTTTGGGGTAGTCCAGCGTCGGCAATTGCATTGCTGATTTCTGCCCTAAAGGATTTCTCATCGGATATCCTGTAGCAAGCTTTATTGCTTGCGGGTGGCCTGGGTGTCCGCGCCTTTAATTTGAACTCTATGCAGTAGTGGTCGCTGAGGTTTTCTTCTTCAGTGAGGACTTTCCAACCCGTTATTTTACAAGCCAGCGTGCCATCGCAAAGCGTTAAGTCAATATGAGAGTATTGGCCTGCCCTGTGAAAAGTAGGTTCCTTGCCTTTGTTTTGTACGTATATGTCATGACTAGCTGCCCAATCGAGTAAGGTTCTTCCTCTTGTATCCGTTTTCTTTGATCCCCCATGTTTCACTGGCTGCATTAAAGTCGCCCGTGAGTTGGGTTCCCAATCCTTTACTGGTGTCGCGTACTGAGTCCCCGAGTTCAGTAAGAAACCTTTTAAATTCCTCCTGTGAGCAGTTCGGGCTGATGTAGCATGAGTACAGTCTCCACTTGTTGGCTACGTCCACCCGCACGTATCCTGCTCCTTTTCCGTGTTTGGTTATTGGTAGGGAGCCGGTGTTAATGATAGCAGCGCTAAGCGTTAGATCATTGTACCAACCTGCTCGTGTGCTTGCTCTACTTTTATTTGGTTCACTGATAGAAACGAGGCTTGCCTTGCGTCTAGCTGCTATTTCCTCTAGCATGTCATGCGCTAGTCTGCTCCTATTACAGTTAACTTGAATTACATTGGTCTCCATTTTTATTGGTTGGCAAGGGTTTGTCCGTCCGTGTCTTGAAACCGAGCGGCTCCTCGAGCACCCTGTTCCGTCCATCCCTCTAAGTTTGTCCTGCTCCGGCGAGCGTCCTTCCTTGAAGTTTTTTTCTGCTCCGCAGTCAGTTGCTCTCCTTTTTCTGCTTGTGGGGAGATTTGCTGGTCCGTCTCTGTCTCCTGAGCGGCCGACTCAGTTTTGCCACCTCTATTAGCTTGTGCTGCCTGCTTGGCCGCATGTATTGCTTGTTTCCGTTCCGTCCGAATTCGGAGGTAGCTGGAGCATGCAGTAGATCTGGCGCGGTGACCTACATTTCCACAAACGTAACACTTGGGGGCTTCGGCCTCGCAGTCTCGGGCGACGTGTCCGGCGTCGCCGCACCTGTAGCATATCTGGCTTTCGGCTTTATTGTTCCTGCATTCCCTGGTTGTGTGCCCTACGTCGTGGCAGTTATGGCAAGTTGGCAGGGTAATCCATTCCTCAGGCTTGCTATTGAAGCCACCTAACTTGAAGGTTTTCCTCGCCAGGAGCTTGCGCGCCTCCTGCTTTGGCAACGTTACTAGACATTGCCAGCTGCCCTTCTTGTTAGGTCGCGGAGCCTCTGTGCGCATATGAGTTGATTCGTGAAGATTCAGAGTCTTCCGGATCTCTGTCCTAATGGCCTCCGCGCTTATGAAAGGGTTAACATCGCGCAGGACAACCGTCATAGTAGGGCCAGTGACCACTCTGGTATCAACCTCACCCCCGGTACCTTGGCGTAGTACAGCAGCAAAAGTGGCGGAGCTGCCAGCCCTTTCCTCCGCTATCTTAAGGATAAGGTCTCCGGTACGAGTGGTTCTAACGGGGCCAATTCGCACACCATTTTCAGGCTTTCCGACAAGCGGACGGATCTTGTCAAGCATCTCACTTGCCGAGGTTCCTTCTTTCGCCCGGATTCTCACTGACATCATTTCAGTCTGCGCGTTCCGTGGGCCGGTAGTACCTACGTCTGGCTTGGCCTTCGCTGTCCCTCGTTTGTGATGTCTGCCGAGCAGCCTACCTGCCTGCAGCAGGCCTCAGTTGCTCTTCGGAGCGATGTCCCAATCAACTCCTGGGATATATAGAAAGCCACTGGTTCCAAGTTTGTCTTGTCGTGGCTCCTCGCAAGGGTCTTGCAGAGTATCTGCAGAAACCCTTGTGGAGAGACCTCTGGGCCTGTTACTCCGATCGCCAGAGTGCGCGTTTTTCTACTAGGAGACGTCGGTTTGTCCTCGCCTGATTCCAGGTCGGTGCCAACTAGCTCCAGTTGTTCATTGTTTGTTAGAACGGCCACACTTCCCGCCCGAAGGGTGGACGCCGACTCAGCAAGCGGGAACTGGGTGGCGAGTTTTTTGAGGACAGCCCGGTCCTCTTCTGACTCTCTTGTAATGAGCATTGCCCGCACGTCTCGCGGCGCTACAATGCCGTTATTCGAAAAGCGGGCGTCTTTGAATGTGGCTTCCGGCCAGTCTTGTCGAATAAGTTGGGTAGCGTTCTCAAGCGATGGCAACGCTGCCAGTTGTTCCTCGATGAGCTTAGCCGTTTGTAGATCTAGCTGCTCTTTATCTAGCTTTTTCTGGCACGTATTGCATATAAGGTTTTTGGGCGTTAGAAACCTTTCTAAGTGAGCCGATTGCTGTATTTTTAGGTCCTCAACCTGTTTGAACAGACCCTCTGTCTTTGCCTTCCATCTGTCAGCCAGCATCGTGATTCTTTGCACTTGTGCCGTCTGTTCGGCGCTGGCTTCCTTTAGTTGCCTGATAGAACTCACGTGCTCTGCTTCACTAGCTTTCTGTTTTAATTCAAGCTCCCATGTGCATTTGTCGAGGCGAGTGATCGCAGCCTTGATGTCCGTTTGAGTAGTGGCATGTTTTTCTTTAAGCGCCGTAAGCTGCTTGACCACCTTCAATAGCTCACTCAAACCCCCTGCACTATCCTCCAGGCCCTCTTCGGCGCGCGTTTTCTTTGCCGCTTTGGCCTTTTGGCTGGTCACGGTTCGACCTGTCACACCTTGCGTAGCATCGTTTGGCGAAATCGCCATTGCTGCCGCTCTCTTTCGTTGAGTCTGCGGCGTTGTAACAGACATTATCTCCTTGTCCTCCGAGTCGTTGTTTGAGCCCGTGTCTTTCTCCGTCTCCGGTTCCGCTACCCTCTTCTCCAGCTCGTCTGGGTCTATTGTGAGAACAGCCGGGCCGGGGGACTGAGGCACACAGTCCGGACCCTTAAAAGGATCCATTCCTTCTTTTTTTTTTGTTTACATATTTATATCTGCGCTGCTGTACTATGTGATGCTATGCATATATACATATATATATATATATATATTTATATATACACACTGCGGTGTACTAGACAGTACAATATGGTACGGTTCTTATATAGTTCAATGTTATACTGCGCTAACTTATTTCAGTTGAAAAGTTGTTATTTCGTTCGAATTCGGATGGGCAGCGGGCCGCTCGATGCCTCCCAACCGCTACTCGAGTAGTTTCGTTTTCGCTTCGTCTTGCAGAAGAAGTAACATTTAAGCTTCACAGCGGCCTAGCTCCACGCCGCTATGTCGCACGTCCACGCACAGAGCACCAAAATGACCTCTGAGTTTCACGGATCACTGCAGTATCTCACTCTATGGATTAGTCTTCGTGCACTCACACGAGAAGCATGTTCTTTCGGAGCTTCGTAGTCCTAAGCCTGCATTCCTTGGCGCCAAACCTTTCACCTCGGCCTTTCACCTCAGAAATTTCATTAATGTTCGTATATAATAAATATCGATGTTCATCCATTCACTGCAAGTCAGTGCACCTAGCTGCTATCACAAAGTTCACTAAATCAGGCTAGTACTAGGATCCTAAGATCTTTTCTACAGACCTATAAAAACACGCCCGCACTGTCCGATTTCGAAACCGGAAGTGTCCCATATCCTTCATATGGGAGAAACTAGAAGAGGCAGATCTACAATTAATAGATAGAGTTCGATCTTTTATTATGAAGCGGGTTTTAGAGTTAGTCAATTCTTGTAGGAATAGAAAAGTTCATATCGTAGAGGGACGGGGGGGGGGGGGGGGGGGGGGCTCTAATGATACAGGAACTACATCTACGATGGAGTTTACCTAGAAGCGTTTAAGCCCTACACTATGAAATAGAGCGATAAATTAAAGGACATCGACATAGGAATACACACTACGTTAGCGATGAGACGTACAACCTGGCGAGAAGCCGGGTATAAGAATAGACATATAATTACGGCGCTTGCAGCCCACGGGCTTCATAACGTAACATGCACCACGCAACATTTCCTCGATCCTCATGACTGTTGTAGGTGCGCGATATGCTCATAGCTGGACTAACAGAATGAGAGAAGATCCAGTGATGTGAAAGAACCATTAGTTGTGACTGATGTACATGTCTATACTTTAGCCAACCTGGGTGCTAATAAACCATGAATGCTGCTACTCGAGTTACCTTTGTGCACGACGCTCTTTTTAATTAGCTCTACCATATGTTGATGTGCGATAGTAGTTGGGAATCGTATGCTTTTCTGCGGACGCCACAAAGGCAATGCCATTTGCGTTTGCTGTCCGTTCGACTGCTAGAGGATAATGCTCTATCGACCGAGATGTTTCCTGCTGCCACTACTTGTGCACTGTTCCGCCTTAGTCGGCTGTCTGTTCGTGGCCTAGATGAGTGTCTCAATCCCTTCTCCGGAGCGTCTTGCGGGTTTCAAGGGAATCAAAAAGATACACAAAGAGAGAACAGGAAGAAGAGCCACGGTAAACCAAATGACCTAGTGTTTCCGCTGGCAGGAGAAACGTTGTAGTTTAATTCGATTGTGCATAAGATTGGTCACGTTATCCAGTCAGTAGCACTGCTGGTATAGTTGCTCAGTTAAGAGTGCAAACATGAAAAAGAAAATAATTACAACTGAGCTGGGAAGCTTGTAGTCGTTGCATAAAAATTTAGCACCTTGCACTTAGTGACTTATATCAGCGCATCAGTGGATAGAGACTACTATAGTCTCTTCTGTATTAACACCAGTAATAAAATATAGCAACGTATTGCATTGTATGTTTGCATAATTATAATCATGCCGCTTTTTATATAAAGGCTACTGACATGGGTCAAAACAGTTAACGATGAAGGGTTTATCCATCTTTGAAAAAATGGTTAATGATACCAAGTTCAAACAACGATACTTAGTATCACAAAGCAACAGCAAATAAAAACAGAGTAAATATTGATCTGTCCCAGACAGCTCATACGGGTCATGAAATCTGTAAGGTTGGTGAGCGGGATGAGTTGACATAGACTTAGTGCTAGGGTGGCTGCCAGAAGTAACATCCCAAGTTCAGAACTTAGTAAACAAGATAAAGTTAGATACATAATAACTAAAAATATGTGCTTATTATCACGCTTTCTTTCACTGTTCATAGTTTTTTTTAGCGTCCTAATCGAATGCATCCTTGTGTATAAGAAATTAGTTTTCTGCAAAGCAGCCGAGTCCAATGAGAGCCGCGCTCGCCGAAGGTCTTATAACCCAAAGTCGTCGATCTTCACTCCCTAGCGGCGTGTTTATCTAGGTGGGCATGCAAAAATACTGCCTATGCATCTCTTCTTATATCAATCTAATCTTAGTAAGAGCAAACGGAGATTCGGCGATAAGATAACGCTATTAGTTGCAATGACATTGAGATCATACGTCGTAGAAACTAAGACGTTTCGAAAGCCTTTCTGTTCCTCTCGAGAAACTTGCTTTGAGAAAGCTATATTCACTAGCGTGTGGCATAGTTACCTCCATTGACGGGCAACTGTTACAAACCCAGCTATTGTATCTGTAGGTTCTGTGCTGAGGGCTAAATTAACGAATATCACATAAAAATTGAAGCATCATTGCGGCTGCTTGTTGGTTATGCAGACTCAGCCTAATATTGTACACATCATGTAATAATTACTAATACTACAGTGAAATATAACTAAACTTATCGATATTTGCCAAAAGTGAATATTTTAGTTTGAGCTTGTTTGCAGGATTTTGTGTCAATATACTGTCACTGATGTCGAATGACCGATGCGCAGCTGTTGCAGTAGCAACGCAATTTTGTTACGAATTTCTCTCAAACTCCAATAGCGAGAGGAAGTCCTCCCGGGCAATCCCGGAAAGCTACAAAGTTAATGAACAGGAGTTTGTTCTGTCCATTAAATGTTTAGCAGCCGCATCAACAATTTGGAATTTTGCGCACGAGATACGGTTCGACATGTCGTCTCGAACCCGTGCCTTCTCCGTGCCACAGGCCTTAAGGATCATTGCCAGCGCCGATATATGCTTTGTACTGAATATATGTTAACTAAATATGTATGCTCTATTTAAAAAAGAAAAACCCCACCAAGGCCCATTTTATGGAGCAACATCAAAGAAATGTTAGACTTTTGCTGCCCGAACGAAGGCCGGACAGAGAAGGGTGGAGCTGCATGCAGATTATGCGCCATATAAAACTACGACCGAAAGCTCACATTGATACCCGTAGCGGCAAAAAAGAACGTCATTCTGCCCGAAGTACAGACCTCTGCTGCTTGCTGTTCTCCGTGGGAATATGCGGGTCGTACGAGTCATAAAGTTATTAGAATTAGCAATTTATATTTAAGATACGTCGTTTCATTTGCATAGTGCATATATACGCATACCTGCTACACGATGGCAAATTTGAAGTTTTTGCAATTACGTTCCAATCGTATGAACGCCCAAATAAACGCTCTAAAAGCTGCTGCTGCTACTACTTCATTATATATATATACATATAAAGCCAATTTGACATTTTTACAGATCGCATACTATTTTCGTCATACTGTTAGCCGGTCTCTCTTTGAGGCCACATCTGCTTCGTGTCCTTGGTATGGCTCTCGTTTCGAACAATCCGACATATGCAGTATATATATATATATATATATATACATACATATACATATATAGGAAGTGGTATACATACATATATTTATGCGTTTCTCGGTGGACTGCCGAAAAACAGGCCGCTGTCGGCTGCATACACCGCTGTAGCAGCAGGAACTGTATAGACACAAATTGGTAGAAAGCCTCTTCATCGAAGAGAGCAGTCTCTGGATGCGCTGGAAATAGCCCAATGTGTGTGCACTCTCGCTCTCTCTCTCTTCTGTCTTTCCTGTCGTACTCGAAATCGAACTCAACGCACTCAAAGGGTAGTAGACCACGGCGGTCGGCAAACTATATCAGGTGGATAACTCAGAACGCACGCCGTAGCGCAGCTGCGTATTTTGCCTACGTAGGGGTTGGAGGACGCGACAGTAAAGACGGAAGCCGCCGCTTATGAAGGGTGGTAGACATTTCTCGAGTTGCTTTCACTCTAGGGAACGTTGACACATTAGCTGAATAGTTTTCCGCTTAGAGTTGCTGTTGCTGGCTTGTTTTTGTGAGGGAGATTTCGGAAATGCGTCCCGCGCGTGCATCGCCGTAGTAGTCGTAATATAAAAAAAACAATTATTGTTATGATGTTTTGGTTTTTATCCAGTCGGGCTGTATCGTGACGCTAGTTGCTATAGCATTCAGATAATGTTATTGACTTTTAGAGGCATGTACACCGGCTTAATGTGGACAAACCATCTCTATAGTTGGCAGCGCCTTTATGAGCGAATCGTGACGTTAGGTGTGCAGTGCGCACGGGTAGCGCGATGATGTCTCACGTGTCTCACCTAGAAACAGCGTGGCAACCGGTCTCATAGACTCTCAGAGACAACGTGCTCGGTCAGGCTAGCAAAACAGAGAGAGTGAGAGATAATTACACTCCCGCTGCCAACGGAGGTTACACGTTGGCATATGGCAGGAGCGCCCACCGGCCCGAATAGACAGGACAGCAGCTCCCACTCCCTCCCCCCCCCCCTATTGAGGTTTGGCAAGGGGGTACCACACTACTCCTACCCGACGATTAGACGCGATCACCTCGCGATTCCGCGTTACACCCCACAATACTTTCACCTACTAGAAATAAGCTTTTAGCCAAGCATTTAGCTTTTTGCACGTTGCTACAGTTGCGCGCAATTTCCGTGCCAAATTACGAATGTCATTAAAGTGGGTAAAGCGTCATTAGGAAACTCCCGGTTTCGAAGAACCTATGCAGCTGGGTGTGCACACGGCGGCAACCGGCGACATACAGGCATTATTAATGAGCCGCGTATACGCCCTTACCTACTTTTGTTGTAGCTTTTTCTTCTATTATTATTATTATTATTATTATTATTATTATTATTATTATTTTTTTTTTATAGATAGGGACAGGTTGACACGAAGTGGACAACGAATTGACTATGTTCCCAACTTTAACTACCTGAAAATCACTATATCAAGTTAAGCAACGGAACTGGGTTGCATGTTGCCTACACATTGTGGAAAAATTCGTTGTCCGTTGATTGCTGCAGCGACGATTAAAAACACGCAGCTCCTATTTCTACGAAAGACTCTGAAACTGTTTGATAAAAGGGCTACGTCTGTCGCAAGCTATGGTGTTGAAGTTGTATGAAAGTTGTACTTGTCTTTACGCGAGCTAGCACTACACGATAAGGTAAAGCCTGAGTTTTAAAAAGATTTTTATGTTTGTCAAAGGATGTACTTAATAGTGTTAGTGTACCTTCTGTGCGCCACGTACTTACTGATCGGTATCCTTGTCCAGCGTTAACTAAAACATCTGCGCTAGTATTGTTTGGGCAAAACTTTAATCAAAAGCTCAGCGATGTGTCAGCGGAGTTCGCCTTATCACTCTTGTCATGACAGGTGACCACTGGAATGGGTCCTCTTCCTTTTGCGAGGTACCCTATTACCGACTGCTTAGTGCTTTGTTGCCATCATTATCTGTGTCAGAAGGGTGCATTCCACACCCCGGCGGCGGGGGGGGGGGGGATGTAGATACAAAGGCTTCAACGAGCAATTTGAGTTCTATCATCTGGACAGATGCGGACATCAT
The DNA here is from genome assembly GCA_003439945.1 of Dermanyssus gallinae. Lineage (NCBI taxonomy): Eukaryota > Metazoa > Arthropoda > Arachnida > Mesostigmata > Dermanyssidae > Dermanyssus > Dermanyssus gallinae. The sequence continues at coordinate 508,378 of QVRM01006598.1, read as the reverse complement.
GTATCACATGCACAGCTGAAATATCCGCTATACAGAATCTACTTCCTGGTTGCCGCGTAACAGGCGACGACCTAGATCTTCTTGGGGTACTCCCGTCCTCTTTCCTCCTTGAACCGAAAATTGAACGAGGAAGAGAAAACTTAAAAAAAAAAGATTAGGCTTCCCCAGCTGGGTACTCATCAGGAGTATACCTTATACGCTCATGCTTCTCCGCGTCGAGGCTAAACTACCTGTTCAGGGGAATGAACTGCTCAGTCTTCTCGTCCCAGTTGGAGGAAATTAACTTAGCTGTTGCAACAAGCTGGGCTCCGGGTTGGAATCTATAATTAACCTGCGGTTGCGAAACGACCCCTTAGTTCAAACCTCCTTACCGGTAGCCAGAGGTAGACTGAACCTGCCTGAAGCAGTTTCACTTTTAGTCGCCGCACACATCGCATCCTTGTATTCGGCGACTAGTGGCGTTGAGTCTATCCTGGATACCCAGACGGTGGCGAATTTCCGAGCTACACTTAAACAGACTCAGGATGACACCATTTCATTTTGTGGGAGACCCCATTTTCTTCAGCGCGCGTAGTCAACACTGGCAAACGGTGGTCGATGGAATGGCGTTTGGGACCGAGCAACTACGTCCACCAACAAAGCAAGGTTATAGGCGGTTTCTTTACCGGGTGCAGGTGCATGGCTGCACGCCCCCCCCAGCCCTCAACTAGGTACTCTCCTGAACGATGAGTCTACACGAATACTAATCGGCTTGAGGTTTGAAGCAGAGCTAGTGTCCCCACACAGGTGCAGATGCGGTGACGAGGTCGACTCCCTAGGTCACCATGGACTTTCCTGTCCCCAGATCGCACGCCACTCAGCCTTGAACGAAACATTTAGCAGAGGGCTGGGAGGGAGCGATCGGTAGGCTACCCATGCATTTTGGAGCCGTCTGGCTTAGTCAGAGACGATGAAAGGAGACCTGATGGTACGACCCTGGCTCCCTTCGAGCGGAGCCAAATGCTGGCGTGGGACGCGACCGTAACCGACTCTTTGGCTCTCTCAATGGTCGTCATAGGCGCAGTCCGCCCTGGACACACGTAGCCTTAGCGGAAGCAGCCAAGTGCAGAAAATATTCAAGCGTCGGTTACCCACACTTGTTCTCACATCTTTCACATCCAGTTCCCTCGAATGCAAGAGATATTGGGGAGAGCTGGGTTGCTCACGAGAAAACTGCTTAAGAATGTTGAGAAAAAATTGGCACTTGCTACAGAAGATAAGCGGGCGGGCGAGTATTAACTGCAACATCTGTCATTAGATGTTCAGAGGGGATTGCCGCTTTAGTGAGAGGTACCTTGGCTAGGTGGACCAGTCCAAACCTGGACATAACGCCTTGAGTTATGCCGCAGCGGGCTGTGCATATGTTCTTACAACACAAATGTATGTTTTGCTACATTTAAATACATGATGATGATTAGATATATAAAGCCATATACCCATTTTATTATATATATATATATATATATATATATATATATTAGACGGTTTAAAATTAGATATTTATACGTAAGTTTATATATCTCTTGAAGATGAAGTAAATTATTTGCAATCAGGTCTGTCTGATATTTTTATCTGTAGCTTGCATGGCCTAAGCGAATGCACCACATATTGGCAGTGCGTTAAGCTCTGCTTTCACTGTGCTTGAGTTCGGGATCGCATTCTAGGTGACCATGCATATTAGAGAGCTACATCATCAAACTAAAAAAGCGTCGCAAAAATCAATGCAAATTTGATACCGTTTGTGATGCTATTACAAATAAATGCTGAACCTGTAAGAAATGTAAAAGTTACTATATATATATATATATATATATATATATATATATATATATATACAGGTATAAAACTATTTGTGATGGGTATATATATATATACGCATGGTGGAGCAAATGGTAGCGTACGTATTATTATTTACATCGAAGAGATTGGCAACTATACGCAAATGCGTAGAGTTCCGCGTGCCCAGGCACTACAACCAGATTAGAGTTTGGTTGTGTCGGACGAACTCCATCCACATCGTAGAGTACGTCCGTATTTTTGACGCAAACGGTCTGTTCGCTTCTTCTCTCATAAAGCCATTAGCTATTGCAAAGCCAACTGCATCAGATGCAGAAAATCCTTAATGGAATAACCTACTAATACCGCCAGAAACATAGTAAGCCGCACTAGGCAACCTACAGAGCCTTCCTCTCGTGTACATATACGCGTGCGCACTCCTTGCGAGAGCGGCTATATATATATATATGTATATATATATATATATATATATATATATATATATATATATATTTACTCTCCACAAATCCTATCTCCAAATGCAATTTTGCAAATCCACCTTCCTCTTAAAAGTTCCCTGGCAAAAATTTAGCGACGAGGCGGTCGACTTATCACGGTCGGCTAGTGCAGAAAAACAACTGAAAGCATTACTTCCAGTTCATATATATATATATATATATGTAGCAAGGCGAGTAGGTAGGGTTATCGCATGTTTTTTGCCTGAGAAATTGTAAAAATAAGACGCATTTGCAATTCGTGACAGGTAATACCAGTTGCATCTCCTCAACGGGTCTCAATTTTATGACTCCCAAACGCACGGTAAATAAGCACATATTTTTTTATGTCAGATCGAATGTGTATAGTTAATGTCTGAGATAGAGAAGTGTCATTTTCCTCGTGTATCAAATATAGTTTCTGTAAACACTATTTATCGATTTTTTACGTTTATCGTGTTTATAAATACATATATTCCCCGGACAAAAACGACTCGTTTATCACAATTGAGATTTCTCAAGTGTGTACTTAGGTTAGTGGCAAACATTCACTACTCACTCATAAAAAGATTAAACTAGCTTTAAAATCTGACCAAAACATTGAGAGATTAGCAGATATTTTTTATCAGCTGCTTGCTCTAAAACCATGTAGACGTGTTTGGTTCGCTCTGCTAGTAGTTGACAACATTGTTTGTCAATTTACTCTTATTTCGGATGTTGTGTTCAAATTTCAGTTTGTTATCTAATGATCCGACATCACTAAGAAATGCTTTTGTGCGGCGCGATTGGTCCCGTGTTAAGAACCTTGTTTGAACCGGAAAAATCCAGTTTACCAGCCACACCAGCAGCAGAGGTCCCCATGTCTGTGAACGTTATCTATGGCAGCGCGCCCGAAACAGCCCCCCCCTCACACTCCCATTGCGGACATGTTACTGATGTCTCCGTTGGTAATGCCACCGCAATGCAGCAATTTCTACTCACCTTGGTGTTGTTGTTGTTTTTACAAAAATTAAGGTTTTGGGAATGCATGATGCACATGCGTCACTAGCAGCTTGTGTGACAAGTGTGCGACTTACAAACCCACTAAACCCTGCCTCCTGCGCCACCCTCTAGGCTCAGTATTACTCTGGCATTCGCTGGAAGCCGTGGGAGAGACGTCTCTGCCGCTCGCCTTCACTCAGCTCTATTGCTGTCTATCATCCCGCATGTTTACCTGTCTGGTCTCAGGCAAGCCGTTCAGCCCTGCAGCCAATGTTTAATTATATGAAGGCCAATTACGACGTAATCTGTGCGAATCTAATGTCTATCGACTGGTGCCAAATTCTGTCTGTGTGCTCTCTCTCTCTCGCCGACGATCAATACGAAACCTTCGTAAACATCACTTTGGTCCTCATCACTTTGATTGTTTCTCGCCGCAGCACTGCAGATCATCCGCAATCGACGATTACATCGCTCGCCTAAGCCGCGATTTGAAATGTGTGAACAATTGCGCTTATGGCTGTCCCGTGAACTAGACCCGCGCTTCATCTCGTTTACGCCGTTTAGAGAAAGATAAGCTGGATCCCATTGACGCTAAGCATTTCTTCCGCTACGCCAAAGAAACGGCTAAGTTTATAGACAGGGGTAGCTCCTCTTACGTGTGGCGTCCACATAGCTGTGGAAGATGCTGAGAAATCAGAAGTTTTAAGACGTCATTTCGAAACTATGTACAGGGCAGGGTGAGGGCTTGCGCTTCGCAGCGACTAGGCAATAGACGCCTACATATATGACCTAGTGTTCACCCTTTGAGCTTGTCTATACAAAACTGCGTGGAATAAAGAAAAAGCGCAGTCTGCCCCCCGATGGACTCCGGCCAAATTTCTTTCACGGGTGGCCGAACTTCTGTCAATGATCTTTATCCGCAGTTTCGTGAAGAGAACGGTCCCCTGTCCTTTAAAGGGTCTGTTGTGACGAAAACTACCGATCGGAAGCGCAGGGCTCCATAACGTGTCTTTTCGTAGGAAACAATTATCGTCATTGAGTTTCATAAATTCCTAGACTCCTATGAACTTCTGGAGCCACATCAACATAGGTTTAGAAAGGGGCGCTCCACTGGAACTTAACGCATTGAGGTCATGATTGAGCTATCGCGCATAACAGGAGAATCTTCCTGCACACGGTTTACTTTGATGTCTCGCGAGCGTTCGGCAGGGTGAATCATACGATCCTCTTATCTAAAATGGCGGGGCTTGTAGTTGGCCCTCGGATCCCGGCTGGGTACCACTCATATCTAGCAGATCGCTTCTTTACCGTAAACATCGGTGACTCGGCCTCGGAGCTTTCCGCATGTGTTTCTGGGGTTCTTTAAAGCTCCTGCTTAGGCCCATTATGTATATAATCTTTGTTTAGACTTGCGTTTATGTTTGCGCAACCTAAACATAGCATACAAAATGTATGCGGATGATCTAAACATATATGCGCAAATCAGAAGAAATGAGAATCGCTTGAAGATTTAAGCAGCCATTAACAATATTGCCACCTGGTGTGAGCTGAATGATATGGTTATCCTAATTCCGAAGTGGGCGGTTTGGGAAACAGCTATCTACAACTTTTCGTATCGACTCTTTCTATGCCCAAGGTGACATCCTTCATGACCTATGGGTTACGTTTGATAGGCATATGAGGTTTCGAACACATTGCCGATTCAGCAAGAGCTGTTTGACTGATCAATCTTATACTAAGCGTATTCTCGTCACAAGATGTCTTCAAATACCTACGTCTTTATGGAGCCCTAAACGTGCCAAAATGGTTATATTGTGCTTACGTGTGGATACCTTTCTAATATATATATATATATATATATATATATATATATATATATATATATATATATATATGTATATATATATATATATATACATACATATATATATATATATATATACATACATACATGCATACATGCCGCAGCGCGTCGGGAAATGACCTCAATAATGCGCGTGTGATTGAGTCGTACTTCCACTGTCGCGGAGTATCAGTTACGTGTTGACTACCGTTATCTTATAGACTTTATACGCAATAGTCTGATTAATCATCATCATCTTCTCATTTATTGACCAAAAAGGTATATTACATGTCATATGATTTAAAAACAATGGTTAAAAATAATGGTTAATTAGTTGCTTTCCCTTGCCAACCGTCGTAGGCTATCGAAGCTCTGGCACCCCTCGAAATGATATCGGGGGCAATGCTGAAGGCAATGTCTACATATACAGGTTGCTTGCGGCTCATGAAAGTCTCTTTGCGAACAAAGCTGGTGATGGAGGCCATGCACAGCGTATCGAGTGATGACATGTCGGAGGTCCTGCAGGGGTTCCTTCCAAGCAGAGGATGTCATGGCTCGAGTTCGGTAGAAATCCGTGGGGATTTCGCGCATCTTCTCTGCGAAGGTAGTCCTGAACGATTGAAGAGCAGGTGTGGGCCGGAGCTGGAAGCGTGGCACGAGGTCCTCTAGGTATGGTCCTGTCCCGACCAACGCGTACACCAGTCGGTTCTGGGCGTTCCGCGGTAAGCCCAAGACTCTCTTCAAGAACGTTGCTTTGACCTTGTCCAGTTGGTCCAGCTGATGTGCCGACAGGTGCTCCCAGATGACATCGATTCCATAGGAGGCAACCGAAGATACCTTGAGGTGGAAGAGTTGAAGGGCGGTCGACAGTGAGAGCTTCTGTGGCTCGCCGATCGTCGCCATGGCCACGACGCTCTTTGACACGCGCTCGGTGATATGCTTGCTAAAGCACACACCCCTGCTGGAGAAGATCACCCCCAGGTAGCAGAAGTTGCTCACATACTCAATGGGCGAGTTGCGTAGTCGAAGACGATCGTGAGAGGCGAGGGCGCCTTCTGCCCTGAACTTGACAGCCTTGGTCTTCGACGCGTTCACACACATGCCGTTGTTGTCACAGTACTTCTCCAGCACCTTGATGGAAGCCTGGAGGTCCCGCCTGACACATGACGATGTCGTCCGCATATAGAAGAATGCCCACCATGGGATACAGCTCCTTGACAAGGGCGGGCAGGTCGCTTAGGAGAACAGCAAAGAGCAGGGGACTCAGGTTGTCCCCCTGGGGGTACCCCGTGGTCTGGAGGAATGGCGGATGCTCACAGACTCCATCATCCAGAGCGATAGAGTTGGGTTGGAGAATCGATGCCAGGAGGGTAAGCAGTGGTCGGCCGATGCCGAAGCGGGCGAGTTTCTCCAACACGGTGTCCCTAGGTGCCACGTCAAACGCGGAATTTAGGTCCACGAAGACGGCGTGCAGTGGCCGCCGCTTTTTCTGCAACGATAAAGTTATCTCATCTAGAAGTTCGCCGCATGCTGTGGATGTTGACTTGTGCCGTCTGAAGCCGTGTTGTTCTTGTGGGAGCGCCCCTCTGACTTCCAGGTACGATTAATATGTACTAGTACGTAAGATTTTTAAACAGTCTAAACAGAGTCACGGTTCTGCTCAGCCGCCTGAGACTGACAGTGTAGCAGTCGTCAATCATGTATTTGTGTTTGGCGAACAGCTTGCTAAACCTGCGATTATGAGCAATTAATTTCCTTGCTCGATACCCATTGACGAATTGTAAATTGTCAGTATTTTCTAATGTTTGCAACAGCAATGTATGAGTGATCTTGTCAAATTTCTTTGAATCAAAATGTAAACAATAACATGTTCTCTAATCATTTATGTAAGAAGAGGACGGAAACATGTTATCAGCACGAATGGCTGACAGCAGACTTGCCAGTCTGGTGAAATTTGTCAATTCTTGTGGTCTAGTGCTGTAAGTTAGCATGGGACTAGCGAGGGATCAGCAAAACATGTACAAGCTGTGAGCTTATCGGATGTTAAAAACATCAAAAGCGTAAAATGTACCATTGTGTAGTGGGTCTCTGATGTGAGACTCTCCAGATTATATATGTAATCAATAAACATCTATCAAAAAAAGAAAAAATCATTTATGTGTAGGCTCTGATCATGGATCACAGATACACGTTGTGTTCCGTTAGAACGGCCCCTGGCGAACTTTCGCCGCAAAATATGATTCCTCGTCTAGTGGAGACGATCGTGGAAAAAATGGTGCTGTTGTCGAATCTGTCCTGTCGTCGCTCCTACCGGGTTTAGTCACGACAGAGAGCAAACGTTTCAGAGGTTACTCCTCGAGTTGAAAGTTCGCTCGTAGGCAATGACCTTTGCCGTGGGATTTGAGGAGGCGGTAAGAGCAGCGTACCTTGTGGCCGTGCAGTCACAGCATGGCACCGAAAAAAAGACACAAAACGACGATGGTTTTTGGATAGCAATAGGCAGTCGTCCTTTTCACTGAATCCAACATGTTAAATAGCCAAGCCGATATCCGCCGTAGGTTCTTTCCGGCACAGCCACAATCAGCCGCGCCTGCCGCTCACATCACTTCAAACAACCCGCATCTAGCAAACCAATCCACTCTGCAGCGTGCGCCTATTGGTTCAGACTTGGCACATCTTGTGTTGAAGATGACCCAACCAAAGGCGGGTGTCAAGATGTTCTTCTGCGTTCCACGCAGCTTGCGGAACAGTGTTTCTGTAGAGCTGGCAAAAACCACTGACGGCGTCAGTCATTCGGGGAGCCGGATATGTTGGGAAAGTCTACTCACCTTTCGACGACGGTGTTTAGCATCCCGGCAAAAAAAGGAGACAAGCCGAACACTCACTTTCGTAGTCCACGAGAACCTGCCTTGCTTTCAGAGGGATGCGTCTATAACGGATAACCCTCAGATGACTAGAAAATATACCAGGACAGCCCCCGCTGCAGACTCTGACCGTCGTAGAGCAAGAAGCGCCCAGGCAAAGCACGCTCAAGGCGACGTGTCAGCAGCTGCCAGAACACTGTTTTTAACTAATACGATTGTCCCTCTTGATTCACAAGCTCGCCGTACTTTGCTCGAGAAACACCCCCACCACCCGTCGAACTCGTCATTTCCGACTCCATCAGTATCGGAAATCGTCGTTACGCCGACCGAGATCCGTAACGCCGTCAGGAGGTTTCCCAACAGCTCTTTCGGCGGCCCAGACGGCCTACGGCCTCGCCATTTCAAAAACCGCATTGGTGCCCACGAGGACGACAGCAATCCTCTTGTACAGGCTTTTGTGCGATTTGTCACGCTAGCGGTTAACGGACGTTTGCCTGAGTTTATACTTCCGACTTTTTACGGTGCGAATCTCATTGCCCTGCGCAAGAAAAACGGCGGAATTAGGCCGATCACTGTCGGCTTTACATTACGGCGGCTGGTATGAAAGATCCTGAGCAAGACGTCCTTGCTAAGTATTTTGGAGCTCGTGGCTCCGAAGCAGCTTAGCTCCGGGATCAGGGGTGGAGCAGAAGCAGCCGTAGTTAAAAGCTTGTCGTCGCCATCGGGGCCCCTTCGACTTACTAGAACTTAGAATTATATCGTCGACTCAACGCAGGCAGCACTCGCTAACTTTTGCGACCAGTGGGATTCAGTGCCGGAGTACATAACACAAATATCTCTGGATCGAGCCTTGTTATTTCGACTCCAACGCGACCTAGAAAAGCAGGTTCCCGACAGCTCAGGGAGGGCCCGTTTAAAAGCGTGATTTGAACAAGTAAGTAGGCTTCAAGCCATTCTCTCGCCGCAGCTGGGAATGATGCTGGATAACAACACACTTCGCATCGTTTTCGGCTTGCGGCTGGGTGAGGTAGTTTGCGCACCCCACCCATGCAACCTATGCAGATCATCAGTAAGCCCGACGGGTGAACCGCCTTGTCGTGTCGTTATAGTAGTGGGCGCCATTCACGTCACTTCGTCATTAACAACGTTATCTTTTGCGCTCTTTACTCGGCCCACATTCCGGCAGTGAAAGAGTCGCAATTTATAGTCCAGCCGGTCGCCATAGAGACCTTTGGCCCGAACGGACCGGAGTCTATAATATGTATTAAGGAACTAGGCCGGAAAATCATCCCTGCAACTCAGATCTCCCGCGCTAGCGAATACCTGTTGCAGCGCAGATCGATCGAAATTTAGCGCGGCAACGCTGAAAAGGGTCTCTTCCGTTAGTCACAGGGCTTCCGGAGATCCTGTAGAAACTGTTCTTTATCCCCTATAATACATATATATACATATATAATTTATTAAGAATACAAATGGAGCGACAATTGTCTCCCGAGAACGTGTGCACTGGGAATGTTACTCTATCTCATATAGAGTGGGTTGGGACCACTTCAGCAGCGTGCCGCGGACGGACGCCGCGTTCCCGCGTTGGACTTCGAGGTCGAGGCGCTGTCTCAAGAAAGCCGCGGATCTCTTGTCTCCGGTTGCGAGGTTCAGGTGCGTGCCGACTCTGTGGAGAAGTTTGCGAGTGAGGCTTCCTGGGCCGCCCAAAGTCTCGAAAGCTAGCGGTTGAAACTCATGTGGGTAACCTATTGAGGCGTACTTTGCGAGCTTTCTCGTTTCGGCTAGATTACCGGCGTGGCCTGCCGAGATCGCCCCGCCACCGACCATAATTCCCATAATTTTCCCCATAATTGTTTGCTAATTACCTAGGATAAGTGTTATACATCAACGTGAGGCCTGGAGCGATTGACAAAATTGCAGCTTCAAGATGTTCGTAAACAATCTGATCAGGTCCAGCAGACTCCTCTCGTCGTCTTTTGTCACGATAGCCTGAAGGGTCTCTTCCTCTGTGAAGTCACTTCACAGTTTCATGCTCTTCTCCTTCTGGCAGATAATCGTCGCGGATGAACATTTCCGCAACGTATTATGATTACTCATCGTCGATAGTTAGCGAATTTGGCTGTTTGGGGCTTTGTGGGCAAAGAATGCATAATCGTAGAGGGTGTTTCGAATTTTGCGGATTCACACTTGGTTTTCGCAATTCGGTTTCGAATTGTTCGCGGCTTCTTCTAAACATGTCTTTATGCTCGCGCCTTGAAACAGCCAGGTGCGCTTAAGGCAAACTCGTTTAAAATAGTAAAAATTGTATACTATTTACCTGGTAGAGAAAACTTAGTTTTTGTCAGATATAGGAACTGGCATATACATAAGAACTATTTCTAGACTGTTTCTGGTTAAAACTACATGATTGTAATTCTAATAAAAGGTACGAGCGTTAGGCAATATACTGTAGAGTGCACCGTACGTCAGTAACAAATTAACAGATATTTCCTGCTGGTTGTAACCCATTTGATTTTCTTTTATTTAATTAAATTTCTCTTTTTTTTATTCTTAAAGACCTTTCTTATTGTTTCTCTAATTGCAATATAATATATCTTTTTGTCTCGTTTATTTGAATCCATTTCTTCTACACATCTTTATTTTATTAATTTGGGGCCTTATCAGCGCATATAAAGCGACCGGAACGACGATCTTTCGACTACATTCAGTAATGTCATTGCAAAAGGGAACTGAAGGCAACACCCTACTGGCTACTGTGGAACTTAGCTCGGCCATGTTTCAGCCGGAAGTATCTACTTCGAAACTTTTTTCAGAGTACTTTGGGCCTAATTGCACGTTCCATATATGGTTAAGCAGGAAACGTTTTTCCTCAGAGCGGTTGAGTTTAGTATGCTGACGGCAGCTCACATAAAGCACGTAGTTCTTGTTTTCTGGAAGCTCGAATCCAGTGGACTCACTACGTACCCTGATGAGGATAATATTGATTGTATACTTGCGGCAATCGCAAAATTCGATATAAAAAGGAAAAATCACTAAATACAATCGACGAGTGCCCGTGCGGTAATAATCTAGACAGGTGGCGTCACCGTAGCTTGGTTGTATAGTAAACTAAGAGCATGGGTACGCCGGTAGAGCGGCTTAGTAATGTGTCGAGAACCCGTAGAGATCTGTGTAGCCTGTTACAGTGTGTAGGTGTTAGCGAATTGGCAATGGCTCGGTGTGACTCGCTGAGAATCCTCGAAGGAAAGACCATGCACAGGACAGATTGCTGTCCCGGATGAAAAATGAGGAATTGCCTTGTTCCTTGTTGCTTACCGGTGGAAGGCCAGGACATAGAACTAGTGGAAAACGCAGTAGTTATCTAGTTCCAGATAAAGCTTAACAGCAAATACTAGTTAGTGGTACTTACTTTCTTTGAAAGCAACTAAAAGATGAGATCCGCTAAAAACTGCCAGCAGCGCCTGGCCAGAGAAAGTAAGAGAACGCGATGCGCATCGCCAGGAACCAGCAGACTACAATTAGTTGCGGTTAGGGAGAAGGCCCAGATGGGTAAACATACGAAAACACTTCACGCACAACTCCACACTCTAAATGCAATTAAGTGTTAAAGTTTTTCCTCCGAGCGACCGGACTTGGGACGCTCGCTTGGCAGCTCGCATAGAGTCTGACATGCAAGAGAATTCATACTGCTATCCCCATAGATAACAAACAATATCGTTTACTATTCCTTCGACGTGCGTTAAGAGTACGTGGCGGAAAGTCATAATCTCGAAGGGATGCTGGAGAAGGTAGTTGCGCCAGTTAGATGCAAAGACAGTTTAAATGTTTTTATGTTGCGATACCTTGTAACTACAATCTTACCAGGGCATTAGAGCATAAATATAAGATAGCTTTATCACACGCGGCTCGTCTATCTTCGATTTTTCACCATAACACATTGGTACGAGAAGTCCGATTCGACGCGTGCTACTGCTTCCACTGTGTTCATCTACGGTTTGCGCTCGCAAGGCTGAGCGAGAGGGCAATTAGCGGCTGATTGGAGACGAGACGTGGGAGCTCTCAAATAATTCATGCAAACATTCATAATCTTGTTGGGCAATCGTGCAGTGCACACCTTGCGAGGTAGGAAGAGTTCGTTATCACGAAGAGTATATTTCCGACTCTTTACGGAGGTGTGAATGGGAAATTGCCTTGGGCACTTGTGATCGTTTTCCTAACTAAATATCGTATAACAAAGAATAGGTACCTGCCGCATTTTGTAGAGTAAAAACAGACCCTTAAAAGGCGCTCCAAATTGCTTGAGGCGTTGTATCGCTTATACGAAAGCATATTATTTGAAGGATTTCTAGGTGATTATGCTATCATCCACGGCTTTAAAGGATGGTTAGACCACATTCACACCCGGCTGGGTTCTATCCGATAGGTGAGCGCAAAACGTTTCAACTACGGTAAGGTTGCAACCAAGATCATCTAACATTGTAGGAATGTTGTATACGACTGAACACTGCTGACAACTCGGCCACGCAACGGCGGTGATAGGGCTTTTAGCATTTCAATAACATTGAACATAAAATCCCCTTTATTATCACCTAAAATGATAGGCTCTACAATTGATCATGGCCATAAATGTATTGTTTCCAATATGCGTGCTCCTGCAAGACGGACGTGATTAATCGCCAATTGAGTGAGTACGTAAATTGCATGGGCCATCCGGCAAGTAAACAACCCGTTTGCGAACTCATAACGGTTCACGGCTTTTGGAGTGACTGATGGTTTGTCACCAACTTTGTCACCAACAACGCACTGTACGGATGTGCATGTTCTAATTTGTAGAGCAGAAGAGAGTGATCCACTCTGTCAAATGCGCTCTTTTGGTGGTAATAAACGCAGTAAAACGTTCTTCGTGCATTTATGAACCTAGCTCCAGTCCTTGTTGATATCTCTCTTTCATTCTCTCTCTCTCTCTGTATATATATATATATATATATATAGTAGCTTCATGATGGCATGATTTGGTTTGATTAACGTTTTAGTATAAACTCATTGTTGGTCACGACCGACGGATAAAAAGTATGCAGCAAAAATGTCTCAATCTCAACGGCGCGCAATAACAATTTTTAATCTGTCTGTCTTACTAGCTATAATCAAGCAGAATAATATTGATACTTATTTTGTTCAGCAGTGCACTAATAAGCTTACTTAACAGGCTAACATGGGCCTATTCGTTAATAGACTGTATTGTGTATTCGGGCTGCTCAAATCGCATCGACGTACACAGTGGTCGTCGAACTGTCCGCCTACTCTCACACTCGAATACACGAACTCTGGAAATAAGTGCCGCCGCACTGCTGAACATAACAATAGCGGAACCAGCTGTCGGGTTTATGAAGCAACTCTGTCACGACGTCGACGTAGGCAAAAAGGCTTGAAAAGTAGCTCTCCTGAGAGCATTAGTGGTAAAACCAACCGCAATACGGTGATGACCAAAATAATTTATATGCCTCGGGGGGCCGCTAGGGTGTCGCCTATTTCTGTTCTGTGGATTTTTCGGTCGTAATAACGGTTGCCTTCTGTCGATGATTTCTCTCTCAGCAATGAGGTGAGCGGGCCGTCGGCAAATATAAACAGCGAACGTCCGCATCGCACACATAAAAACGTCACAATGCTGTTGTGATACAAATAACGCCGATATGTAGCTCTTTGAATGCCTTCCCATACGCAGTTTTTTTGGTAAATACAAACATGACGCTTATTGGAAATTATTGCGAGCAGAGGCACAACTATATCGCACATAGTCTTTAAAAAGTATTTTCTAAAGAAAACACAACCGGGCCTTATGCCTGCCGCAGCCAAAATGATGCATCCGTGAAGAACAAGCAGGCTTTGGGATCTAGGTTTTGCATCAGACGTTAAGCGCGGCTGCGGTTTGTCTTACGACGATCTGTATTCCGGTCGGCTATGGTGGAACTATTTGCGCATACACTGTCACGACCTCATGCTTCACCAATCACACATGTCCAGTTGCTAGTAATAGACTGTAGTGTAGGTCACCACACGCATGTATTATAGGTGTCGCTAGCTTACTATCGCAACAAGAATGTTTTGTATGCGCCGTCGTCGATTTCTTGCCCATTTGTGTACATACGAGTACATCTTCCAGAGCTTCAGCGATGATGCAGAGTGCAACGAATGCGTAAACGCGTTTGCATATGGCGGTGAATATTATTCTTAATTATTTCTTTGTTTATTTTATCAATGAGTATTGTTCATTACATCACACCTATGTGATTCAGGTATGTTTATTTTACTTAAACGCAGTATGTCATACAATTCAGAAGGGTTTCTTTATAATGATTCCGGGTAGGAGCTGCCCATGCCACTGCATGGAAGTTGTCACACCTCTGCAGACAGAATTGACAGGTGCACAATTCGTGAATTCTTCTGAAATTCGTGAAATGCGGCCCATGAACATACCTGATAGTAGGCATAACCATGCACTATGCAGTTAATGTATAAGTGGCGACTGTCACATACAGGACCAGACTTACGTTGCAAAACATTGAGTACGCGCAAAACCCCGACCCCTCGTCTGGCCTGTCCGACTTAAGCTGAACATTCCGGAAAAAAATACTTGTAAGGTGCTGTACGCTGCAGCTTTAGCCGTAGTCGGATTGTGTCAGTAGCTGGTGAACGACCAGAGATAAGACCTGACATGCGATACACAAAGCGGCTTCAAACAAAGTACTCGCTTTATATGTAATGAAAAAAACATTTTGAGCTCGTTGAAATGTGCCAGCGTAAATGGTCCCTCATCCTGTCAAGACCATACATCAACTCCGGAACATTCGTTCCCCCGTAATGAACCCAAAGGATCAGATACGGGAATGAGTTAACAAAATCACATACAACGTCTCTGGCAGCCAATCGAGTCTACGTCTGAGTTTCATATCTTGTGTTTTCCTGGTGTTCATCTAAGTCTTTGACGAAGAGCTTTGTCAAAGGTCTTGACGCAGTTAATAAGAACTGCATACAGATAACCTCTGGGTTGGCGACAGCTCACTCGATTTCTGACTAAAGAACGTAGATTACGAGTTCATCTTCTAAAGCCGATTGCTCCGGTGGAAGAGCCTATTTAGCCATGTGGTCAATCCGCCGAGTAATTAAGTTAAAGCCAATCAAATCAAGAACGTGATCTTTTCTGCCAAAAGTGTTTTTCCATTTCACTGCACTTCTGATCGTCCTCTTTAGCAGACCTCGCACTTAGAAGTGTTGAGCGTCAGCCCTCTCGTTCATTCGAACTGTAGGAAGGCCTGTAGATCCTCCGCCATGATGTTCGTGGGACCACCCAGCATTACATTACAGGCGCTCTTGACAACCAGGTGGGGTACATGGGCGTTCGGTCCGCAGTTCGGACTGTGTGTGCGCATCGTATGGTACGATTATGTCTAAGGACAGCTGGGCTCGGGCGGCACAACGTATATAATCCTCTTCTGTTTGTATTTCTGCTTGACGTATGCTATTTTCATCTCCGTTTACGCGACGTGTCTTGCCGATTGTGCTAAGTATAGTCGAGTCGGTTACACCTTGAAGAGTCCTAAAATTTAGTTCGGCTACATTCTTTTTAACTATAGGGGCTACAAAAAAAGTTTTTTTCGGTTTTGTCCGTAAAGAATCATTAAAAAATCCGAAAAAACTTTTTTGTAGACCCAATATTTTGGTCAGCGTCACTTCTTGATTTTTTTTGACGAGGCATGGCAAGCATTAGCAACAGCAGCAACATGATATGGTTCCAGCTCTTGAGGTCAAGCTTCGATCTGAACTTGTTTAGTACTGTGGTGTATGCTGCGGCGCAGCATTTGCTTGCTCCGCGGGGTATGACTCTGGCGGGTCTTAAAATTTTGCGGGCACGCGTCAGAACCCGTACCAATAAAGTCGGATCAGATTGAAGGACAGGGTCTCAGGTGGAAGGACATGACGTTATCTGGCCCCGGACTATTACTGCTAGGTAGACTTCGCGAGGAGGAATCGCGTTATGTCAAACGGAGTCGAACGCTGGCTGAATTTTTTTTACGCCTTTGATGCGTTCACCTCGTTGTCACCACGGGTCGCGATGGCATATACTTCTCGTTTAACTGCGTCGATGCCTTGACCTTTAAGCCAGCTCACAGTATCGTCCTTGGTTAAATGAGGGTTAACTCCATCGATTCGATCCCGGAATGCGGATATAAATAATTGAGAACTGCTGTACGTTGACAGCCCTTTTGCGGTTAGCATCTGATTTGGGCCTTATACGCAAATCGCCAAGTTCCCTTGCGTCGAAAATTTGGCGTTATCGTCCGAAAAAAATCACTGAGCTTTACAAATATCCTGAAAACAGCCATACGAGCAGCTTTTCGTAGACTCCGAGTAACTGCAGACGCAGTTTCCTCAGATACTTTCTTTGCGACGGTTTTCACCGGCTTACCTTGTCGAATTGGAACTTAGCTCCATCCGTTGTCATCCCGAGTACCGTGAGACGTACCACCGCCAATTGATTTATTGACCGTTGTTACACATGCTTTCTCCTACAATCAGGTCATTTCTCGTCACGCTCTCCATCTTTTCGGATAACCCGGCTTTACAGCCTAACAAAGGTAATTGTGCGCGGGATGACTGCGGTAATTAATCCGTACCGCTCAAATATGTAACGGGCGACCCTTGGTGTAGCGTATATGGAGACACCGGTCGCAAATTGTTACTTACCATGCCTACAGCCGGAGATGATGCACATCATCTTCATCGCGATCTACCCGTTCACCTTTCGAAGACGATTCTACAACGACTTTCTCCAATTCATACGCCTAGTTGCGATCGCTGCGTATAGGAGCGCCTTACAGGTACTGCACACCGATCACAGCACTGCATTTTAAATACAAATCACACACTATAGGCACCTCGATCCGTCTGACTTTACTCAGGCAGTCTTCAACAAGATTACTTACCGAAGTAAACAGCTAAAGCTTTGGCTTGACCTGCGTGCATGTGTGTGAAGTATGTTCACAGCGAAGTAATCCTATTACAACATAGCCGAGCTCGTGCACCCTCTCTAAACATTTCTGTCTGCCTGTTTTCGAACGACATGACATCGCCGTAACCTTGTTGTCACTACACTAACACCGCTAAAGATAACTGTTATTTTGGGCTGATGCGACGAAGTCGACGGTATTTAACGTGTCCACGAAACCGATCCCGCACTGCTTTATAAGACGGACTCAAATAAATACAAATGTACAACTGGGGGGATTGAACCTGTGCACCCTTGTGTCTCCTCCGGCGGTCTTAAGGCACACGCGAATGCACCACGCCACCGGCTTTGGCCTAATAACGCCGCTGTTTGGCGCAAGAACGTGTTCGGTAGGTTGTTGAAGGAGGAATATGACCTGTTGGCTATTATTATTATTATCATCATCATCATACCGTTTCGCTGCTGTATAGAACATCTACAGTCTGCTTGTATGCCTGCATACCTGTGGTCTGACCTTATGCATACATTTCTCACTAGTTCGGCCTCGCCGAGTATGTGGAGGCGGGCTGATATTGTGCGCGTAAGGCAAAAATAACCCATGCATGTAATGAGAAACCGTAATTACGACCAATACTCGAAAGAGATGTGAATCGACGCTTCATGGTGCTTGCCATCAGCCATGGCGGTGATGGACGAGCAGGACTCGCGCGTAGGCACATATGCACTGCTTTGCAGTTGGTCTATACCATACGGCTATCTGACTTTACTCAAGTATGGTTGACTAAAGTAGTAGTAGTAGTAGTAGTAGTGTGGTGTTTTGTCTAGTCATGCACGATTTTATGCTAACAACAATTATGACAATAATAACAACAATAACAACAATAATAGCAACAACAGGCGGTTCCTTAATTGGCCGCATTCCATCCCAGGAATCTGAGCAACAGTATCATTATGTTCACCCGTCGTAGAGTGAGAAAAAGAGAAGAAAAAATTGAGAAGAGAACAAAGGAAAGGCTATGCGCAGACAGTATTACGTACATTGAATACAACGACAATGAGAGCAGCTCAAATTGCGGCAAAGCCGATGAAAATACACAGACAGCCATAACACAGCGACAGGGCAATGCCAAGGTCAGTAAGAGCAACAACAACAGCAACAAACACGACCGAAAGAGGAATTATCACAACAATAGCTATCTAAATCGCAATACTTGTTATCGTTCATGATTTATTCTGATGTTACACGTTTAATTCATTCACTTCACAGGAGGCAAGCAGGGCTTAGTGGAAATGTGTTTACGTTTCGTTCGGGGGGTTGTTCCGACTAATTGGCTCAAGTTGGCGTTATCCAACGGTATTTTTGGCTCAAGTAGCTAGAGTTATCAGTTTGTCATTTGAACAGAGTTGTTTCTCTAAGTTGTTGTTAAAATGTTACTATCGTAGTGACGTTACATAAGGGTAGCTGCGGAAGGTTTGTTATTCGTTATTATCTGTTATTACAGGCGATAACATTCCACAGAGAAGTGACCCGTTTATTTGATCGTCGGCCGATCCGTTGGCAGTGTAGCAACCGGCCCATTTCGGGGGTAGAGTACGTCTCCTCGAAACGCTTTGAAAAGCTAGTGATGTTGAGTCTTTAAAGCAATGCGAAAAGCAGTTCCGTGGACGTTACATCTTGGCTGAGGGTCAGATGTTGAGTCTTGTCGTAAACTCGTTGGTTAGAGGACGCTAACTTACTGTCGACAGTTGTTCAGGTCGGCTTTTATGGGAACCGGTCGACGGAGCTGCCCCTTAAACATATGTTGCATGCAACATGTTTAGCTTACTTGACCTGACGGAAAATTAGCTAGCCTGCTTGAGAGTCTTTTGGAACGGTGTTATTTTAACCATCAGTTATTTACCCAGATGTGGCCTCCTCTGGGTTCGCTGCAGTCAGTTGGTTCATGTCGTGTCTTGCAGGTAGTTCCGTGTCTGGTAAGGTTGAGCTTATTAAATCTGTGTGGCAGAAGTGGGGATTCCGTTCTTGCCGCCTCGTTTACGCTGCGTAAATTACTGTATTCTATACGTTTGAGATTTAATCTACCTTTTGGGATAGCTTCTGTTAATGCCACCTTATAATGACACGATCAGTGGGAGAGATAGCTTAATTGCTTTTGCCAATAGGATTGTTAAAATATTTGACTGGTCGTACATAATAGTAACACCAATGTCTTACTGGGGCAAGGCTGCTTCGATTGCCAGATTTAGACCACGTCGTCTCTCCGTTTCATAAGGCTGTTCGCACGGGAATGGAAAAATATCTCGCAATCGATTCGGGCGTAACGAATCGATAATGGGTGATTGACGTTGTTGTGTAGTTAGACAACTGGGATTACTATAATCGATTTAAGAGTGTTATGCAATATTTCACAGGTGCTTACACCCATGCTACCTCGCGTCACGTTGAGTCTACTCGTATGTGATAAGTTGCTACGTTGTTGTGGCAATCTGGAAGAGCTATCTAGCTCACTTGTGTTTGTGTTATTAGTAATGCTCACAGGACTGTGTATACTATTTTACTTCGGCATATCATGTATGCTGTTACCTTATGTAAAAGTTCGAGCCCTCGATGAAGTTGAAAGCGCTTAGCCTTCTTTAAGTTGTCGCATCTTTAACTATTGTTGGCCTGCTTACCAAAAACCTCGCTGTATCGCTGTAACTGCAGTTGACAAAGGTTAGCGCTGACACCGCTTTGCAAATGTAAAGATATTTGAGCGTCAAAAATCTAAATATACTAGAGCCCATTCATATTCGTTTGTCCGTTCGCTAGCAACGCTCTTCCTTGAATGGGATATCTAATTCAGTTCCTCGCCAAACTAAACGCTAGTGCAAAGACGTACTCTTGTCGGTTCGTTATCTGAGATAAACTCACCGCGTGTCAGAAATATTCTTCTCCTCGTGTATGAAATCCTCAGTAGTTGGATCAGTTTCCTGCTGAGCACTTGGTCCTTAAAAACCCACTACAGTATTGCCCTACTTACTTGGCAGCTTAGCAGTCGAGAAACGCATACACTACTCCACAGTTCTGCTCTTTCTGTGCTTCCGTACTGCTCTCGATCGTCTCACGATGATCGTGATAACTTCATTCTTCCCTCGCCGTTTCTCCCAAAACCCAACAAGGTTTTGTTTATTATTTTTTTTCTTCACCCATTCCTTTAGCACTAAACGTTGTCGGCTGGTACGTGACTAGATTTCTTTTGACGGAATTCGGGAGCCGGCAATTCCTCAGCTCAATCCAATGACCCCGTTGAGTAGATAGAGCGCAATATACTTGTGCCCTTATTTTTCTAAATCGTTCAAAACTCTACCCCGTGTCCGGTGCACATAACTGCCATGCGCGTTTGGTGGCCGTTGAAGCGCTCTGTGCCTCTATGTTTGAGACATTCATGCCCGACAGACCGGAGAGGTCACGTGTCTATTGCCTATATTTAAACGTAATTGTATGCTTGCCAAGTGTTTTTTTTTTTAAGTTAAATTTATCTCTTGAAAAGCGGCAACATGTTGCATGCCGTCGTAGACTTACCACGAATATTTTACTAGTGCTTTGTCTACAGCTGTGCAAAACAGTCGTCGTTTTGTAACTCACCCGTAATACCAGACGGATAACACCTTAGATTCTACGCCTGCGAAGAATGACGAGGGGTTCCAGTCACTCCCGCAAAAGAGGATCATATGATCGCCCTTGGCGAGGTGTCAAGGTGAAAAAATATGTTTGGCGCTTCTTAAGCTAAATTCTTATACATTCGTTTCTCTAAGGAAGTAACGACACCATGAAGAAAAATACCCTATTAAAATCGGTTATGGCGGCCACAGTGTAAATAGCCACAGGCTTACGTAGGTCAACGGTAGCATATGCATTTTTTAAACTATATAGTCAACAGTGTTAGTATACTGTTTGTTTCGTTTATAATCTGTAGCCGCATCAAATGAAGGCGCGAATTGTAAAATCCTTGGTAATTGTTTTGTCAATTATGAAAATATTTGTTGTTTGTATATTCTAAACCTGTAGCTAAATTGGAACCGACATTTTATTATTCGTTTTGCATAGGCTAGTAAAACATCTCTTATATAGATGCTTATTCAGTGCAATCTTTATTCGCAATGTGATTTCGGCCCTAAACCAATGTCAAATACGCTTTAAAATGTGTTTATCAACGTTTATAAATGCCTGCTTAGTAAGAGTCAGTGAGTAAGCCGACGTATTAATGTTGATTTTTATTAAACCTTCCCTCACTGTGTCCCAGACAAATTAATCTAACGGAATTGAAGCTGGGCCGTTGGACGAACACAAAAGAGTCCTTCTCGAGAAATAGGTGTGCTCCCTTGTTGACAATGTATCGTCGGTGTGCCCCATACGCAGTAATCCAACGAATTTGAAGCAGAACTGTATATCGAAAACGTTAGGGCAACCTTCGTGAAAAAATATGGTGGTTCCAAAAAGTAAAGAAAATGAGGTTTGGTGATTTTTTAGAAGCAGAGAATAGAGAAGCAACAAATTTGCATCAAGCAATGTGTTACAAACCAAGTTATACGTTTTGAAACGAGGGAAATGTTACGACCAACTTAACCAGTATTCCGAAATACTGTGTAGACGTCGCACCGGCGATTCTGCGAAACAAGTGAAGAGACCAAAGGAGACTTCATTCGGCAAGGCTTTCAACGTCAATAACAGAAGAAAACGTCGAAAAGTTTATGATGTTATACTCAAGAATCACCGAATGACAACAAGGGGAATGGCTGAGGCATAGAAGAAATCTTGTGGAATTGCCTTGACCGATAGTTTGGGTCTACGCCCGTCGGGAAATATCCGAATTAAACCGTCAGGCGGCAGCAGAAGACCCTTGATTGCCTGATTACACCGGTCATGGGCATATGGCTATGACGTCACAATCAAAGCCCAATTCTCCCAGTGGCGCCTCCACGGGAAGAGTCGATCAAAGGAATTAAAACCGAGCAGATCCAACACTTAGGATTTTTTTACTGTTTTTTGACGACAAGCGAATCATCCTTTCCTAAAATTGCCACCCGTTCTGCGACCAATGCAGTATACTACCGTGATTTTTTTAAAAGATTCCGCTAGAACATCCCACTCAAGCGACCTGAACTCTGGGCAAACAAGTTTTGGATCCTCCGTCACGACAGCGCACTGGCGCACTTATCGTTTCTGATTTTGTCTATCCGCCAAACCTGGCTTCGTATGACTTTTCTGTTTTTTTTTTGTGCCACCCTGTTCTTTGCTGTGGCAGTTTTCCTTCTAAACTTCGGGTCCGCTTAACGACGTTTCCTTCACCCACCTTTATTTATATACTTTTTCAGCTCTTTCTCTCTCTATATGTCTCCACAAAGCCAGATTGAATTATCTACAGAAGCACGAACACGTCGACGAACGTCTGATGAATGTGTCGTGGATACGGCGCGGCCAAACAGCGAAAGGAAAACTCCTATCGAACCAAATGTTCTTTTCTCCAGCTATCTTTGTAACCAGCAAGTGAAAATACCCAATATTGGGCGGTTCGGGATGATGATGGCAGGTGGCTGAAAGTTTAACTTCGGCATACTATATGTCTGACAAGTAGACGATCAAGCTTCAGAACTGTATATGGAATTGATAATATATAACAAGTGGTTGTTTTTTTTTTTATATATATATATATATATGCTATATAACAAGTGGTTGTTATAATTGTTCTAGTATTAGTAGTAGTGGTAGTAGTAGTAGTAGTAGCAAGAACAGCAGCAACAGCAGTTACTGCAGAAGACAGGTTTGTGTCCCTCAAGCATGGGCTAGCGACATCGACGGTCTCTGTTTATTGCCGATGCTCGTGACAAGTGCAACAACACTTCATCATGCATTAGCCTACAGAAGAGAGAGATAGAGAGAGAGAGGTGAGTGCATTGGCCTACAGAAAAGAGAGAGAGGTGAGTGCATAGCAACGCGTGTCGGTCGGAACGATCAGGCCCAACTAGGCCACACAATCAGCAGAACAGGGAGACGAACGCTGTTGTGATCGAGGTGTCATCGAGGCTGTCGACAATACGGTAGCATCGACGTGTCACATACTTGCACAGAACAGGCAGGTTCTAACCGCCGACTGAACCGACGGAGCTCGTCGCGACTGGGAGTTCCTTGCGACTCAGCGACGTTGACAAACGATGGCTGGGGACATCCCACATACGGGACGGCTGCTCTGTGCATCAAGCGGCGCTTAGTGCAGGGCAATATATAAAGCAATAGAGCTGGCAGCTGGCGTCGTACCCGGTGGTACGCAATCTCTTATGTCAAAAGAGTACGCAGCTGAGTAGGTTAATCGAACTATTTTTCGTCTATGAATATTTATATATATATATGAATATATATATATATATATATATATATATTTATATATACATATACCCATATTTATGTACCCATGTGTGTGTATCTATGTGACTGAATGTGAGTGACACATTTTCAATAGGTCGCCTGACACAGAAACGCCAAACGAACATAGGAGCAGCTCGAAAAAAAAGCTGCTTGACAAGCCTATGAGAGCATACTGCAGCGTTGGACCAACTAAACGCAAGTTCTGCATGTCCTATTTTCCATCGCGCTTCCCTTCTTCGGGCTAGTTATAGGGAAACCGCAACGATAAGCGGCATCTGCAGACGTTTAGCTTGAGACCATCGTGGTAGTTTAAAAAGTTTTTTTTTCAAAGAAAGGTTTTCTTAATTCTATACCATCCTTCGTCCCCTACGGGCTTGGAACTTAGTCGGAGGTATATCTTCAATGCGCCGAGGGCCGGATTTGTTAAGATATCTAGGGTCTCCCCAACAGTCCTTGTGGCAGCATGACCGCTGACTCTCAGCGGTATGGTTTATCACCTATTTTCAATAAACATCGCTCAAAGAAAATTCGATCAACAACAGGAATCGAACCGACGATACCCCAGTAGATGACAACCATGAAAACTAGCGCACTAATTCCCTAGACCACGCTGCCCGTAGACCATTGTGCTGGCGGTCAGCAAGTCAGTTCTTTCTTGGGTACAGGGAAAGCCAGAAGAATCAAGCGACGATTAAACAATAATGTAACTTATTATTTTTTTGATCGATCGGTACTAAATGCCACAAATGCAGGCCTTACAATAGCCGTAGTCTGTAAACCATTTCGCGGCTAAGTAATAACCAACTTTGAAGCATCACACCTAAATGAAACAGCTTAACTTCTACTCTTAATTGTGCGCTTTGTTCAGAACCGCCGTTCTGCAGCTTTGTTCAGTTAATAGCCAAATCGAATTATATAACTGCAACTATATTATGTGTTTTCCTGATTCTGCAATGCTATATACATGTATATATATGTATATATGTGTATATATATATATATATATATATTACCACCTGGGCAAGGTGCCAAGCACCGCTGTACCGTGACCACGTTGTGTATCTAATGAGAGCCTTTGCCGAAAAAAAACAAATATTTATTTATATATATATATACACATTTGTGTACACCGGTTAAGAACCATGCTGTTTGCCTTACTGTTTCCTGCGAACTTACCTCATACAACATATTATATATCGCTTGACACGGCGATGGTCAGCTCTATTCGTCAGCGTATATAGTTAACAGCATGTATACGTCAAAATAATGAAGTATTTAGTATTATTCTTAAATTTATTATTAACTAGTTCTGCTGTGCAATTCTAGGACATAAGAACTTCTATTTCCAGTTTGGCTGCAAGTAAAATATGAGCAGCAGGATTTTGAGAAATCTATTGAAACTCAGAGCCCGAAACTGTAAAAACGGTCACTCGTAACATAAAGGAATTATAAGTCAACTTGATGGACTGTCATCAAGTGAAGAAGTGTGGCTTAAAACGGCATTTTACCGTACTACCAATACATGAATACGTGAATAGTTTGTAGCTTAGCATCTTAATAACCATTTAACTACGGCATTAGAGAAAATCGAGCGAATTAGATATAATCTTCACAGGAACGCAGATAAGACCTTCAAAGCAATGCATTTTTGTCGATCAGATAACTGTTCTTTTTAATAATTAAACAACTTAATTTAGTATATTAAATAAGGAACAACAATCAGCTGTTGCTTCCAGCTCTAAGGGGATTCTGATACAGCACGCTATAAAATCTATAGTGTAGAGTTAACCTACTCTCATTGTAAACGCATGAGCACAGCTAAGTGGCCAATGTCCAACTAGCGACTGAGGCGGCGTCATCGCCTCGAGAGTGAGAAAAAGAGATATCACCTACTCTTACACCTCTCTCTCGCTCTCTCTCTCAAGAGAAGATGTGACCCGTCATCTTATCGTTAGCTGCGGGTTGAGCAATTGGTCGTTTTAACGCCTCCATGAGCAGTTGCGTGGTCAGTGAGCCCCTATGTGGCTTTCCTATTGTACCGACGAACAGAAGGGCAAGGCATGCGTGCAATGGAGCTCCGAGTGCTTGCGTAACTCGCTCCTCGTTTCGTTCACAAAGCAAACGGACTGGGTATTACGTTTCGGCAGCGACAAGAAGGCCGTGGTCCTTCTACCTATGTCGGCTGTATAGGCGTGTCTGATCTGAGTCGTCCAGTGGGCTTTCCCAGCCCTCGCTGACCTCGCTGAGTGAAGGTGCCTATGCGAAGGTATTGCTGATGCCCGCATGCCTAGAATCCTCTCAATACGCACCTCGCGCACACGACATGCCATGCACCGGCAGAACATTTCTACCAGTCGCTTACTACAGTTAAATGCGTGTAGCTCTACTACTCAGTTTCGAATAATAATTAAGCCTAATTAAACTGAGTACCCATCAGCACTAATAACAATATATCTTTATAACTGGAATGACAAGTAAAACGATGTATGAAACACGGATGTTCTGTAAGGAGCGTGTGTTGAAAATAAAAATAAACCGAACTGAACGAAACTGAATCACAGGCTTACGCAGACGTAGACGTATTATCAACCAATACATGTACTCAATAGAGTACCTAGCACGTTAGAAAACAAGGCGCAGGGCTATGCTTTGATGTCGCTAGTTGTTGTTGCGGATACAAATATCCGCAAGCCTTCTCCGTATGGGCTTAATGCTTGTTTCTCGGATACCATGTCGCCTGGCCTCTTTTGCTAAGGGCAATATCGATTTGGTAGCACAACAATCGCAGGCTGTATGCTAGTGGGTCCAAGCTGTTGTCCGGCAATTAAATACGAACGGGCTGGTATAGTCTGATTGCTACTATCCACGCATAGGCTGTGATAAATCGGCAATGATGGTGAGCGGTTTGCAAGAACCCGTATGGTAGGCGCGAGCTTATCACAAAGAATCCTTCGTTGATCGAGTTAGCGTCTGGCTAACTTTTTAACTTTATAGACATGAACGGACTGATCTGATGGCATCTGACAGCCGAATGCCCGAATACGTGCACACGTCTATTCAGCACCCTGAAGGCTTAGTTTAAGCAAGGATCACCGATGAGCTGTTAAAATGGGACGGTGGACATACATAGTGTGTTCAAAACGTATCGCGACTTTTGTGTTTTTTCAAAAATTATTCATTTATTCATGAATATCTCTTTTGTCCCCTTCAAAGTAATCCCCATGAGATATTATACACTTGTGCCAACGGTTTTTTCAATCTTTCAGCTCCTCCTTCGATGCCGTCTTTATCTCGTCAAGCGTAGCGTAACGTCGTCCTTTCATGGGCCTCTTCAGTTTAGGGAACAAGAAAAAGTCACAGGGGGCCAGATCTGGGGAATACGGTGGCTGCGGCATCATTAGTGTGTTGTTTTTGGCCAAAAACTCGCGCACAAGCAACGATGTGTGAGCAGGGGCGTTATCGTGGTGCAAAAGCCAATTTTTGTTCTTCCACAAATCCGGGCGTTTCTGGCGGATTGCTTCGCGCAAATTGCGCATAACTTGCAGGTAATATTCCTTATTGACCGTTCTACCCTGTGGCAAGAACTCATGATGCACCACGCCCCTGCAATCGAAGAAAACTGTCAGCAAAACTTTCACATTCGACCGAACTTGGCGCGCTTTTTTCGGTCTTGGTTCGTGCGGCAGCTTCCATTGAGATGATTGAGCTTTGGTTTCCACGTCATAACCATAAACCCACGATTCGTCACCAGTTATGACCCTCTGGAGCAAATTTGGGTCGTCGCGGACAGAGTCCAACATCTCATTAGCAATGTTCATGCGATGCTGTTTTTGGTCGCAATTGAGCAATTTTGGTACGAATTTCGCGGCGACCCGTCTCATGCCCAAATCATTGATAAAAATCGAATGGCACGAGCCAATCGATATGTTTAGGTCCTCAGCAACTTCTCTAACGGTGATTCGACGATTGGCCAATACCATTTTCTCCACTTCATTAATTTTTTCGTCTGTTGTTGAAGTGCTCGGGCGTCCGGCACGCTCTTCGTCGTTCACATCTTCTCGGCCTTCTGAGAACATTTTGTACCACCAACGTTGCTTCGGTCCAAGGTAGCTTCTCCGTATGCCACAGTCAACATTCGGAATGCATCCGCGAACTTAATTTCGTTTTTCACACAAAATTTGATACAGGTTCTTTGATCCATTTTTTTGAATAGGTAAAAATCGAAGACGATCCAAAACACGTGCAAGCACAGCAGCTGTCAACAATTAAGTGAACATTCAAAATGGCCGAGCTTGTCGGCATAAGTGAGAGACATGAGTACCAACATAACGCCACAAAAAAATGAAATCGAAATTCGAATATACGTAACCCGCAAAAATTCAAAAGTCGCGATACTTTTTGGACACACCTCGTAATGGCTAAGCTAAGAGTCTTTTACGTGCGAGCATTACTGCCAGTCGCGCGTCTTCTGTTTCTGGTCGAAGCAGCCAGCATTCGCTTGGTTAGCGAGAGATAGCAAGTACCGATGCGACTGAACACACGGCGACGATCAATAATTAGTTCGACGTCTAAAAAAATTTTGAGTTTGAAAATGTTGTTCTTATAGCCCTGATCGGCGAGCACAGTGGAGCAAATGTTGCAATTCAAACGGATCTGCCACAATGTTAGGTAGGTTTTTATGCGGATACACCTACACGTATGGACGTACACATCGACGCCCCGACCTAATCTCATCGGAAGGTCGCCATAGCACGACTATCCCTATTCTGTCTTGGCATAGAATTTCAATTCTTATGGATAATTTAAACTCTATGCCTAGTAACAAGGGAAGGGAACAGTGCTTACACTGCCGTGATCCGTAAGCCCTATTGCCGCCTTCCCCGGCTTCCCACTCAAATCACTAAAAAATGTATCGTTTGTTGGCTCCACAAAGTAGAGACAGCGGTTGCGACGCTACTAACGAAGCTTTGCTTTTCGTGCTAAAAATTGCCGAAGCCAACGTTACATAGCCCCGAGAGGTGCTCATTCGCCCCAACCTCATGCAATAAGTCGGATTACGCCATAAGCCAGAGCATAAAGCCTATTTTGATTTAGCGTAGATTTTTAATACTCTGTCAGGTAGAATGCCGTCACCCGTCAATACTATTTCATTACCCGGCTTCCCACTCAAATCCCTAATGAAATTATCGTGATTTGGCTGCCGCACAAAGCAACGACGGTAACTGCGACGTTACTACCGAAACTTTGCTCTTCTTGCTAAAAGTTCGCAAGGCAACGTCACACAGCCTCGAGGAGTGTTCATCCACCCTAGCCTCATGCAATATCTCAACATGTCCCGCCCTCGGTGCAATGAAGATAAGCCGCACGACGATTTTAAGCTCGTAGGGGACACAGGATGATCTAGAATTAATAATAATCTTCTTAAGAGTTGCTTTAATTCTAGCCTCATGTAATAGGTCAGAGTATGCAATAAGTTAGAGTGTATGATATTAGGCTGCGTTGGATAAAAATTTACTAAACTTTTCTGCCCACCAACGTAAACCAGACAACTGGGTTGACTCTGATGGAATAATTTTTTAATTTAGCTACCAAGTGGATGCATTTTTTTTATACATACAGCTATATATATATATATATATATATATATATATATATATATATATATATATATATATATATATATATATATCATTTTCTACAAGCCTAATACTTTTACCTAAATTATATATATGTATATATATATATATATATATATATATATATATATATTCATATGATAAGAATGCACCCAAAGGTATAATGGGACAGCATGTGCCGTTCATGCTTGCCCTACGCAAGCAAGGAACGCTGACTCTGCTAAAATTTCGGAAACTGAAAAACTAATTCGGCCGGGATTGTCAACCGCTTCGCTCAGTCTGAATAGTGGTACTACGACATCTAAAAAAATCCTTAGCAATGCCCATTTATTAGATCAGTAATGTGTGCATTGCACACTGAAGAGTCGATGGACCTGCCGAAAAATGTTCTTTTAATTTAAGGTTAACCAGCTGACAATTTTTACACGGTCCGCCGGTTCGAGAATAGAAGGTAAGAGGGGAAAGGTGGATAAGGCAAAAATGCTTTTACGAACATCCGAAGCGGGTAGTGTGGATTTCAAGGTCGATGCTGTTGACATAATACCCCCTAAAAACCTCTCACCTAAATGGCCTCAGACACAGACGAGTAGCTGCAACCGTTTTTTAATACAACTTCGACCCCTACTTCACCCTTAGGGTTGCGTGGGCAGAGCACATATCGCGGTCCACACCAAACCTTTTTGTATAATGATGGTCGCGGCTAAATCCTTTATGATGTGCTAGCTGTGGGTGTCGTGCAAGAGGGCCTGCGCCACTTGTTTACATATCACCGGGAGTTCCCAGGTTAAGAGCTGCGCTAGCTCCGCTCTGTCCGCTCCGGTGAACGCCGCTCATATTATGAAGGTGGGTTTGACGTCGACTTCTTCTCCTGAGTCGCAAAGAATGCATGCTGGCAACGGGACACGTCTGATGCAATGTAGGTATTTTCTGAATATGCCGTGGCCCGTCAGAAATTAGGTCAGCGGGCTGGACAGTTATATTTCTCGCCTTTTTAACCATATCCTTAATGTCAAGAATA
The DNA here is from genome assembly GCA_003439945.1 of Dermanyssus gallinae. Lineage (NCBI taxonomy): Eukaryota > Metazoa > Arthropoda > Arachnida > Mesostigmata > Dermanyssidae > Dermanyssus > Dermanyssus gallinae. Next base: position 478,317 of record QVRM01006598.1, on the reverse strand, counting down.
ATGGAGCGGGTCCAGAAACGTGGCTGGCCCGCCTAGGTCTCCATCCATCTATTATTCCATGCGTCTAGTGTCTGACATCGTGCGTCTTCTTGAGAGATAGAGGAGTCCGCTCGGCAAACTACGGCCTTCGGGACCCATGGGGTCTGTCGGGATAATACTTAGGCAGCAGCGGTGAATGCAGCTTTGTTAATGGCCGTTGGTCCTTGCTATATTGAGGGCCAACGGCCCCTGCGTTTTATCCAGGAGCCGCCGGCACGTAACCCGCGTAACTGTATGCGTATAGCATAATGCTATCTACTGCCGTTGCCATGAGGCATAAACACACCCCGTGTGCGCAGCAGCAATCTTGAGAGTCCTGTGGTAACTTTGAAGGTCTTAGCTGCCGCGTAGTGCACATGTGAAATGTCTGTTAGACGTTTCTGTCCGTTTAGAAATACTGCTACCGTTTTATATAAAGCTAGGCAAGTCCATGCAGAGCGAGCCAGATGGAAATGTCTCACAGGGTGCCAATTGCTGTTCTCTCCATCTCCCTGGCATCACGGGACTTAATCTCGATAGCCAAATGATCTGCATAGGCTATGGACTTAACGCCAGGGCGTCCTGTGTTGAGTGGCCTAAGCAAAGTTGTTGGTCCTCTAAGGTCACTTTTTGTCGACCAGCACCTTCGTCAGCCGATATGTATAAAATACTTGAGACACTGGACAGGATGTTAATGAGTCTAAAAGCAGAGAGCTTATTTTGGGGGGGGGGCGATTTTAGATATCAGGGCAAGGTGGGCCCTTTTCCAGTAGTCGGGGAATGTGCCTAATTGCAAGATGGCCTCTACCATTTTCACATTAACAGTAGGATGATTTTGTAAAAGCATTTTAATAGCTTCTTCTGGCGTACAGTCCATGCCCGTTATCTTTTGAGGTCGGACGGTTTTTTGATGACCCTTCTCACTTCATCCATTGTGTTAGGGATCGCGAAAGTCTAGGCCGGTTCGAAAATTGCATTTGTGGGTTGAATGAATTATGAACAAAACAATAGTACAGAAATCAGTAGAAGCAAAGGCTGGGATGGATATAATGTAGCTGGAGATAGAATAAAATTATGCTTGCGTTGGGTTCAGGTGAAAGCGTAGGCAAGTACATACGCCTACCGCCATTGAGGCCTTGTCAATAGTGTCCGAGTGCATGGAGTCTCCTCACTTTCGCGCTTGATAAGATGGGACGATGTACCTGACAGGCAGGAAAATGTAGCCGGCGTTTACATCGGACGGTCTCGACTAAAGCCCTTTTAGTCCTGGCCCGGATGCTGCCGTTTGACCATCTAGTGGCTGAAAGGAGTAAAAGATATCTGAATGAAGATGTGGATCTTACCAATGCCAGGCGTCCCACAATATCGGCCTAGTAGGAGGAATGGGCGTAGGTAAGATCCGGTATGCTCTTAAGGAGCTTGACCAAGAGTGTGCTACCAAATCTCAGGGTGCTACGGGTGCCGACACAGGGAAGTTTCCTGCTGGGCGACTCAGGTTCTGAGCGGACACGGTCACTTTTAGAACTACATGTTATAGATGAGGAACGTTATCAGCGACACCTGCGTACTGTGTGAATTTGAGTGGGTTTCTCGGCGAAGTAGTTTTCCGAGAAGCTGAGGGAAAGGATGATAGAAGGTGGAGAAGCAGCCGGACACTTATGGTCTCGATGCACCTCCACAAGACGGTCTAAGGAATGGCACAGTCCCCCATCCGAGCGCAGGCAAACATACGGGATGAATACGCAGGAATACGCTGAGTAAAGAGGAGGCGTGGAGACACTTCTCCCACGGCTCAGAAGAAATGCCAAAGAAATCCCGAGCGTGGGGTGGGCAGGGAGAAATCAGGGTTTAGTGGGTTCTGTGAGTCCTATACTTGGCACGCAGGCTGCTAGTGACGCATGCGCATCATGCATTCCTCCAAAACCTCCAAGAAAAATAAACATACGCCCAGACAAATAGTCGAATGTAGTTTCGACCCAGGTAAAGCCTGGGAAAGAAGCCTGCAAGACATGTTTCGTTGGCTCTAAAATAAGTTGTTAACTCTTAGGACGCGATATCTACGGTGTTGGTTGTTTATGTAAGAAACCCTCGTTAAGGTTACCGCAAGGTTACCGAGTGTAAGTGACTGTTTAGGCAGTACTAAAAAAACGGTTATGCCTTGAAGGCGTACTAAAGAAGTTATAGTTTACTCAGCCGGATGCTACAGTGCCATCCATAGCATGATATCTAAAATGCGCCTAAAAGAAAGTTGTTGGCTTTCGTAACCGAGGCAGCCATCGGAGTTTAAAGCGTTAAACGAGGTTAGTAATGTTTTCTCGTCTGAGTAAGGGGCTTGCATTAATTCACAACAGTGTTACGAAATAGCATACTACATAACGCACAGTACGCAGCTTAGCGGCCTAGGCAATGTGTATGCTATCTAGTAATGACTCTGTAGTATATATGTTACGTATGCTTGTCTTTTACGATTTACGTGAGCCTTATACTGCTCTATGTTTAAAGTGTTTAGACGAGAGAGCGGAGATGGTTTCCATCTTAGAGTTTGTTCTGTATACGAGCAACAATATATGTTTCCTATCTACCTACATAGACCAAGCAGACATAACAAAAGCCTTTGCGTTTTTCCCACAGAAACCTCTCGCACTACTTTGGGGGAGTATGGGAATCCTGACGAACATGCGCCACTTAGCCATGATGACAAGTCTGGAGCCCGGAAACCCAATAAACCCGCGTCCCCCCCCACCCTAAGAGATCGGTAGCTGGTATTGCTTCGAACTCATGGGAGCGGGTGTCACAAACCGTTGTGGATGTATAGCAGTACCGCTGTATAACGCACTGGTGCATGCGTTTCGAGGGATTTGTGTACTACGCTAATTTTCGCATTTCTTTCTGACTGGGCTTTGGCAAACTCAAAATGGAGAAAAAACAAGAGGCACTCGTGTTTTCATTTAATTTAATGTAAAGCTTTTAAATGTGGCAATACAGAGTTAATCTTGGCGCACAGCTCTGCAGAAATAAATACTATTTATAATCCTAGTGGGTGCAAATTATTAACGGCGTACCCCCATGATTATTATCATAGAATTAATAAATAGATACGAATATGTGTCTAATGGCCTAGGTACCCTGCTTCCTATGGACATTCGTCGACAGAATTAGCGCAGAGCGATATAGCTAAGTTGATTTGCCATGACCTTGTTTGTGGCGATGCTGTTTTGGGAGTACTCCTTTAATTTAAGCAAGGCATTTAGTGCCCTTTATTATGTCATCTTCTTAGGGTATTTGATCACCTAGGTTTAGATGGTAGACCAGTATTCTAGTTTCTAAGAAACAGGATTTTTTAAGTAAGAACTGGTCTTCCGCTTACGGATAGAGCAACAATAAATGTTAGAGATCCTTAAGGTTGTTCCTAATCTTAGTTTTTGTTTTGTTTCAGCTTGTATGCCGATAGAGTTCTATCTGCCATTAGCAACGTGTTTTTAGTCATGGTCCGAGCTGTACCTTTTACATATGATACGACAGTATTATTTCAAGTATTATACAGCTTACTAAGTGACAACATGGGTAAAATAAACTAGGTGTTGCAGATAATATAAACAGCATTTACGTCGTTCCGTCTGAGCTTAAAAACAAGCGTTATTGTTCTGTTCGAGTCTGCGCGCTCTCAAGGTAGAGTCTGGCATGGGAAAATAAAATTACGATATTTTGCTAGTTGTGGTCAAGTGATTTTAGTTCAAAACGATGCGTTGAGGGCCGCCCTTGGTCGTAAGCGGTCGCGCTCGATCTTACAAGCTCGTAAAGACAATAAAGTCCCAAGCATTGAAGGTCTGTTTACTTGCAAAGCCACAACAAGCATGGTCCAAAAATGGTTTGTGAAGCTCCGGGCGGGCATGTACTCCACTGGTCTTTCAACACAATCCCGAGCACTACTTTGTCGTACAATGACGTTTTCAAAGCACCGGGTAGATGCGGATGATGCCAAGGGAATGCGGCTCATGTATTTCTGTATTTTCTTTTTTATAAAACATGGTTTTAATTAAACATAAAGTTTAGTTTTTACGGGATATATGAAGGCAAGATACATATGACAGATTTCGTTTTTTCTAAATATTTCTAATAAATCATAAGAGTACCGTGATCTCGAAGCGTTAGATCATTCGAACTAAAAACACAGATCGCACACGGTACGCAGGAGATTCTTTGGTCGTGAACCTTATATTCACATTGTCATCGACAAAGTATTTTTTCTAAAAAATATTAGCATAATAATCGACGAGCTTCTTCGTGGCAAAATATTTAATGCCGTCTTGTAAAATAAGGAGGGAGCCACGAAATGCGGCCAGAATCTCAGCCTTGAGGACACTTCGAGTTCGTAACAAAGACGAGAGCTTAACGACGCAAAATAGACCATGTCTACATTTCATTTAAATAGTATCAGCCATGTCTAGAGTTCATTATTGGAGCACAGAAAATAAAGCAGGCCCCGACAAGGAGAAATGGCACAACTGGATCCTAAACGCTCTAGGGCATAAGACAGTTTTCCAGTATAAAAGGTATGTCTGGGAACAACTAGAACGTACCTGTGGTTATAAATAGTATAATAAAAATATAAAACAACAGCGGCAAAAAGGAATTACTACGAAGATAGAGGCATACCTGTTGCAAGTCACAACTGAAGAGAAGAACGAAATATTTAGAGAAAATGTGATGACTATTTCAGGTGACCAGTGTCCAATCATTACAGAAGCCTCGGTAAGGCAAAGCTCTATCAATACATCACGTGCAGACGCGGTGTGTAGTACGGAAGCTTCAGCTTGTCCGTTTGGCCAAAAATAGGCGCATGCTCATCGTACGATTTGAGGTGTTCGCGCCACTTTAATAGCTGCGTATTTTGCTTCAGGTCCAATATCACAAATAGACATTCAAGTGCAGCGATTATCTTGACGCAAACCCAAACACGATCACGCCTAGTCTGATCTCAGCGGAACAGCACTAAATAGCCATCGAATGTGATTACACTAGCGTAATACCTGGAATAGCGCCTAAAATAAGAACTTTGCAGGTGAGACACCTTAATTCGCAAAGTTTTACAACTACTGTTGATACTCAGAGTCTTAGCGACTGCATCGAGCGATTAAGTTTTCTGCAATGCTCCCGCGCACTGCACTCCTTCACGGCGAATCTCGTCGATCTCGTCGGCCGAAAACTCTGTCTATGCCCTCAATTTGCTCGTCGAGTTCGCCCCCCCCCCCCCCACACACTTACGCCGCTTGCCGAGAATGCCAACCCATATTAGCACCTGTCTTCGCATTAGATAGAAGTAACCAGGTGGAATCACTGGTTACTGATTGTGGATGACCAGCGCATACGGCTGAGGTGCTCACACTGGACACTGACACCGACCAGAGATCGCAGCGCCTCAAATCTGCCACGAAGAGTTAAGAGTCCAGTTTGTGTATACTGTAATGCATCAAGATAGCTGCATTACAAGCTAACTAAAACCGTTAATATACATGTTGTGAATAGCATATTCTGTCGTCGAGTCCACAGACGTTCCAAGTGTAGGAAATGTCCGATGTAAGTAGAGTTTAACGATCTTGTTTTGTCGATGTATTTGAACTAAAATCAACTGTTGTTGGGGGCAGACGGGCCTTGCGCCTTCTTCGTTATGCTAGCTGGCAGTGCGGACATACCCTAATAGAACGCCTGAAAAAGAACCTTTGAAGGTTCGCAACACCATTTCCATTTCTACCATCACATCCGGAAGTCGTTGATGGCACATTCAAGCGTACATCGTTACCGTGTTTAGATCTTTCGTTTACTTTATCGCCTCATTGCTTCTTGAATCCCGTATACGTTAACATCTCTCCATGAAGTATATAGTAGTTACCCTTCTAGAGTGAAATAATGCTTAAAATGCACAGAACTGGCTGGCCGGTGATTCTTATCCATACCTTATCGATGACGAGAATGTGGATATATACAATTCGTCGTAGTGAATGATCTACTTTGTTGTCCGTTGCTTGTGTCCAGTACAGGTACGAGGTGTTTTACGAGAGTACTCAAAAATGTTACTTTCTCGACTGATAGAAGTACAATATTTTGTGACCGTTTTTTAATGTTTCCAATTTGGTAACAGGTTCAGCTAGCAGGGGGCAACTTGGATAGTGTTTCACATATGTAGCAGGGCCGACCAGAAAACCTTACTAGAACGTCGACTTGACGAGTTGACTGCGCATTCTTCGTAAAAGCTATCTAAGCGGCTTCCTGTCACTAGCGCAATTCCTAGCTGTAACAGGATCTGTATGATCTGGCTGTTGTCACTAGACCTAGTTGTCTCTTTTCCGAAGAGCGAATGCAACAACAACTAGAACAAACACTTCTTTCACCTTAGGATCGAGTTCCATCCAAGCAGCTAAGGGTGCTGTAAGAAAACTCGACCTTGGACCATGTTACTAGTCTAGCGCAGAGCAGATCATTTAGCTCTATGATGGTACGTTATGAATATGTTAATGGATGGCCCAATGGATGCAGCGCGATCTGACTTATCACGAGGGTCCGGGCTCCTCCCAGAAAGACAATAAGCTTGCATAACACATTAGATAAGTTATAAGGTTACGAGTATCATTAGCTCGCACTTTGTAATTTCGTTTACACACTAATATACTTCCGTAATACGGGCGGCTGCAAATTGTCCTGCTGACAGCTCTAGCAGCGATTTCTAGCCGACCTCTCTCCGCTAATGGTAGGAAATATAGCGCTTACAGTACTGCATTACCAACTTATGCATATTGGGCTGAGCAGAGCAAGGGCGTGCATACGCGCAGTTCAGTATGCAGTACGGCGCCGAAAACCACCCATCGGCGCTGCAGTCTTTGATGCCACTGCAGCGAACCTGCTTTTGGAGCACCGTCTCTGCATGCGAGTCGCCAGCCCAGGTGGCTTTCCCTGATCCAGTTGTGTGTGATCAGCGCCGTCTATGTAGCTTTGTATCGATTTGCCTTCTGACAACCGCCAAACTCGATGCCAACCAGTAATATTGGTTGGCATACATACTTTAATTAGATGTTTAACCAGTGTAACTCTAAGGAGCGTTACTGCAATAACTGTCGATCCGTTCCACCATTTTCTCGGACCCTAATCACCGATAGCCTATTAGAGCAATTCCGCCACAGCCGGAATACGATGCGATATTATTAAGGGGCGCATGTTTGGCCGACCCATTGCAGCATATAAATATATATATATATATATATATATATATATAATATATAATATATATATATATATATATATATATAGCCACGAAAATAGACGTCCCATAATATAGACGTTATCGTTTGATGATGATGGACAACATTAAAAATAATCTAGGCATTTCTATCCCATAAATCTGGCCAGATGGGATCACCCACTGATTGGTCAAATCCGTTTCGGTCGACGACCTTCTGGCGATTCTTGAGTAATTGTTTCCATTTATCGAACACCGCGTTTCTGGGAATCTCTCCTTTACAAGCGCTCTGTGCGTCGCGATGTCTCGGATAGATTGTGCAGAAGTTGACGGAACGGGGGATTACCATCATCATCGGGGGGTTTGCCCTACCAGGGCTACTGCGGGGTAGACGGACGACACAAAGACCTTGCCGGCGGCGGCAGCAGCAGCATCAGCATCATCATCGTCGTAGGTCACCCCCGGACCCACGTACAATTACAGATAAATCTCTAATTGACGAACGAGAAGACTGCAAAACACTTAATGTCATTTATTTTACACCAGCCTAGTTGTATTTTACAAGACATATATAAAAAAACATAGATGAAGCCTTATGCCTCGTTAGCATTTGTCCCACGTTGAGAGGTAGTGTGGGGAGACTTGGCTGAGGCTGACAATTTATTGAGTGGTAGTTTGCACAAGTCTGCAAGCATGCGGTTGATCCCTGTCAAAGGTGCCGAGTGGGTTTCAAAACAAGAAGATGACAAACGAGGAAATCGCATCGATAAACTGCCTCGCCCGCTCGCTATAGAGCATCATCCGCATGCGCTCCGGTTGCTATGTACACCTGCGCCCACAACACAAACAATGTATACTCCGCAATGTGGGCCCGCTTTGGGCCTCAGAACGCTCTCCTTTTAGTGCGGGTTGAACCCACTGCGTATCTCTCAAATTCATCTACCATAAGTCTAGGGAGCGTCGCATAGGCTTGGCGACCGGCCGCGACTACCTGCGTGTTGGGTGGGCCATTCGACACGCCCCACGACCTAATCCCGGTTCGGATTCAGATCTTCCTACGGTCATATTTATTCATAGGAAACGAGAAGGAAGATTGTAAGACGACGTGCGAACGGAGAACAATGGCGCACGGAATGCAAATGCTTGGGCTGTTTGTCTGTCAGCTGATAAATCTATTTCGCTGTATAGCGGTTACGTCGCATGCTAATTCTAGTCCATAACACGCAATTGCCTTCTGCTATCGCTGCCCACACACGAAACCGTGAACAGAGCAGTCATTTTGGATTAGCAGAGAGAACGGTGCATGCAAACGACTAATGACCAGATTTCTTCGCTGCGAAATCGTCGCTTAGTAATATATATATATATATATATTTATATTTTTATATATATAATAATCATTTATTTAAGTGTAGCAAAACATACATTTGTGATGTAATAACTAACTAAAGAAGAATATATATATATATATATATATATATATATATATATATTTATATTTTTATATATATATAATAATCATTTATTTAAGTGTAGCAAAACATACATTTGTGATGTAATAACTAACTAAAGAAGAATATATATATATATATATATATATATATATATATATATATATAAAGTCTTCCATAACCATATTACTTATTTAAAGGTTTAGTCGAACTCAGCAAAAAATATTTTTTCCAATGGAAGGAGGGGCGGAAACGTCCTGTTTAGGAGTGAGGATGAAATGCTCTTGTTGAGTTCTCCCACAGCCATGTATGATCGTGCGAAACTATATATATATATATATATATATATATATATATATATACATAAAGAGAGAGAGAGAGAAAGAATTTGGTAAGTCTCTTTTTACAGGAGCCAGGAACAAAAATGCACCCTCTTTGGACTAGGAAGTGTAGAACTCTCAAACCCACTCCATGCGTTGCCGCCTCTCTTCCGTCAACTTTGTTTTCTCTCTCATAACAATCTCCACAAAATCAGAGCTCGCGTCCCATTTTTTTTTAGTTGAGTATCCCTGAGAGTAGATTATTTGTCGTACTGCTCTACACGTTTAGTCGTGATCGGGTCGTCTGTCTCGTAATCTCGAGAGCCTTGCATGCGAAAAACGTGTAATCCACGTCATCAGTCTCGCCGGCGTCGCACAAGACACATATGTCTACCTCAGTCATTTCTATTTTCACGATGTAGGTCTGGAAGCTGCCATAACCGGTGAAAACTTGAGTTAGATAGCTTCCGCGTACTCACACCGGTACCAATCCATGAAACCTGGGATTACAGACCTTGTGCACGACTTTGGTGCCTCTCGTTTCGCTTTAGTCCACTCAACCTTCCAGCTCTCCAGAATCTTTTTCTTCTTGCATTGACTTTTCTAAGTGCCTGGTCCCGGTATAAGTCTGTAGACACTGTCATGTATGCTCTGATGACACTAATGACCAGCGCTCTCTGCGCCTGTCCTCTGTGGGCCAACGTCACTGCCGCCTTCGGGTTGTTCATAACCAGAAGGTTCCGCTCAGCCAACCATTCAATCAGGGAATGTCCCTGAAAGTTCGTGCGCCGACTACCCCCAAGCGCAGATGCGGCGTTGAAATCCCCCGTAAAAACCTGGGTTTGATGATTCCGCGTCCTGACGCTGACATCCAATGCTTCAAGGTATTCGGCAAATTCCTCTTGGCCTCTGTTGGGGAAGCAGTAGCAGCTATAGAATACTGGGCCCCCGTCGACCTATGTCCAGGTGAACTCTTCTGCCTGGCCCCCATCCCGGATTGCAATGTATTTTCTACGGTTCGACCACAAGATCGCGGTGTCTGTTCTTTTGTCTACCGTCCATTTCCCTTTGTCCGCTGCCCTTGGCAAAGCCTCGTTTGGCTGTGACAACAGACATAGGTCCCAACTTGTCTACTGCTGCCTCTTAGAGATAATGTGCGGCTTTGTAACTATTGATATTAACTTGCAAGACCTTAATTTTCACAGCTTGTCGGGATTCCTCGACCCGTTTTTGCCGCCGTAACTGCATCCCTCACTGCATCTCGGGTCGCAGTGGGAGGCTTCGTCGTGTGTCTCCGACTCGGTTTCTTCCAACAATTTTCGTCAGTTTACTGATTGCCCTAGTCTTCCCTTTTATGGGGCAACTGACACCATTCTTCTGTCCCACCTTTAAAAGCGGTAGACCTATTGCAGGTCGTCTACCCATTCTCTGTCGGCAGGATAAACCATTGAAATCACTGAGTGCCCTGCCGCAGAGCACATGTAGCACTTTCTCGTTTCAGCGGTGCAGTTTCTCGTTATATGTCCAGTGACTCCGCAGCGATAGCATCTACGCTCTCGGCGCATTTTTTCAGCAAAATCCTGCGCCGTATGGCTCATCCCCTGGCATCTTGTGCATCGGAGAGCGTCCAGATTCGTCCACCCGGCACGTTGACCAACCCTCACCCCCCTTCAGTAGGGCTTCGCTTATCCATCTACTTATGACAAGGGCACAAATCCAGCCTCCACTTGCTGCTTTGTGTGAGAGCTCTACTGTTACCTCGCCCTGAACCTGGTTTTTGACGGCTTGCTTCAGTTCTTCTTTGGAGGTGTCCTGCTCGAGGCTGTGAAGGATCAGCTACATTCGTGCGTCTCGTTGCCAGGTTTCGACACTAACCTTTAATGAGACTTTCAGCTGGTTTGCAAATTTTTCGCCTCCTCGGGATTATCTGGAGCGTCCTGAAACATTTACTTAACTTTATGAGTAAGCTCTGCCGTTAGTTTTTACCGTCACCTATAAACTCCTGCCGTTTCTTGATCTTTGAGGATCCTAGTCATGGCCACGAAGTCAGTCTCGAATCGACCGTTACTCACTAAAGGATTTTTCTCCGTCCATACAGACCATAATGAAAGTTTTGTTCATGGTCAGATTGCGCTCCTTCACTCCCCAGTTCCTTATCTGGGTGTGCGTTGCCTGGTAGGCTGAAGCGATGAGTGCTCTTCACCTGCGTCTTAAATATACTGCAGCACTATCTTGCATATAAACACCTACGTGCATTCACACACACACACATATATATATATATATATATATATATATATATCAATTTGATTAATTGGTCATTAGAATTCAAATTTGAATGACCGGTGGATCATTCGGAACCTTCGGACCGCCACGCGGGTAAATTCGTTATAGTTCACTCTGCCAAAGAAAAACTTGTTTGGGCTTTACAGCAACTTAACTCCTTACACCTCCGTCGCACGGCCACGCACAATACATCGAAATGGTCACTGACTTTCACACATCACTATGGTATGTCATTCTCTAGGTTTACCTTTCTGCACTCACACGGGCAAGCGTGTTTGTTCATTATGGTAATACGCTGACACAAGACGTTTAAGTATATGTTCAATGCACATAGCATAAAAACAATGCGCCAGCTTTACTGAACGATGTGTTTTGCGGATACCTAGCTTCGTTTCTCCCTAGCTTACATTTAGAGCTAGTGTCATTCGTGCCATTGTAATTCATAGTATTTGCGAAACCATAAAAGGGCAACCCTCCTTCGACACGCTGGCCTACTCCAACTTGCAGGACAACTCCCTTGCAGTTGTCTCTCCCCTTCAACCACCTCATGGTAAGGCTCTCTCTTTTTTGCTTATAGAAGGTTGTAAGTAAGTGGGCTGGTGTCAATAATTACAGTTTTATTTGCTTATATGCAAGAGGCAACAATTGTATCCTTATGAACGTGTACACCAGATAAATCAAGTGGAAACGTCACATATCCTCCAGGTTCGGGCGGGTCCAGTCTAGCAGGTTTAGTGGGCTGGTTACACCTAACAAGTCGCGGTTGCATTTAATGACACGACGCGACTCAGTTTGATGAGAGTTGGTATTTATTATTAGTGTTTGTATACTTCGACTATTTAACATGTCCACGTATGCTTTGTTGTTAAAAGACACAACAAAGTTCTTTATAAACACAGCCACTTAGAACTTCGTTGATTCATCAAAGTCAATTTGCCTAGAGTCTGCGTAACAACGATACTAACCGCCGTCTGCAGGCGTTTTATGTGTGCTAATTACCATCATTTTCTGTTGTGCAAGAAAGCTACATATCACAGACCAACACAAGCATTATCATCATCATTTATATATTGCACCATATGTATGGTATATATATATATATATATATATATATATATGTGGACCAACACAATCATTCGGTCTTCTAGACGATGTGGCGAAATTGTCAAGGGCAGTTTCCAGACGTTTTGTCTACGGCAATTGTTTTAAGCAATATAGAAATCTCGATACATTTAGGACAGTCTGGCGACAGAGGTGGTTGCGCAGGCATCGTTGTAATTGCATAAATCGAATGTTCGATGATGTCTAATGACTGACGATACTGAAACGTTTCCACAAAAAATTGGGTCTTGATCGGACTTCACTTCGAGACGACAACGTCGGCCATGCTGCTAGCTTCATCGTTACTAGTCACGCCGTGCAAGGTTAAAAATACCTCGGACCACATTTTAAGGCTCCGATAACCACATTTTGAAAGCTTTTAATGGTAGGCTAAGATGCCTGTAGCACGATAGCGTCGAAATGCACCTATCATCGTCATCATCGCGTTCTCGTTACTGGATTTATACAAACGTTTTTTTTTTTGTTTAGCAGAACTATGTAGTAGCAGGGTAATTACAACAACGTCTAACAAGAGCTGCAACCAACAAGGCAGCTTGACAGCTTTTGTTTGCTAAAGTGGCAAGACCAGATTAGCCTTATGAATCTGGCCGTTATCACCATCCATCAATACCATCGGCGGCAATATTTCGACAAACTACCTCTTGACATCCATGACAGAGATGACATCCATGACATCCATGACACACACGTTCATATTGGGCACCTGAAGATGGCTCTTCCTACTGGAGAATCTTGCCATGTGTTTCGCGCACTCTCTCTCTATCTTGTTTGCTCTCGTACTCTCGCCGCATCTCGCTCCCGCCTCAATTCGTACCCGTGCTTTGCTAATTTGGATAAACCCCTAACTATTTGTTGTTATTGCACGGTCGGTGGCGTCCTCATCGCTGTTGTCGTAGCATAGCTGCTTGACGAACACACCACCAGCCAGACAACGAAGCACGACATACCAGGCCCGCTCGGGGGTGCAGCTCGCACGCAATTTAACATTCATTGCGGTCGCCAAACCATAAAAGAGCGGCAACAACCCCCCCCCCCCCTTCGACACGCTAGCCTACTCCAACCTGCAGAACAACTCCTTTGCGGTTGTCTCGACCCTAATCGACCCCACCTCGTTTTCTTTGCTCTTTTTGCTTTTTATAGAAGGCTGTATATAAGTGGGCTGATTACACCCAGCACGTCGCGGTTGCATTTAATGACACGGCGCGACTCGGTTTGATGAGAATTGTTATGATTATTGTTATTAGTGTTCGTATATTATCTATTATTGTGATTATTATTATTATTATTACTAGTAGTAGTAGGAGTAGTAGTTGTACCGTCCTCTAGATTCACTCGTATATCCATTTGGGTGGTAATATATCTAGACGTCCTTGATATGTGCGGGTTTGCGCGTGTCTATGTTGTTGTCTAGCTACTTCGTTCAGTCGGCTATGGCCGCAACACGTTTGCTTACTTGGGTTTATTGGTGAACGCAGGACACCTTTTCTTGGCTCATATTCCACACGTAGTTGCAATTGTCGTATGCAGCATGCATGCGACGACAGGAACCATTGTATAGTTCCGCACAATGTACAAAATCAATATTGGGGTTTTGATTTATGGGCCTCGCCCTTCCCAATAAAATAAAGTTGGCCGTTGTGAATGGGCCGTAGCGACTAACCGCAGACATCCAGCAATGACACGTTCAAGTAAGTGACCAAAACCCACGTCAGACGTCGTGTCTGTAGTTTTATCCCACGCCAACTACAAACTGCCACGCACTCTAGTGAAGCCGAGATGTCGGAGCACGGATTACTGGCTATCTTTTTCTTGCCCTAGTAACTAAACACAGGTCTACGCTGACAGCCCTACACTTTGGAAAAAATTGCTTAGACAAAGGCGAACAAAATGCTGCTATCAATATTACTATTCCTCATACGATCACCAAGCGATCCCTGTTTAGTTGTAACCTGAGTTGATGCAAGCCGGTTGCATCAATTGCATGGCCCAACTAATTTTTGTTTAGCGATACGGTGTTAGTTGATCACATGTATTTACACAGGCCTTATTTACACAAGAAGCAAATTAACGACATCTACTTAATGTACGCCGTGTTGGGTTTGGACCCGCAACTCACTGCATCAGGGCATCTTAATTGCACTGTCCCAACACACTACACTTCCAACACACTACGCTTGTTCATATATATATATATATATATATATATATATATATATATATATATATATACGAATCTAGCACCTACTCTTTCGCGCACTAACCATGGCAGACAAAGCCCGACTTCAAGCAGTCGTCTAGAAAGAAACCAGCAAGTGGCTCCTCACAGACATCCGCTCCTCAAACGTTGGCACTTTACTTGATCATGAAAGCTTTCGTCTGTGCATCGGATCGAGATTGAGGGCAAGGCTGGCCGAGGAGAGCATTGGTATCCGTACGGAGCACAGGTGGACCCGAGTCGGGGTCCCGTGGGTCTCCTGCAGCAGCAGCAGCAGCAGCAGCAGCAGAAGCGAAGAAGGGCAAAGCCGTCACAGCGAACTGAACGAGATTACAGCTCGGGCTTTTAGGTCAGCTCTAATGCCGTGCATCCGAGAGAGAGCCAGCCGACTTGCCGAGAAACGATGAGGCAAAGACACCGGACGGTCTCACCCTTATCCCTTTTGAAAGGGGAAAAGCGCTTGTTTCGAATAGGACAATCGCCGACACCCTCGGGCCCCCGAAACTGGAGGCTAGTGCATCAACCGCCGCCAGGTCCGCGGCACGCAAAGCTAAACGACTCAAAGCTAACAACTATTCCCAGCTCGCCAACGAGTTCAAGTTGTCGTACTACTAGTATTCGAGACATTCGAGGGGATGACAGGCCTCGAGGCATGGTCAGTCCTCCAGAAGATCGCAAACGGGCCCAAGCTGGCAACAGGGGAGAAAAAAGCTCTCAATTACATACCTCTACGTCTATCGCGGACGGTCCAGCGAGGCAATGCGGTAGCAATAATGACACAATGAGCAATTCGTGCTCTCGCTCGAGTTAGGCCTCACAAGCCCTTGTGCAGTGAGTTAATCATATATATATATATATATATATATATATATATATTATACATATATATAATTATATATATATATATATATATATATATATATATATATATATTATACATATATATATATAAACTTTCGCTGTATCTTAGGATTGAATAAATATGTTTATATAGTGCGGTTTGAGTATAAATTAGCCAGCGCAAGGCACGAGGATATTTATATATTCACATTTCCCTGTATCCTTAATACGCGGCAATGATACCGAACAACAGCAGCAGAGCAGTAGATATCTTAATGAGGTTCCCTCGCTCTGTTGATATATATATATATATATATATATATATATATATATATATATTCGATTTACTGTTACGTTATCAAATACACATCAACTATTAGTATTGATATTATTATTATTAAGATGTTCTTTCAACTGACGTCGCAGGGCAATGCTCCCGGACGGACGTCTATTTCTGGCTAGGCTATATGCGTCTAACTATGTTCTCCCGGCCATCTGGTCATCAACATCTTACTGGCAATTGTCTCAGAGCTGTAATTACAATGAGAGATCAGATTAGACGTAAAACTCCTAAAAGCGCTTAGTGCGCTGAGGTAAGTGCCTACCGATCGACTGTTAGAACGAGTCTTACGCTACTGTCGGAGAAAGCTTCCAAAATGCCCAAATGGATTCTTTGTCGACCAAAGAAGTTGCTATTATGCGGCTTGTCATACTATATTGTATTACATTTACTGCTTTTCTCACTATTCATAACACTAACCAGTTAAAAGCTATCTATGCTAGCGTGGGCGTGACTCACATAAAGCCAATAACCTTGCTCTGGGCAGATATAGCATCGGCCTAGATTAATCATACCCCACATGATGAGTTAAACAAAACAAGAAAATCCGGTTTGTTTTTTCGCTATGTTTTTATTTCGTGTTTCTCTTTCTGTGTCATATATATATAGTCCAGTCACTTAATTGGCAAATATCTACTGGCAGAAAAATAATTGTTAAGTGGTTTGGGAAGTGGGTATGCTTTCTGCAATATTCTAAAATATGCTTTTTTTTTTCCAATCTCACACACAATCAAGCGTTGTCTTCAAGTCGTTTGAGCAGTTGAAAAACATCCAACAGTGCTACAGCGAGTGATTGCAGGAGACGAGTCATAGGTGTGCACTTACGACACGGAAACTAATCTTCGCAGTAGTCCTTTAAGAAACAGCCTTAAAGTGATAAAAAACGCTAAGCAGGTCCGTTGCCCAGGCGGTTTCCAGCGTTTCTTTAGCTGTGAAAAACGGCTTACCACACGTTTAAGGTTTGTCAATAAGAACCAAAGCATTGCTGCAGTTTTACCACGGTATCCTTAACGCGTTACTCTGTCCGTTGAGGGGCCGAAATTTTGGAAAAGCCACTCCCGTCATATGTTACGCGGCATTACACCCAAACTCAGTCCTTGAAACCTGTGCCGGATTATTCGCATAAAAACTCGATCTCTGTATTGCCCTAATCTATCTCATTCACGGAACCGGCTCCAGTTGACTTTTCTTCATTCAGGATTAATTAAAAACTTAAACAACATCAGTTTGCTGGTCGTTGAAATTAACTAACACAATTGATTTCGCAGTGCTTCAGTATCACATTACAAAGTCCCAAATTTGAGTAACCGAAGTTCGAAATTTCAAGCTAACAGTGGCTTGACGAGTGCAAGGAGGCGGCACGCGTGTATTGGACTCGAGAGGGACCACGTACAAAGGGGCTGAAATACAAAAATAAATGCCTTACACGAGTTCTAGAGCTATGGTACTCGTTGGTCGTTTATTATACACTGATATAATAGAATATATAATGACACATGAACAAAAGCTAAGAAACGTAACAAGAACGTGTGCTCAACGACCGCACGAGTAGGTGGTTCAGTTCAGTTTAGTTTAAAGCAGAAAAACTTCTCCTACTTTATCAAAGCTCGGCAATCGTTTATATATATATATACAGGGTGCGTCAGTTAAATCCGGACTAAACGTCATCGCCCGTTTCGCAATTTATGTCTAAAGAAAAACAGATATTTCGGTAATTTTTTTTACGTGCCGTTAGGTGCACTCTTGAGAAACATATTTATTTAATGTAGCCATCACCAGCAGCAATTACACTTTCAATTCTGGCGCGAAAGCGCCCGCAGGCCTTCTTCAAAGTTAGCGGATTGAGATTTTTGAACGACTCGACAATGGCTCTGCGTAGCGCTTCTGTGTTTGCATGTCGAGACTTGTTAGCCTCTTTCTCAAAAACGCCCCATACATAGAAGTCCAGGGGATTCAAGTCTGGACTGCTAGGGGGCCATATCGTTTTGTCCCAGAACGCCGCCATGTTGCCCCGTAGCCAATCCTGGACGAGATTACTGGTGTGGGCGGGAGCGCTGTCTTGTTGAAAGACATATTGTCTTCCATTGGACATTCTATCAATCCATGGTTTTACCACGCTTCGCAGAACACGTAAATACACTTCCTTTGTTACGGTTTCGTGTCTGTCAAAAAAGTGTGGGGGCAACACGTCTCCTTCATTCGACACAACACTTAGAACGTGCACACTGGCAGGGTGTTTGGTTCTATGCACGATTGGTACATCCTCAAGGTTCTTTGCGAGCCACCGGTCATTTTTCGGGTTATGTTTTTGGTCAATGGTGAAGATTTTTTTGTCGGAGAAGAATCGAAGATGTCCCGCCATTTTGTGTCTCAAAAACGTGAGGATGAGATGGCAGCAAGTCATCCTCTTAATTTTCGCGGCCTGAGACAACATCTGTCTGACTTTAAATGTGTAAGACTTGTAGCGCAGTTTTTCGTTGATAATCCGACGCATAGAACAATCACTCATATTGAATTCGATCGCTAAACGGCGCATCGATAGACTTGGATCCTTAAAAACGCAGTTTTGCACCATTTTGATCACTTTTTGGCGTCCTTACTTCTCGTCGGCGGTTGTGAATCTTCCTTCCAGGTGTTGCACTGCTTAGCCCTGTCTCTTCTGCATCTCTGTAGCGTCGGGCAATGTCGTAGACCGTTGCTCTTTAAAAAAAATCAATTGGATAACGGTTGTTCTTCGGTCATATTCTGGACCCAGGTTGCGGCGGCCGTCCATGATGACAATGCGTTTTTGTTCTATTGTGAGTGGGCTGTCTACTAACGCAAACCGATCTGAATTAACGCCTTCCGTCTATGCTGGGTAGCCCGCCAAAATGTGTCTGGATTTATATATTTATATATATATATATATATATATATATATATATATATATATATATATACATACATATATATATATATACATATATGTATATATATATATATATATATATATATATATATATATATATATATATCTAGTTCACAGACGGAATGGTAAATTGATTCAACTTGGAGCCAGGTAGTTTTTTGGCTAAAACCAAACCGTCGCTTCCCTCGCGTAATGGCAGTTGCGGCCACCTCTAACGGTTGACTGCGATCGACGGCTAACGCTGTTGTCTCTTTGACATGTTAGTCAAATTAGCTCTCTCTCTCTCTCTTGCTAAGTCGTAGTCCTTCAAGCCTATAGCAACCAGTTAACAGTAATGATTGTTATTAGCAGTTAGCTTTTTTCTTGTTTGCTTAAGTACTTACTCAACTGTCGCTTCGGCCTTTCTCTGTTTGACACATTGTTAGGATTGCTACCTGGTTGCTGGTGCTGGTGGTGCTTTTGCTGCTGCTGCACAGGCTGCTGCACTTTTGTTCTTTGTCGACTTCTGTTCTGACCGAGATCTGTGCCAGCCGCGGGCCGGGTTCTCACCGGGCTCAACCATTCGATCGACGGTGGAGTCGACAACGGCTCCTGCCGCCGCCGCCGCCGCTGTTCGCGCATCCGAGCGTGCCCTTTCACGCGTGCGAGTCCCTTTCCCCGGGGCTTAGCATTGGCGGGCGAACCACCCTCTCCGCCCACCTGCACCGACAGGAGGCTTCGTGCAGAGTTCCTCTTCTGTCATACGTGACAGCAGCCGGCCTGACAACGAAACGAACCAACGACTTAACGGTGTTCGCCCCTCGGCCGGAAACTGTGGCTGGCTGGCTGGCTGGCTCATAGCAGCGCAGCGTTGAGGTTGGGGTCGTGGCCGTGGTAGTCATTGTGGACGTGGTCGACATCGACGACGTAATAGAATACGCGTGTCGTTTGTGCACGCGTAACTACGTCGCATCTACACGCGGTCGCGGTTTTCTTCGTTGTCGTTGTCGTTGTCATCCGGCTTCTTTGTCACGTTTTGCGTTCGTTCTAGCGTTCGAACGTCGATGACCGCCGATGACCACGTACTAGCCAATTACTTCGGTACTCCCCCACTGTGTTCGTGTGTGTGTGTGTGTTTGCGTGTCTATGTGGGCAAGCGCGCGGAAGTTCGGTCTCGTCTGGCCGGGGGTAAACGGGTTCGGCCTTCTTCCTTCCGGTGCGGGAGCCCCGGGGGTCAGGAGGCAACGGTGACCGCTTCTCTGGTGGTGCAGCGTGACCGGCAATGTGATGTCTACACTCGCCCCCCTGTGGGTTTGTGGGTATGTGGGCCTTCGAAGGACTTCGAAATTCGCCTACGCGACCACACGATGCAACGATTGTGTGTCTGATGGTTTCTTGTGTCGTTCATCGTCTCGTCGTTGTAGATCCCGTTGACGAGGTGCTCCGATCGATATAGTGTTGTTGCTCGCTAGTACTGGTGAAAGCGTGATGACCACGACGGTGGCAGCATAGTCGATGGATGCCGTGTATTCGCATTCGAAATCCGTTTATTTGCCAGTTTGAAGCAAACTGCTTTCATTAGTTGTTCATAACGGGGGGCTATATTCATTTCAGAGGCAGAACTAATCTCGTGGTCGGTGATTGAAAGCATTGTGTATGTGAGGGGCAAATACTGCCTATTTGCGTTTGTGCCGAATGTCTGCAAGTGGCTAACAGTTAGTCTTCGATATCTGGTTTGGGCAGTGCATACGCTGTTGATAGTGGTGCTCTCGTTCTCTCCTAGTTATTAGTCTGCATATTTATTTAAGTAGAAGACTTTAATGGTAAATACGCATCTCCTCGCCAAACGACAACTGTATACGCATCAGCACACGCTTTATTTAGGCGGGGGCAGCTAGATTATTCCGCCACTTAGCGGACACAAAGTGTTCTTTCGTGACGTACATGGATCACAATGCGCGCTGTTACTTACCACCGGACGTGACAATGGCTTGGCAAGATATCGCTGCGTGATCCAACCTGTGTGACAAAGTTAACAAACTATCACCGCTAGGAGCTAACTTTTCGTGCTCGCAGCTAAGATGGTTAATCATCTACAGACACGTGTCCCGCCAAATAAATGGTTGTCAATTGGTCAGTCGTCGAATCGAGGAATGAGTTTCGCTTAATTTGGCCCTTTGAACGTTTCAAGAGTTTATCATCGATTTTACTAACGCTGACTCAAAGCACTTGATTGATTCATCGGCAGCAGAGAGAAGAAAAAGTTTTTAGTGACCTTCGGCATACAGAAAAGAAACACCGTCGCCTTGTACAACTCGTAAATGCCCTAAAAGACAAACTTCTAGGTGAAAAGAAACATTATTGATCTAGTTGAGCGGTTAATATGATTGGACGTCCGTATACCGGTATACTCCGGACTTGACTCGACTAATAGTATCCCTGTGCAATGGGAAGGCACTACTGCATTCCCCTCGAACAAACTCGAACAAAATGACATCTTTCAATTAAGAGAAAAAGAAAGAAGACGACGATCTAGTGCGCTCAGTTAGAGTTTTAGACGTCGAGATACTGCAGTGAGAGATAAATACCCGAGAGTTGTGTCTACCTGGTTACACTGAGTGCCGTAGTGTCAACGCTAATGCGCGATCATCGAGAGGTGATCTTATTAGAAATAACAACAATATGTCAGTAATACTGGCAGGTGCACTGTGAGCACATACCAAAAGGTGCTGACCGATTCTGCTACCGACCCTCTCTGGTGGACTCAGACGAATTACCAAGGTGCGTGGCTAGAGCGTGCTGTGGCGATGTAGACGAGGAATACTATGGCCCGGATTGTGCGTGGTGGCGGGGGCGGTGGTGGTGGTGGCGGAGGCGGCGGCGAGCTTCGGCTACTGCAGTTCGTCTTCTCCATTGGGCTACTCAGCGCCGCTTCCCATGAAGAGGTCATCCGTCTTAGACAGTTTGACCTGGGTGGAGCCACCGACACCAATGGGTAAGTTTGCGCTGCGCAGGCCGAACTGAGTTGCCTAGTAGCACTGGCAAATTTGATTGTTCTAGTTGACATAGCTAAGTCAATGTTTTCGGGCTGACCCTCAGCGAACGTTTAACCATCTCCACGGGACTGCGTTTCGCATTGCTTCATAGACGGACCACCCCCATAAATACAAATGTGGGGCAACGGTGGGGCTCGAACCCGCGCACCTGCTATGTGTCTCCTCCGGTCGCGAGGCGCAGATTAAATGCACCACGCCACCACGCTCGACTAGTTCACATAGCTGCTGACGTTGTGATATATATATATATATATATATATATATGTGTGTGTGTGTGTACATGTCTTATGCGATTGTGAGAGATGTGCTGTTCTATAGAGAGACCAAACAAACCAAAGCATGCTCGGAAGAATATTCTAGTCAACGTTGGCTAGCAAAGAAAAAAATGAAGTCGTATTGAATCGATTCGCAAAAATCGAAATCTTGCGATGTCTTGTAATGGTTGCGTTTTCACGTTCAATACTTCAGCACTTTGCCATTACGCTCATGAAATACGCACACACATACACACATACATTGAAGAAAATGCGCGTCTAGCTCCTCCGATGTCGGTTTCTCATAGAGAGTCCCATGTCCCCAACCGACGAATAGGGGCGTACCCTACCGACTTATGCACGATCGGTGTATCTGGTGGCCGATAACTTCTCCCGCCTCCCGTACTCTATGGTAAACTGACACCGATGGAGAGCGTCTAAGAGACGTCATATCATCGAAATCGAATCGCCAGCAATGCGTATCACCCAAACGATGATGCGCATTTGCCTGAATGCGTGAGTTTTATGAGCGTAATGGCAAAATGATGAGCGCGCAGTAGAACGTAAAAGCTCAGAAACTAAGACATCCCTGGTTCACTCGATCCTTCGAGCGAACTGGATTCATTACGCTGAATACGGCTATTTTTCTTTCGTAAGCCAACGTCTCCAACGTTGGAGGACGATTTTCAATTCCAGAAGATGAAACCGAAAATTTTCGACCGAATACTCGAACTCGTATGATCTCCCTATTAAAAAACAACGCACCCATCGCAATCAAACGTATTCAAAAGCCATGTCCGATCGGCCACATCGTCATTAAACACACTTTAGTAACAATAATTTCCAGGACGCAACTAAACAAGACAACATTTCAAAACACATATGCACACACACACACACATACGTTACAATTCTAGTGCAAGCCTATTTCAACGAAATATAATGCCACCACGCGCTGGGAGAGCAGCCTGTCCTCAAAAGAAACAGTGCTCTTGATGTTCTCACACATACTTAGCGTAATGGAAAATAGTAGCTGCTATTCGGAGCTATGACATAACCGTTCCGCTTGCATCAGCAGTTGAAGAGCAACACGTTTCCAGTTCTAGGCAGTTTGAGCAGCATTAACAAAACAGGCACAGGTAAAGAATGCACAGGTGAAGAATGCACAGGTAAAAAACACACGTACACGGGCAATAGCCTTACGAAAAGCCCTAAGAAAAAGAAGGCGGTCGCGGGAGCGAGATTGTGAAATCCTACACATAAGCGGCCGGTAGAATAGTCTATCAGCAACAACAACAACAATAATAATAATGCCAGGCCGAAATAACGATATGAGAAGATGCGCAAGAGGCAGTAAGAACAATGACGAAGCGCGGCAACAGTACCGAACAAGACAGCAGCAGAGCACGAGATATTTTAGTGAGGTTCCTTTGCTCTGTCGAAATATATATATATATATATATATATCGCACAAGGCGGCCTCGCAAGCTTCCTTGCACCGCAGCCTCCTTCCATCCTGTATTCGGTAAATAAAGGTGTATATATATATATATATCGTCGTGATAGAACGTCTTCATAATCACGGAAGGGTAAATTTTACCAGCCGAGCGGCCCTCAGCTTTTTACTGCGACACTAAACTGCTTGTTTAAAAAAAAAGTCGCAAAAATATTAAAATAAATTCCTGCACTAATTCCAGAAGATGAAAGTTCCAAAAATCGGCATCCTCAGAAAGCTTTATGAACTTTCCAAACGTAAGCAATATTTTATTGGTTGCAATGATAGTGTTTTGACTGGTGACGTAACCAAATTCCTCTCTTTATATATATATATATATATATATATATATGGATAGATAGATACCTTTTGCCCTCCCATGTGTGTAATTTAAACCGATTGGCTGGTAAGGAGGACATGAAAGCCTATATATATATATATATATATATATATATGTAAACACCAACCTCTTGGGAGAGAGGTCGCCTACCTGTATGGGACGTCACCGTGTCGTGTACATTAGCCAGGAGCTACGTTAGTCGAACAAGCCAGAAAGCTGCAGGTGGTTCTGCTTGTCTTGCGGAAGACCGCAAGTTGGTAAAATACAGAGAACTTAATCCGCAGTTTATCGTTCAACCTATCGCCATGGAGGGAACTTATGGAGCCACGGGCCAAGAAACGGCAACATTTTTACATATTGATTATTTCGCAATAACATTGCATTTAAAGATGTTGCATAATTACAATACAGCTCATTATATACAATTTGAACACTTTAGTGACTGTCCTACCGGACGAAAAAGTGGAAAGACCGCCGATGCCTCTGGCAGCTCGCTACGTTGTATTTAACGCATATCTGCGAGCAGAACCGGCAACGACATTGATCGCTAACTTGGTGAAATTATTGGGTTGAACATACCAAGTGATAGCCATGCACAATGTACCTTGTGTACACGTGCCGGCTAGTGCATGCCATTTCGTCCCGAAGCTCCCTGGCGAGATTCACATCCAACTGCGCTACCTTCGCCGAGACCTCGGTCATTTTTCCCTGCCACTCTGACAAAAGTTGCTGAAGTGGTCCTGTAATAGGTGACCTAAGCCTGGCCCTGATTGTTTCCACTGCCGGCCCGCAACCCGCTAGCAGGTACACGAAGCGGCTTCTTGCCGTCCGCGGTAAGCAAAGAACCCGCTTCATATATACTGTGAAATATCTCTCTAGCTGCGCAAAACGGCAAACTTTTTCAAAAAGCTTGGAAAAAGACTAAACGCGGTCACAAAGGATCCTTGTTCTGGAGAATATCTACTGCAGCGCGTATCGATTGAGCCTCAGCGGGGAAACGCGGCATCAGTCGGAGGGTCCCTTTCCTGTGCCGTAGGGCTCCCTGAGATTCCGTACAAAATTTGATATGCTTAATACTATTTTGATGATTAAATAAAACCTCGACATATATAAATAGATATTAGATCGTTCCATTAGTCCGTTCGGAAATTTCACTTATTTTTGAAGATACATCTCGTATACCGGGAATCTCATTGAATGCTGCATTGTGTATGTTGGTGAAATACCTTAGTCCAACGTTCAGGCAAGCTCATGACCATATTCCTCCGGAAGGTGGCGACCTGGCTTTCAAAGTAATGGTCTATATACGTTTTAGCACCTTCCAAAAAAGCGAATAATTCGCCATTAAGAGAATTTTCAAGAGACCATAACGGATGGTAATCCGGTAGAGCAACGTCGGGACTATAAGCAGGATGTAACAAATTATTCCATCCGAATTCCATTAAATTGTTGGTGGTGAGTAAAGATGTGATTGTCGTGGTGGAAAGTCCAGTAATAAATATAAAATTTAAAACCGACCACTGTTGTTATTATATATATATATATATATATATATATATATATATATATATATATGCCTCTACTGGCGCTGATGTCGTCGGCTCGCGATAATTCGAGCACACGCAGACGGGGGCTGCCGGGGGGTAATTAATTGGCACTGGCCGACGACGAAATTGACCCTGCCACTCCTGAAGCACCACTCCTTGCTTGTGTTGTGAAAATACGGCCTCGGGACTGTTGTGGTGGCTATTTCTAATATATATATATATATATATATATATATATATGGCAACACTGCTGCGCGCCCGCTACTGTGTCGACTGGTACAGCTTGTAATACTGCGTTGGCCATCGCTTCTGCTAGTTGCTGCTCCAACGACTTTACGCACCGTCGACGGCAACTTCTCGGCTGGCGTGCTGTTCGCACCGTTGAACGGCTCAGTCCTACTTCAAGGCTACGACTTGGCAAACGCCCCTTTAACTTAAAGGATTGGCCCACTTATCTCTACTGGAGCTCTCTGAAGCTCTTTGTCTCTCTGAAGCTCTTTGTCTATCTATCTCTCTCTCTCTCTCCTTCGCGTTCTCTCTTGCGAGTCTCGGAGTGAGTTTGGATGGCGATCGTCCGTCTTTGTCTTCGAGTTTGCCTCTGTTGTCCAGCGCGGATCATCAAGCCGGCAAGCCATTGCAGAGTAGCAGGTTATTTGTACGCAGAAGCGAAACCAACTAGAAATGTGTTCACTACCTGTCCACTCATTTAATGCTCTTACTACCCGAACGCTGTGAAAGTCTCGCAAATCTCTCATGCAACACACTCTTTGCCCTTGCCTACTTTGTTCTCATTCTCATTGAGCTTAGCTGATTGTCGGTATGTGAACGTAACACGACACTTTTCAATCCTCTTGTGACTCTGGTCTAAAGTTTCTGATCTGCATATATATATATATATATATATATATATATATATATATTCTCTAACATGGAAAGCCCTTATGGAGGCGCTCTTTACGGATCATGAATCCTGGTTTATGGTAAGAAGATTCGCCGAATTTGTCTCCAAGGATCACCGCCGCACAAGGTCAAACAGCCTGAATGGCAAGATAAGATTGGGGCAGGTAAAGTAATCTCGAGAGGACAGTTATGCCGCACACCCCCCGACAAAGGGCAAAGACGACGATTCGACTTTAATGTGGGTTTGTGGATCCCACGCTACCTTGGCCTTTACAACGATACCCGGTGTGTATCATGCACTTTACCAGTTAATCTCTATGTATCCAGACTGTGTAAAACATTTTTAAAAATGCTTGCATGACTTGCAACGTGAGTTAGTTTATAACCCTTTTACCGACGTATGGTATAAGACTGTCCCTACGTTTATCTTCCGAAAGACTCCTAGCAATGACCCCAGGTGATGCCCGTTTGCAGAAAACCACCGTCTCGACCGTGTCTAGACGATGGTTTCCTGCAAAGCGCGCTTCGCGATAAACTTCCTGGCGGGTTTTTTTTTTGCGAATTAGGACATATAGTCAGGAAGCTCCGTAGTTTCAAACGCCCTTGACCCAGCGCGTGGCATTGCGACCTGTCAATTAGAGGCTCTTCCTCTTTTGGGGTGCCAGTTGGAGATAGTAGTCCCTCATCGACTGCCACATTAGTCGTCTAGCAGGGCATATAAGTCTTTGATCTCTGAGATCAGGTAGCCGGTTATGGCTGTCTCTACTTACATGTAGCATCTAAAAGATAAGGCGGTCAATAGACAGTAGGTCTCGACTGGCGAATTAGCGCCAAGGGCGTCTCTTACCGACGCGCTGGGCAGGTGCCTGGCGCCAGCAGGCAGAAGATGATCGAGCTCGGGAAAGCCGCCGGGTGCTGTTAAGCGAGTAGGCCGATGACCCCTGACGGAACCTTTCCATGCGCTAGTTGCTCTGCCGCCGTTAGAAACTTTTCCTTCAGGCGAAATTTCGTGGAGCAGATCGACGGGATAGCCCTGAGATAGCCTTTCTTGGCGGCTGTGTGGAAAACAACAGAGGCACCTGCTTCTAGATTTCCTTGGCAGAACGAACTGGTGTCTGGCGGTAGATTCTCCATATTACCACCATACAGAGGAAGCCCCTTGAGTCCGCATTGGCTTTTGCTGCTAACTCCCTTTACGCTGCTAACTCCATTTACGCTGCTAACTCCCTTTACGCTGCTAACTCCCTTTACGCTGCTTTCTTCCCTTGAGCAACGATTATCTGCAAGGCTCGTCGGCAATACACGTTGTGAGCATGGAGCTCTTCCGCGCGTCGTTCTACTGATGCGAGAGCGGCAAATGACGGCCATCATCCGGCGGAGGTCAGTATCCGGTTTGCTCTTCGTTTGTAAAGTACGACGCGGACAACTCTACTGCGTCGAGGCCGGATCCTGCAAGAGTGCCGGGCCGTGTTATAAAATGCCAAGAGCGACGGACCGGGGTCATATCTGCAAGAGGAATTTTAGTGACCAGCATGATGCCTATGTAACGCCGGTCGCTGATAGTCTTCTCGATGAACTGGAGTGTTCCACGCGATATAGCGAAAACTGCGTGCTTATCTGCTAGGTTGAGGTTAAAGAACATTGCTAGTTTTTACGGACGAAGAAGGGCTCGCCACCCTGGTTCACCAAGGATGGACCTAATTCGCCCATCAAATACTGTAGCATATGGCTCCCGTCCGTCGTGTGGCGGCTCCATTAGCCTCGCTGGCTGCAGTGGAGTCCTAAAGATACCACGACGGGCTTACGGAGTACGTTTGTGTTGGCGCGACAGGCCTTTCCAGAAATCCCCATTCAAACAGAGGTCCGTTTGGGAAAAAATAGCATGTTGTAAAATACTATGCCAATGAGCTCCACCCAGCCGAAACTCGGACCGGACTCATATCCTAAGATAGCAGCATTCTCTAAATGACAAATTTCCACCAGATCGCTAAATCTGCTACATCGTCTGTGAACAGATAAGATTTTTTTTTAGCGAGAGATGCATTGGACTTCGTTAGAGCACACAGTACTATGAATACACTGCCTTGGAGACTATGCGTTGAGTACGAGAATAAGCGTTGAGAATGTCATGAGCCATCTAACACTCATTCAGGTTTACATGTAAAATATGGATCTATTAAGGTTTCTGCACCGCTCCCATCACCGTCCACATGCTTGACTCGCCCTGTCCATTCATTATCACCCCCAAAACGTAGCTCCGGGGGCGGCGGACTCTGTCAACGAGATGATGACTGATGTTCGTGAGGGCATCTACGAACGACCCGCACTCCCCAGCACGGGCTCTGCCCGTTTACAAGCAGACCCCAATGCGCTCTGGGAAGCATTCTTGGTCGCAATATTCCTCACTGGTCACTCGGAGGCACAGTGGACTTTCGTATCTATGCCTCGGCTTGTTCCTGGTGCGTTCTGTCCAGGGCTCCAAGCAGGAGCCTTGTGTCTTCTCCTTCTCAGTCGTGCGTCGCACAGGGCCCGCTTGATGACGTCTATTACCAACATGAGCTCACAAAGATTCCTCTGTTGAAGAACGGAGATCGGTCTCTGCCGAACAAACATTCATTCATCGCGTAAATTGACGTGCGGCTTGTCAAATTAATCTTTTCGGAGTTGTTTAGCTGCTGCAAAGGGTATCTCTGTTCTGTGGGATGCTTATCAAATCGGCTGCCCTCGCCGTGTTAACGGGCAGCCTATCAGAGAAGGGGGAGGTTCCTGGTATCATTATTGTGAGGAAGTTGATGATACGAACGGTGCAGTAGGTTCAACGTTCCAACTGCTGTACTGTTTCATTGTCGATGCATCCTACCTCCCTGTTTCCTGAAGCTGTCTTCGCGCGTTATTGTCCTTGTCGCTGGTGCGGCCACTAGAACAGCCGCCGTTGATTCCTTCTTTTCTCATGAGTTTGCAATCTTCTTTCGACAGTATCGACGTTTCATTATGTTTGGCGGAGGGACACTAGGTATATTTCATACCTATTTATCATTCTGCCGTATATATATATATATATATATATATATATATATCAGTATTTTTCCAATAGTACGTCATAGTGCAAAAACGGGAACCTATATGAACCAGCTATCGTTCTACAAGCTCGTGCACTAAAACATGTTGTATTTAACATCATATATATATATATATATATATATTTATATATATGGAGCGGGAATCTTTTATCAGTGAAGCGTATCTTAGGCCGTATAGGAGGTTTCGGCCCAGGTGTCGTTTTTATCCGGCGTTCGGGGGAACGAAAAGTGCATCGCTAAAGCGGAGACAAAAGGATACGCCCTAGGCAAGACAAATGCACACACTCTATGTTGTGTCGTTCAATGCATAGGCCGGTAACGGTTTCCTCGAACGGAATGGCGAACTTTCCTCCTGGTCAAGGACTTTAAACGATGCGGGATATGCTATGCGTCTGGAATGATACACCGTCATGTGTATCTGCAGGTGGGCCTGTTCTATTCCTGAGCAGTTGCTGATGAGATTTGCTGATGTCTGTTTATTTATGATTGTTATTACTTTGTTGTAACCTGTCGTCGCGACCCGAGCGCCTGAACAGGCCTCAGCTTGTGCGCATATATGTCTAGCACAACGTTTCCGGTCTGTGGCCTTGTAGGCAGAATTTTTGCAGGAATCCAGCTGCATATTTAGGTAGGCATTGCGCAAGAGAGCACATATGAGGCCGAGACGTCGGGATGACCGGACAGCGTCGTGGGAACATCCTAGAAAAACACACATCAAGTAACCTAAGAGACCTCGAACGCAGGGTTGTGTCGCTGATACCTGGTGGAAACACTATACACGGACGTATAGGGTAGTCTATGGATGCTGGGGGAACACCGCGTGAGCTGCTTCGCTAGGCCCTAATAAAAAAGGGCAACATTCTTAGTTTTTCTACTCCGTCTGTTATTAGAGAACAAACGCGACGTCAAACTGAACATCTCTCTACAGAATGATTGTTAATAAACTAGCACTTGATAAATGAATATTACGAAACGGTTGTGGTACGCTTTTACCTCAACTCAAGACCGGGCGTAATATTATTGCCATACCAAATTCGAACTTTATTGTTGTCAAGGCCATCTACCACTCAGTTTGTTATTTGTCGGTTGTTTATTTTCAATATAATACATTATGTACATGTTACACGTATCAACGTGTCGGTTGTTGCATACGGTCCTGCGAAATGTCACGTTCCAAGAGCGAACCCTGCGTGATCTTGATCCAATATCGGACTGGTGGTGGACTTGTGTCCGGCCGGTCCTGACCACACAGCTGTTCTGAAGCAGTTTGGGAAATAAACTGACTAACATAAGTGCAAATAGATTGAATGGTCTCTATTTACTCTGTGACCTGCTTCCTAGAGTTCAATCGTGATTCAATTATCACATTTTTAATGGAGATTGCTTTTAATTCTTGTGTTGGTAAGTTCAAATTCTTCTTCTCTTGTTCATCTCATCACTACTGGCATTTTCGTTGGCGCCAGCTTAACGTGATGCAAGTTGTCCATGACGCGCTCAATGGAACACTTCGGTAACGCTTTGATGAACGGTGTGGCCGTGAACTACCAAGGTGCACAAAACCTACTGGGGACTCATTGCGGATCTTCATTGGTCTAGGCGAGCCAGTATAACCAACTGAGGGAGAAGGCTGGCGCTGAATTAGCCCACACCA
The DNA here is from genome assembly GCA_003439945.1 of Dermanyssus gallinae. Lineage (NCBI taxonomy): Eukaryota > Metazoa > Arthropoda > Arachnida > Mesostigmata > Dermanyssidae > Dermanyssus > Dermanyssus gallinae. The sequence goes on along the minus strand of QVRM01006598.1, from coordinate 447,284 downwards.
AAGAAGATGATTTTAGACCATCATTTGTCCCGTGCGGCCTTTGAATCGCTGTGAGGCACTGACCGTAAATGCACCGATGGCCAGACGGATGTTGCCATATCTAGGGTTCTCCTAGTACAGTCATTTTGGCAGCCGCATGGCCGCGGACCCTAAGCGGTATATCGTTTATCACTTATTCGCAATGAGCATTGTTTCAAACTAACATCGATCAACACCGGACGGAGATCAAACCGGTAGCGACACCCCTGTAGTAGGCGTCAACCTTGCGTTCTAGCGCACTAGCCACTTCCCTAGACGACGCCGCCACTGGTCCAATCATCGGTAGCGATCAACACGCGACATCAGAAAGCCACATGGAGAGACGCTGCGGCAGCCAATTATGCAGCCACTATTCCGCTACTGGTTAAAGATGATTCGCTGGTGCCGCTCCTCTGCTCAGTTCTGCTAGCACTGGCCAAGTCAAATTGGATCATCCAGCCAGGAATTTCGTGGCAACTACTCCGCCAACGTGTGTGTGTGTGTATCTGTACCGTATACAAACTAAGCCTTGACGTTAACCTGTATGGGTACTATCAGTATATAATGTTTGAGAGAAACGTTTGCCTTCTTTTTTTTGCTTCGTGTCTGACACAATACTGTAGTCGTATGTACACTAATATATATATATAGTGATCGAAAGATAGCCTGAGATTTTTCAAGTAGCATAAATACAAGGATGTTTAAGATATCAAAACAAATAATATAATACAGATACACTTTTGTATGAAAAACAGTATCGGTGAAATGATGGCATTATTGTTTTGTTGTTTTTACAAGCTGTATGCGGGGCACCCAAATTTGTAGCACTTGGTCTCACAAATCAGACTTAATTATATATATTTAAATTGTGACAGATTGCCTGTAAAAGAGCATGTCAATAAAACAATCTGATGATGATGATGATCAATATATTATTGCACGCCTCAATGTTGGTCGTAAATTCGCTCATCGTCGTGGGATTATTATCGTACCTATTTGGCTCTTCAAACAAAAACGCAGGAAATGTTTAATTGCATTAAATCGCAAGATCTTAAAGGCCTGATTTACAAGGTGTTTTCTCGTTACGCCACATTATCCGTTTGGGATACTTCATTTATCACTCTCAAGCTCAATTGCCTCCTCGCCGGCTGTGTGGCTTGTTGCACCAGCTTGTTGGACCAGAGTTCATTCACATTAATGTTGTCTAAATTTGGCTAAAAACAATTAAGGGTCATGCTGCGATAACGCTGGCTATTCACTGTGTGATGAGACAATTGGGTTCAGTGATTTGTTTGGCCCAGACGCCGAACCAAACTGTCACATAGGCATGTGTAGCGACTCTTCACACGAGGATTCTCAGTTACCTAGACGCAACACTTGGGTATATTCACATTTCCGTGCAGATAAAAAAATATGCTTTGGAGGAAACTATCATTTTCCTCACAAAATCGGCATCAAGCTTCATCATGTTACAAGTCCACTTGGCAAAGTTTAGCAGATCCTGATGGTCTGCAGGCTAGGAACACCCTGTTATTATATACATACGTGTACAGTCATTTAATTACCATATATCTATTGATTATTTTTTGGGAGATCTACTCAATGTCTACTTTCGTTCTATGTGTTTCATGCGACTGATCCAATGTCATAACCTGTTTTTATCCTTTACGTTATTATTTTGTCAAGTAGTTAAGCATAAGGTAATGCAGTTCCTTCAATTAAACACTCTATATGTATACTCGTATATACAGGGTGTTGAAGAATTTTTTTTTTATAGAATATACAAATTGTAGAGCTCGTTAAAGCAAATATTTTTTCCAATGGAACAAGGTCTTTGAGAAGTCTTGTTTCGGAGTGAGAGCGAAATTACTACAATTTGTGACACTAGTGTTTTTGCCCGACATAGGAGCATAAAATGTGCTGTTGCGACACAACCAGTCCTCCTATACAGAAACTAAACACACTGTCGTGTTTGTGAGAAAATCCTGCTTCTTCCGAATATACAAGGCCGGTCAGAAGATGCGACACGGTCGTTTAGAAGAGAATTCGTCAAAAATGAAGTTTTTTATTAGCTTTCACGCCAAATACTTTAGAATCATAACCCTACGACCACCCACGTGTTCAAAGCTAACATATTCAGCAAATGCGCATTTTATGACGATCGTTTTGGTACCAAACCTATGGCAATGCGAGCTGTGGTTGCAGAGTAATTACGATTTTTTGGCGAACATGTCGAGATTAAGTGCATGAAAAATGACTGTGTGGCGACGTTCACTACCGCCGACGTGTCGCGCGACAGCCGCAGCGCGTCATTTTCATGCACTTAATCTCGACATGTTCGCCGAAAAATCGAAATTACTCTGCAACCACAGCTCGCATTGCCATAAGTTTGGTACCAAAATGATATATAATAATTACTTAGCAAACTCTTAATTAAGAAGTTTGCGTTCCACTTCGCTCGACGACTGTCGCGGAACGGAAACGTAAACAAAACATATGGCAGTTCAACCAGGTTTTCATTGGCAAGCACTCTTATTTTGTATAATAAATTTTAGAAAATTAGTTTCCAATTGTTTGTCTTTTAAGGCTTATTATATTAGTGCTTCGGTATCAGCAAAGTCCCTGTCGGTAGTGAGTCTGGCCTTACACTTTGTGCGGCTTGACGGGATATGGTAGTCATAATTCGGCATTCTTGGTCGCACCAGCATTTGTGCTAATATTGTCAGTGGTTTGCTCGGACTGCCTGTACCGCTTGACACGGAGTTTGTCGGAAAGAGTTCGCCAGTGTGGTCCAGGTCACTTCTGAGTTTGAACAGATCAACGGTCCTTTTGTTTCTCCGGCGGTCCGCATATGTATAATGATGTCTTTTACAGTTATGGCGGAAGTAGATTGGCCTATGTTTTGCGTATTGCTAGTAGCTATTATTAACAGTAGCAGATCGTATAGAGACCTCTTTTCGACGTATGAAGCATACGTATATCATACGCATATTATACGTATGCTTCATACATATATTATATACCTGTATGTATTTACATATGTATGAGACATGACTAAGGTAGTGTATGAACTCATACATTATAGTTTGATATAATTGTTGCATAAAGTTATACAGTTATCTAATACGAAGTTACGATTAACAATGGAAAAGGCTGCCATTAATCAGATTTATGTGTGCTTACCAAGCTATCCACTATTCCACAGTTAATGAGCTCAGGATAACTTTATTAGCATAGTTTAACGATTAAATAAGTGTTGAGTTTTTAGCTACTTGATTGAATACCAAAGAACTGTCCTAGCAAATCGGCTTGCATATTCTGGCGTAGAATTCCTAAATGGAGTGCATATACGTGGAAGCAGTCATGTTAAAATAGCATCTTCGTATTGCAAGCGTTTTAAAAATATGGGTGAGTCCTGGAAATTAACCAAGTGAGGCATCCACCCTCTAGTCTAATGCAGTCAACCGATTACTTAAGTATGCGTTTAGCCAATATAGCATGCAAGTCTAATAATATTTCTTTTAAATCTCGTATTTAGAGAATTGACAGAGCCGCTAAAAAACGTTTTGTTACTTTTGTGTACGGGGTGCCTAGGTGGTTAAACGCGCAGTGTTGACAGGTGTTTGGATAGGAAACCAGATTTGCTGAAGCCAGCAATAGCTGGGCTGGACTCAAGCTTAAGATTTGAGCCTTAATAGTCGGCGAGAGCTGCTGCATCTTTGTAAAAACAACTGCGTCGGCGCCCTGGTCGAAGATACTTTTCCGATAAAAAGTAAGCACAGTAGAGCTTTTTTAGCGCTTATTACCATTGCCTAGTGTTTTCATGTCGAGAAGTTAAAATGAAGTAAACTAATAATTAACTAGTATAAACCATGTTTAGCAACATCAAATTATAAGAGGCAATACGTTAAGGCGCCAATCGACGAACACAAACACAAAAATAGGCGAAAAACTCTGAGGTAAAAGTTTTAATTGGTCAATTTGTGGAGTTTTAGTTGGTTTAGTCAGAGTTCGTGCCGGAGTGCCGGCTACAGGTGGTGTGACTGCGTTCGGGACGAGTTCATTCTGAGCATATTATACTTTATCGAGTTTTATGTTACGGTGTGAGCATGTTAAAAAACGGCAGCAGCTTAAACACAGCCAAAAAAATCGTAGGCATTTCGTTGATACCCTGGCAGGGTCTAAAAAGCACGGGCCAATACACCGCATTAACATGTGTGCCGTTGTTGCATATATCCATTTATTGACAGGGTAGCCATTCTATAAGGTGTAACATGTCAAGCCAAAACGAATGCGCCAGCTAGTCTATTTTGCATAAGTTGAAATCACTTGCGATGACGACAGGACAATCATTATTGCGATAAGCTAACCCCGCACAAGCATCATTGATGCAGGGTACTTGCACGGTTATGCTACCAGAGTTAGTTACATAGCAGCAAAAAAGGCGACTTCAGGTTATTTCGAGGTCTTCTACATTTTGCTGAAAGCTCAGCTATTGCTTTTTTGTGACTCTCCTTGATACGATTTTCTTGACCGCTGTTTTAAGGTTTGTCAGCGAGAGGCGGGTTCTGTAGTATCGCCTGAAGATAACCCACATTATCAAAGTAGCATCGCTAGAAGATAACCCACGTTATCAAAGTAGTACCGCTAGAAGATAAGCCACGTCATCTCATAGCGTTCGCTAGTAGGAGACTAATTAATGTCATCCGCTCACGTCAACCGTTCGTTTTAGCTAGGCTATACTCTGCTAGACGCATTCGGACTTTCTCAAGCAGCAAAACAATACTCAGCCAGATATGCCACAATCTGGTTGGCAGAAGAAACCGCCTCTGCCCGAGCAGGATTCAATCATACGCTTGGCAGCGCCCCGGTCCACTTGTTCGGAGTGTTAGCAGCTGGTCGGAGACAACTGTGTGACACAATCGTCATTATATTCTTAGCCACCTTTAGTAGTGCTTAGAGGTTTGAGCTTACTCCAGCAGAGGAACGTGACAGCAAGCCAATGCTCAACTCAATTGCAACAACCCAGGAACAAGGCAGAGTCATACAGGAGTCGAATGCAGTAGTACCACTAAAATACACACATATATATATATATATATATATATATATATATATATATATATATATATAAACCGGCTTAATTGGAAACCATTGTCCAGCCTTTGTGCCACTATACACGAATAGGAAAAATGGCGGAAGGCATGTCCGCTTCGGTCTCACAATGAACCCCGCAATATCTGCCAGAAAAGCCAACAACAACAACAACAACAACGGTACGAAAAGCAGTTACGACGGGACGTTGTATAGCCACCTATCTTGCTCCGGTTCGACACTCCAGCAGCCCCTTTTTCCATGCTCCCGGTTTCCCCTGATCATCATGGGCAGGCACGCGCACCCTTTCCTTTGGTGCCCCGCCACAATCAATTAATGGACCTAAGACCTAGCGACCAGCGGCTCTCACACGGCTGCGACCGACCGGGGCGTGGCCTGTTCCACGGTTGTCATACCGTACGACACCGATGCTCCCGTCTCCACTCCAATAAAACGACCATCGCCACGGCCAATCGTGACAAATGTACCGTCGGTGACTGACTGTACCGGGCGCGCGGCAATGGTCTCGTGCAGAGCAAACTTACGAACGCGAATATCTATTCGTATTGCTATCGACGAAGGTGTAGGGCCTTTACCTCCGTGTATATATGCATGCGTATACGTATTCGTGTTGGGTTAGCTTTAGTCGTAAAGGAAGACACTACGCTGCACTAAGTTATATATATATATATTTTTTTTTATATATATATACATATATGCATAAATTCACATTGTGTTGCCACCTTAAGATCGTGTTGCATTTTTATTATGCATATTATACGACTGATGGCATGCTATTCATGGAACAGTGGGAAACTGTTGACAAATAGAGAGGCTCTAACTTATACGCGGCATATCGTGTTACGAAGGATAAGCCGATGCGGTTCCAGTTGATTTATCGAGCACTGGGCATTGAGCACAACTCCAACGAATAATAAACGCATGGACGTTTACACAGGCTTTTGTGTAATGTCGCCAATTTACTAACGACCCCGGATAACACACCTTAAGTGTACATATGTGCGCTGTTTTTACAGGAAAGATATTTTTGAACGGCAATTTATCAGCGCAAACGGACGCCTTTTGACAGTATGAGGCACTTCCTGTAATGGTGTGCAAAAAGCAACAGCAGAAGAGTGCCCTGAATTGTGTATACCTAATATTCGGGCGCGTACCTTTAACCTTCTTGTGTATTTTGCTAAGAAGTACTAAGCATTTACTGAAACCTTGCCTTCAAACCCTATAAAGGCAGCTGTAAAACGGTGAGCTTTGCGATGCTTACATATGCCGTTCGGCCTTCCGCATATACAACAATTTCCTTTCTGAGAAAAGCCTGCCCTCTGGCAGATTAGAGATTGCTCGAGTATTCAGTTTTCAGGCGTGGCGTAAATAAATGTATCTTAATGCAGACCTATAAAATGGTTTAACCCGCAAGCACTCGGCTCTAAAGGAAGAGGACTAGGAATAGGAAATAAGTGCGGGTTCGCATTTAGCTGTAATTGGATTCGTTCTCTATCGTAGGTTTAACTGAGCATTGTCCTGCAGCTATGTCTCTATGTTGGAACAACAACAGGGCACGTCCTGTACAGAAAGGCTATAGACAGCCAACACAGAGAACAAATGGGTTCAATTATATCCGGCAAGGATGGCTACCCCGTCTTCCAGAGAGGAATCGCGTTAGACTTGAAACTGAGTGATTGTAGCCGTGGGTATGGGAATACCTTTAAATGTGTCCCTTTTTTAAATACTGTAAAACCTGTCGCATTTAACTGCTTTATTTTTGTTAATGGCGTTTTTCATCATGCTGTATTTTCTAATCATGAAGGGGCATCTTCGTGTTTTACGAAGGCTTCGCTATAACTAACGTTAGAACAATCTATAACGCTCCCTCAAGAGTAAGTGTAGTCAGATCAGCAAATGTGTATGTAAATACAGAAATGAAATGGTTATCGATGGATTCCATGTAAGAGTGTGTGTGTGTCGTATTTAACACCAGCCAGCTCGCAGCAGCTCTGGCTGATGTCCTTGAACGGTACAATACTTGGTCTGGCATGTCTTTTGTGCCATGTATGCTTCTGCTGGTATCGCCTGTGGTGTAATAAAAATAATAGTAATAATAATATTAATAATAATAGTAATAATAATAATAATAGCATCTAATTCATAAATCTTGTGCCCAAGCCGTTAGATTATCATGCTGATTGTCGCTCTTGTGTTAGACCCAAGTTTGTTCATGTTCATGCCCGATATCGGCACAGGCATTCACACTGTCAACAAGAAGACCACACAGGCCGTTGTTCGGAAGCCAGTCGATAAAAAAAAAACACAACGTAGTTGGTGGATCTATGACAATAAGCCACCTACCTCTGTTTTCTATGTGGTGCAAATGCTGTTGGTTTTACTGCAGTGCCTATAGAGCAGTGCCATTGTCACTGCCACAGCACTTCGTGAAGGCACAGCTCCTGTTAGCGGGAACCATGTGAAAGCCAGGGCCGTTTCTGCATGCATTCTTGCAGCGTTGATGTGGCCTGCTGAAACGGCCAGCCCTGTTCTACCTTTACGCACACCCAAAGCGGGTTGTGTAGCGGGACTCGATGCCGATGTTGTTGGCATAATACCCACTACTAAAAACCTCTCACCTAAATGGCCTTAGGAAGAGGCGAGGAGCTGGAGTAATTCTTTAATACTGCTTCCACAGGTACTCTTCTTGGCGCTGTCGTGTCTGGTAGCAGCTGCTTTTACTCTGCTGACCGTCTAACCGTTCGGTCAGGTCTAAGGCGACGTAAGTTCGTTCACCTGCAGTCTTTCCGCGCACAAGTCTACGAAGTTCATCAGTATATGTACATACACACATATATATATATATATATATATATATGCATATATATATATATATATATATATATATATATATGCATATATATATATATATATATATGCATATATATATATATATATATATATATATATATATGCATATATATATATATATATGCATATATATTGCTCATATATGCATGCACATACATCATGTGCATTATCACGTCATACAACATGCGTTGTCATGTTGACAGATATCGCCTCTCTCTCTATGAGAAGGCTGGATCTCTTCTGCTTCTTCTAGTTAAGCAGACAAGACCTCCCCTGTGATAAGCCTTGCCCGCTTCTAAAAACATATGATAAATAATGCCTTTGCCGGTCGGTCCACCAGTTATACAAACACATTTTTTGGCTCGATGCTCGCTTCCACCGAGGCAGCCTGAGCTTTTGGCGTCCAGTGGTGTTGGCACGTTTCGTTGCCGTGTTGGACCAATTTTTCATCATATTTGACAAGCTGACTAAGCTTTAGGGTTGTGCGCATTTGTCAGCGTATGACGAACACACTTTGCAATTTTTCTCTGCCTCATTGAGTGCAAACGCGCGTTTAGGGTGTAATCTAATACAGTTAAGTGTCGAGTAAGCATAACGCTACTAGTCGACGGGCTCTTTACAGTCATAGAGTCTACCTGGTCGTTGTCAAAATCCTCCCAAGATTTCACTATACGAAATGTCTCAGCTAAGAGCCCAAAAGCAGTACAAACTGCACGTGAAAGCGTCAACGTTAGACATCACAACATATAGACTTTTTATGACTTTCCTTAATCTGGTTAGCCGCCTTTCGCTAAGCAAGCTAGCAAAAGCGAATAGCCAGATTATTGTCTTTCACAATTACACTAGAACACGCCGGTATGATCGGTTTCTTTATGCGCTGACTGGTTTTCCCTCAAACGTAGACTTTGCACAACTATGTAAGAGAAAACAGGGAGAATAACTTGTTTTATGAATTTCATCCTCACTCCTAAACAAGACGTTTCCGCCCCCTCCTCCTCGACTGAGACAAATAATCTTCTTGCCGAGTTGTACCAAAGCTTAAAATACGTACATATTGTTATGATGATACACCCTGTATACAAGGCACCGACAACGTGACAAATCAAACGTTTATTGTCGCGTTTATGCGATACGAAATTGAATTTCCGTTAGGGCAACTTGCAGGCTTCGCCGCAAACGCGAATGCATTTGCGGCGCTTACGGCCATACAGAAGTGAACGTGTGTGCGCATCCGAGTTCTAAACATGCCCTACTATCCTCTCAGTTGTTGTTTACCAAAATTCGATTGCTACCCCACCACTGCGTGTTACGCAAAATGAGCGTCTGCCTCTTGTTGAAAAACGTAGTATTTTCACATTTATTGCATTCATATTTTTAATTTCAAAATAAAAGAAAATCATACGCTGAGTGAAATAGCCACGCTCAGTGCCTAGCCTAGTGAAAACTGAGTCTTGTCTTAAACAGAGTTCTCCTCCGTTCCTGTCTCCTTACTCACTCTCATTTTGCTGCGCACAGAATGTATTTCAACAAAAAAAAAATCGATCGCTTTTGGTGTAATTTTGTTCCATAAATCAAGTTACAATAAACAATAGTAATTTTGGAGGGCTCACATCAATGCAGCCACACCGAGGCACCAACATTCCTAAATTAAATAACGCTCATTCACCATGCATATATATATATATACATATATATATATATATACATATATATAGTGTGACCACCTAACGAATATATCGTTTATATATTCAAGTGCTACGTACGCGGAACTATACGACTATCACGTTGTAATACACGGAAGTAGTAATAACGCACTTTAAAACGTATATATATATATATATATATATATATATTTATATATGTATCAATGGTCACAAGCTGGTGTAGTCCCATATGATCAGACTTGCGAATATTGTGAAAGACATACATATCCGTGCCATGCGACACCAATGGCTCTAATGATGTGGAGCATACGGTCACGCGATGCGTGGCTCTCCCCGAGAGCGCTACCACCCCGAACGCGGGCATTTGTGGCCTCTTGTTGCGCGGGCTGACTGCCCACATGATGGTAGGAGTTTCTAGATTAAACTTGAGAATATATATATATATATATATATATATATATATGTGGCAGAGCTGGCAAGGCTTCTTCTATGCTGGCGAATGTCTTGGTTGACCATAGGAACCTGGCCGTTCCGGAAGTGTCGCCTTTGGCTAGCTTCCGTAGGACTGGTCGAGCTGTCGTCTGTCTCGCAAACAGCTCGGTGTGTGTTGCGGGCGCGGCTTTATGGGCAGTTAGGTTTGTTCTAACCGCTCCTACAAGGGCTTCCTTTCGGTCCTTCGGAAAAAGTGAGCAACGTTTCCCACAAAGTGTGGCCGTTTCTGCGTTACTAGCAATGATTTGTTTCGATGAACATGTCCTTGCCTTGTAGGGACGGATTGTACAGGTTTCGGCATTGAACGTCCTGACCTTTCGCACTACTCCTATGCGGCAGGCCCAAGTTCCGACAAAGCAAGATGAACGAGAGGATTAGCCTTGTCGTGCAGTACATTCATATATCGGCTTGTAGACCGCGGTGCTTGAACTTCGGCTGGCAGTGAGGGCACGAAATCGCCCGGGTTTCGTTGGCCTATCGGGCTCAGGCTCACCGGGGTCATTGCAGGTTTCAGCATCCAGCTAAACAGGACATTTGGCGCTCTGTCAGTTCTGCGCCAGCATTATTGACAAAAAAAATGGTCTGTCTTTGAGATTTTTGAATTGCCATCTCTGTAGTCTAACTTTCATCCGAGTAGGCGTCTGGATACCTAACAGTTCTACCCTTTGCCTGAGCTCTCTGATCAACAGGTCATAGGGTCAGTATCAGGCAGGTGACTCTAAACGCACCAGTCAGAAACGTCACTGGTAGTAACACGTAAATGAAAATAATTTACTGTAATAATAGGTGCTTTTATTTTAAGATAATCTGCAAACCTGTTCCTGTTACGTGTCTCTAAGGCAATTCAGGGCATGTCTAACAATAAATATTTCTATATTATACACAGAACCCTGGATAAGCACGGTTACAAACCCGGGTGCTATTAGTGTATCTATGGTAAGCTATTTCGCTTTGCACGCGACGTTTCAGGTATCATTTCGACAACAACAGCAATGACGGCCAGAAATAAACACTACTAGCACAAGCGTAAACAATAACAACAGTAGTGGATATGACGATAAAATAGCAACAACGCAAGTTTTCTTTCGAACATTAACAACAACAACAACAACAACAACAGACAAAATGGCATTGCAGTGCTGAAAAACGATTAACCATGTACCAGAATTCTGCCAAAAATTTGCGAAAGCCCACAAAGATGACGGCGGTGAAGCCTAACCTTTCGTTATACTTCGTAAGTCGTTTGGACCAACCGCGGTCGGACGCTTTTTGGTGCGTGTGAGAGAGTGACCCGCAGGAATTGCATCTCTAGCATCTACTTAAGGGCCAGAGAAGAGCTTTCGATTGTTTGGATTTGTACGACATATGCATCACTAAAGATTCCATTGGATTTGCATTGGACTCGTTTGAAGATTGGCCTTGGACAGAAGGTGGTCACCTAGAATTAAACATTTTTTTAAGGAAGTTATTTTTCATTCTAGACCATCCTCCGCCGCCTACGGGCTTGGAACTTAACCTGAGGTATATCTTCAATGCGCTAAGGGCCGGACATGCATGTTAGGATATCTAGGGTTTTCCTAGCAGTCCTTGTGGCAGCATGGCCGCTGACTCTTAGCGGTGTGGTTTATCATCTATTTTCAGTGAGCATCGCTCAAAGAAAAAACGATCAACCGAACAGAGATCGAACCGGCGAAACCCCGGAAGATGACAACCATGACTAGCGCCCCACTAGTACCTTAGACCACGCCGTCACCTACAGGAGCGGATCCTATGAGGATAGCGAAGCACAGCGGTCGCCCAGAAACGTGACGAAAGTTATGCCACTGTGATTATTCGAAGTGAAGTATTTACGTTAATTAAAGATCGAAGAGTCGAATAAGATCAGATCGCTTTTAACCGGTGAGTCTCTCTACCAAGTGTTCGCCGAGACCACAAATCGGCACCCTCAGGGAAATGTCCGTCGTTCCTCCACTACAATAACGATGCTGCCCGTGCGGCTAAGCAGACACAGGACGCTCTCGAGAACACGAAGAATGAGCCATTTCAGCTAGCTTCCTCCTACTTGCCTGATCTGCCTACTCTGAGGTAAAAATGCCGAAACACGTGGAAGGATATCTGTGCTATACAGGCATGGATTGAAAAACGTCAAAATTGCGATTTGCTCTGTCTCGATGCACGGATGCACCACGCCACATCAAGGTGCATCTATGGCGGTATACATCACCTTACTATACACTGAAAGTATAGTAAGGTATTGCTTCGTAAGTGTACCAGTATACGTTTTGCACGCATCATTCACGAGCGTTTCGAGCACAGAAAGTACTGCCTGCTCAGTTTACCGAGATAACAAGTTGAAATTCCCGCTAGCTGTAGCGTCAACTTCCAAAGTACGTCTTGTAAAGCGCAAGCCGCACAGTACAATATTTATTTCAGCAGAAGATTACCACTACCACCCTTGAGATCTACTACGCTCATAGTAGTGTATCTTTAAGCAGGCAAATATCGTAGTAAAAAAAAGTTACTACTATATTTGCCAGCTTAATGAAAGCTTATATAAAACTATACAATTAACGATAGGCGACGGTGTAATGCAGAGACTGGTAGTACCACGCTAAAATTAAAGTAAAACGGCGCACAAATAAGACTATGGAGGACTAAAGGGCGCGGGCTTTCCTAGTGGCCGATCACCTTAGCACAACAAGCCTAGCGCGAGCTGCCCGTTGGCGTCGGCAATTTGTGGAGTTTCGCCATTTCTTCTCTGCGGTCCCAATTTACCTGCGCGTTAAGCTAACGGCGTCTTAAGTGCGTTCATATGAGAGACTTTACGTAGTTCAGTGCTGCGTTGCCCGTCGTTAACAGCACATTCGTACTATACGTATCTTTATTTGCTCACCTGAGTCTTTCTATAGGTCGCGCTATAGGAGTAGAGAGAGAGAGAGGAGCAGGTGCTTGCTGCTTGTAACGCACAACATTGGTGGCACGGTGGTGGTAATTCGGGTCACACAATCGGGTCATAATAACATAGCCAGCAGCATTTGACAGTTCTACTATCACTAATCTACGAAGAGGAAAATTTAGGACTATTAAGCACAGTATTAGAAGTACTGATCGTGGTCTTCGCGTGTTTGTGATGAAAAAAAATCTCGATAGGCTTAGGATTTCCAGGCCATTGGCAGCAGCAGCAACAGCTGGACAGCGTCGTAGTGTCTTTCTTACAAGCAGCAAAAACGATGTTCCTTCTAGTTGTGTCTAAATTTTAAAACTTTTAAGCACAGTATTAGTAGTACTGGTCGTATCTTCGCGTGTTTGTGATATGAATCTCGACAGGCTTAGGATTTCCAGGTCATGGCTTAGGCTTCCAGGTCATGGCTTAGGATTTCCAGGTCATTGGCAGCAACAGCAGCAGAAGGTCGTAGTGTCGTCTTTCTTCTAATAAGCAGCAAAAACGACGATGTTCCTTATTCTAGTTGCCGTCGTCGTCGGAGGAAAGTTCAAGGATGGTAAGAACGATGATGCAAACGCTTATGAAAGCCGTTGTCGTCACGATGAGTGCGGCATCAGTGGTTTGCCACCAGTAGTGCCGCTTCACCTTGTGCGTTACGACGTTGAACTGTTTGCTTCGGTCATGGAGCGCTTCGGCCCGCTTCTCCAGCTTCTCTAGCGATTGTTGCCTTCGCATGACCTTGGCGACATTTTGCCGCATGATCTTGGTGATCCCCGCGACCTTGTCTTGAGCTCGTTTGATTAAGGAGTCAGAAGGTCCGGCGCTTCGGGTGGCCGACCGGGTCATCGGCTGCGGCTTAGCCGCTTCGGCGTCGCGGTCAGTTGGATGCTGTGCCCCCATTGTTAACGGCAACAGCGCAGTACGCACAAGCGGGGGGGGGGATGATACGGTCGTAATACTTCTTCGCCGCTGCCACCACTGCCTTCGCCGCCGCTGCCACCACCACCACTACTACGACCGGCCTCACAAGCCTCCTGAGAAGAAGCAACACCTGCCACGCGAAGCTGCGCAATCCTTCTCAACGGCACGGCCGCTTCATACAGCTATGCTTATAGTAGCACTGATAGATACGGTACTAATAGCTAGCTGCAGTAAATAATGAATCGATGAATCGATCGATTGTGTATGTCGTTCGTATACTATATGTATACATAGAGTTGTCTGCTCCCGGGCAGTGTGTGTGTGTGTGCGCTTCGTTTTTGTTGCGAAAGACCCTCACGATCCCCTGTTCTGTTCTGTTTTTTTGTGTGTGTTTCGCCGGCCCAGATTTTGGCCTGGCTTATTGTGATGTCCAACGAATATTCCGTCCTCCGGGACACTTGAATGCTTTGCAATTATACTACGCAGTTCGATACCAACTGTAACATAAGAGTTGGTTCTAAGGTGTTCTTCTATCGGTGCGCTGGTGGCTGTTGTTGCTGACAGTATGGCTTCAAATAGTGTCTGTCTTTCCGTGCTGGTCTTGTGCTAGTCAACGTCGTATGTGCACGTCGGCCATCACGCATGCACGTGCAAATGCGCATTAACCTGTCATATTTACTCGCCACTGCGCAATGACATGGGTGTTAATGAGGCATCGCTAGAGCAGAGGGGAAAGCCTGCTTTTTCCAGCAGATGGTTGTAAAGTGGTTGTAAACAAGGAAGGGAAAGAAGAACAAGCTTTGCATCGTTGTTAGCAGCACGGCTGATAGCTCGGCTGATGGCTATCTCGACTGATGCTCCGAAGGTAAAAAGTGGTAATGTTTCATCTGTGGCAGCTGATGATTGAACTCTGAGCGATTTTGTCGTCTGATGCTCGCACGTCAAGTACTGCGCACTCTACGCTCGCGAGAGCTGCCATCTTACCTATTGATTACTTCGAACCAAGTCGAAGACATTGCTTGCACAGCGGAGGATTCAACTAATTTGAAGGTAGTGACTAATAAAGACGCAGTCAAGCGCATTGACAAGGTTAGAAGACAGACTATTCACCATGAGGCGGCTAGACGCACTAAAGGCTGCCTTCTCTGCCAAAGTCACCATATGGGCGACCACCTCCCTGATGGGACGGCCTCTCACGGCAGTTGATGGTGTTGCGTCCCTCGCATGCCTGAGGACATCACACCGCAGAACAGTACGTTCCATATAATCCGCCTCTCCAGAATCACACAGTGCGCAGTTGTCCTTGTGTTCTTCTTAATCCTTGTCATGTAGCACTGAAACTCGCCGTGTCCAGTTAGAACCTGAGTCGTTCGTAGTAGGAAAGTCCCGCCGGTCGTCCTGTAAGGCCTTGTCATAGCCGTAGCCGTGAGTGCAACGTATTCAGCATAAGCCAACGTCTCCAGCCCATGCGGGAGACCTCGGATCTCGGGCACTCCGTCATAAACTATATTCCAGAGCAGGGGTCCTAAAATCGAGCTTTGATTTTGTACTCCTGCCCCTTCCTAAGCAATCAGACCTCTGTCAGACGAGTATTGTAGGATGAACTCATTCGACGGAGGTAGAGGGGAACGCCCTTCCTCTCTATCACGTCCATAACAGCTTTCCAATTAATTGTGTTAAAAGCAGATTTCCTCTCATCTGATCAGTTTAGTTTTTGCCACGCTCTGTCACCGCATGCGGCGCTTGTGAAAATGTGGCAGTATTTTGTTGACTTGATAGAGACTAATAATATCTGTTTAGGTGTTTTCCTTGATGCAACGGCTGCTTTTAATTGTTTTGATCATAATGTTTTTACTTAAATGTTGGCACACCTGACGGCGTGCTTTCCATGGTCGATTGGTTTAACTCCTACCTTACGGATAGAACGTCAGAACCGGTACAGTAAAATCGTGCTGGCATAGTGCTAACACAGGAACACCGCAAGGCTCTGTTTTTGGGTCCTTTATGTACAGAATCCTGTAGAATTTTTATACTTCGGACATTAGGACGTGACAACTTAGGTAAAGCGAGAGGTCGTGGGTTCGAAACCTAGACCGGCCACTCTTAAATTGGTTTTCATAGTTTCTTATTTAGACAAAGTGAATGTCTGAGTGAATTATAATAAACCATGAGCGGACAAAAAACGTCGGAGAGTACAGATATCTCAATAAAAAGAGATAATGCATTACCTCCCCTCCTCCTATGTATGATAAGACAACAATCATTTTTCGAATCAGTCCACATGCCATTCGTGGCGGAGTAAATAACTCTATTACCCAGGTAGATCACGACATAAAAACGTTCAATAAGTCTGGCTTAGTCGTTAGCACTAGCAAAATGAATGTCAAATTGTTTCGTCAGATTAGGGGGCTAATTAGCGTGCCAAAGTTATGTAGCTCCTAAATAATATGCTGTCATTGCCGCTTTGACGCATTAAATACCTCGGAGTTTCCATTTAAGGTTCCGTTGGTCGCTTAGAAATCACTGTTTATGCATGTTTTTGTACGAAATTCTTCTGTGGGGAGGTGGGGATCATGGAGTTCCTTGTAGAGTGAAGGTGTCGTACAGAGTGACGCATAATGGAAGGGCAATGTTCTCTAGACGTTAGAGTGATTCTGTAGGGATTCGGTTTTTCACTCACGGGCTTCTGGCAGTTGCAAGAGTCTATATTCTGCGTGCCAATACTTACAAAAAGCTCAGCTCGCAAACCCTAAAGTGCCACTTGCCCGAGATTTGAGGTTCGCTACCCAGAAGCCTAGGATCTTGTATTTCGCTTAGATTATTTAAGCGAGAGTTTAAGAATACCTTGTGTGTAGCTAATGAGCTCTTATATGTGGTTACCATTATTGCTAGGCTGGTGGCCATAAGGAAAATCTGCAAGACGGAACTTCTCCTCTTGCGAGCCATCGGAACTCCTCAATAAAGCTGAGGTGGTGGTTGTCTGTTGTGGTGGTTGTCTTTTGTGGTTGTTGCCAACACACTTGTGGTGAGTCTGCTACTTGTGATCTTACATACGACCGTTGGAGTACACCTTTTTTTTTTTATAATTGCACATTTTTTCTTATCACTCTTATATCACATCATTATTTTAGTGAGAATTCAATCGTTCTAAGATGACACGTTGTCAGCCAATATATATATGCATATATATATATATATATATATAGAGAGAGAGAGAGTAGCGGACAATAAATCCGTCATCAAACTTACTGTATGTATGTATATATATATATAGATACAGTAAGTTTGATGACGGATTTATTGTCCGCTACTCTCTCTCTCTCAATATATATATATATATATATATATATATATATATATATATATATATATATATGTATATATATATATATATATATATATATAGAGAGAGAGAGAGATAGAGAGAGAGAGAGACTGAAAGAGAGTAGCTGACAATAAATCCGTCATCAAACTTACTGTATGTATATTTATATACAGGGTACTACAGGAATATTTGATCAACGATTTATGGAATTGTAGAGCTCGTTAAGGCAAATATTTTTTCCAATGGAACATGGTCTCTAAGAGGCCCTGTTTCGGAATGAGAGTTAAATTACTACAATTTGTGACATTGGTGTTTTTGCCCGACATAGGAGCATAGAATGTGCTGTTGCGAGACAACCAGTCCTCCTATACAGAAACTAAATACACCGCCGTGTTCGTGAAGAACTCATAAGGCCGGTCAGAATATGCTACATGGTCGCTTAGAAGAGAATTCGCCAAAATGAAGTTATTTTATTAACCTTCACGCCCAATACCTCAAAATCATTACCTTACGATCACTTACAGCGCTCTAAACTAACATATTTAGGCAAATGCGCATTTCATGACGATCATTTTGGTACCAAACCTATGGCAATGCGAGCTGTGGTTGCGGAGTAATTACGATTTTTTGGTGGGATGTCCAGATTAAGTGCATGTAAAATGACGCGCTGCGGCTGTCGCGCGACACGTCGGTGGTAGTGAACGTCGGCACACAGTCATTTTACATGCACTTAATCTGGACATCCCACCAAAAAATCGTAATTACTCCGCAACCACAGCTCGCATTGCCATAAGTTTGATACCAAAATGATCGTCATGAAATGCGCATTTGAATATGTTAGTTTAGAGCGCTGTAAGTGGTCGTAAGGTAATGATTTTGAGGTATTGGGCGTGAAGGTAAATAAAATAACTTCATTTTGGCGAATTCTCTTCTAAGCGACCATGTAGCATCTTCTGACCGGCCTTATGAGTTCTTCGAAAGAAGCAGAATTTTCGAACACGGCGGTGTGTTTAGCTTCTGTCTAGGAAACCTGGTTGTCTCGCAACAGCACATTCTATGCTCCTATGTCGGGCAAAAACACCAATGTCACAAATTGTAGTAATTTAACTCTCATTCCGAAACAGGGCCTCTTAGAAACCATGTTCCATTGGAAAAAATATTTGCCTTAACGAGCTCTACAATTCCATATATCGTTGATCAAATATTCCTGTAATACCCTGTATATATATATATATATATATATATATATAGAGAGAGAGAGAGAGAGAGAGAGAGAGAGCGACGACTGCTTCAGACCGTTTCGCCTCTTATTCTTCCAACTTAGCACCTGCACACTTATTTTGGCACACAATATAAAAATGGGACTTTTCAAGTCATACAGACAGCAGGTCCGTGCAAGCGTAGAAGAAATGCTTATTGAGGAGTTAGTTGTAAGATTACATTTACATCTTTCTTATTTATCATGCTAGTCATTACTATGCACAATATATAAATATATAAGTTGTATGAATATGTATATATATATATATTATTTAGCCGTGAGCATTCAAGGTTGCTTGTTCCTAGACTGATTACCTATGTTCGACACCTGCCGTGCAATCGGGCAATTGATATGATCAGTGTAAGCCACAGCTCTCGGACCGATGGTACACTGGTGTAATGAGGACTAATGCGACTTTGACTGGATTTCTATATCCAGTCTATATTATGTCGTTCCCGATCAACGTAATCTCTAACGCTCTTCTACATCAGACAAATCTAAGTCTATCTACCAGGCAAGTTCTAATTGCTATTATATGCGGAATAAACGCCATGTGCCAATACAAGTGCATTGTACACCATTCGAGGCCAAGAGTTTTAAGCGAAGCCTTGCCGTGACGAGGTTCCACTCTGTTAGAAATGCTTACAAAAAACGTGTGCCGAATACGAGTACTAATGATATGCGATAAAACAGCACCAAACAGTAGCAAAAAAAAAAAAAGTAAAAAATAATTGACTACACGGCTTCGAATACTTCACGGACGAAGTATGAGCTGGTTTTAACCCTGTCGCTAGCTCACTGTTAGCTTCTGGCAAATGTCGCTAAAAGCGGAAACAACCAAAGGTAATATCTGTTTCCTCACGCGGAAATGTCCATTGCTAGAGAAAGCACAGGCTGTACAATGCCCCCGGGCTCTCCTTGGTCTTCAGAGATTCCGCACCTCATGCATACAAAGCACTCGTATCTACACAAATAGTTTCCTACCCTGTTTCTACAAAGGAAACGTATTTACCGTTTCTTAAATCCAGATATTATAGAAATTCCTATCTACTGGATTCGTAATGAAACAAAATACATTATGTGAAAACCATCCACTGGTATTAGCCTAATAACTCTGGATTTTTTTTTCTAACGCTAGTCAATATATATATAAATAAATATATATATATATATATATATATATATATATATGCATAGGTTTCTAACTGGCAACACACTTCTTGTTTGTGCAGTTTGTTTTTTACGTATTACAAATCATAGTCTGATATACTTTTCATAGGAGCGTTTTCTGTGTGAGCTCGTTTATATGTATTTTAGTTTAATATTTTGTATTTTCTCTTAGTTGAGATATATGAAGGTTTTCTGTAATACATAAAAAGTATCTGTGTGCAATGACAAAGCCCCTCGTCATGTGCTGGTTGAATCATTCCAAAGGGCAGTTGAAGTTAGATATGGAACAAGTTTAATTCTATATGACGTTCGTTGATTCGAGCAAAGAGCCGCTTCGTGCATCGTATATCCACCAGCTACTGAAACAGTCGGACTAAGACTAAAAATGTCGTGTATAGTGCCTTATTCGGAACGGGTAGCTAACGTAGAGTAGGTTGGAAGGGAGATCGAAACTATGGGTGTATTCACCATGCAGCTTTGGTCTGGTCCCGCATGTGACGCGATGCAGTAAAATGCGCATTACTGGAGCATAAGTCGTTGCACTCCTTCCCTCACCGGGTAATCGTCGGCAAAGCACATATTAAAAATGGTATTCGCAGTACACAATTCGTTTCCGTTGACCTATAATAAGGTCAGGGATAGGCTCATTCTTTGTGGCCTGCCCTATGACAATTTCGTAACTTCTATTAATGATTCTCTTTTTTCTGTCATTTTTGCGCAAACTGACAAGTGACTGTGCAAAAAGCGGACGGGCATAGCTGCGGACTTTCTTCTCCACAGAGTCGAACGCCTTAACTATATATGTCAATATTGCGGCTGTAATATTTCTTTCCCCCGAACAAGCGTTTTCTATCAAGCATGTGTTAAGATAAATTATTATTAATATTGTTATACTCCAACCTGTCGATGTTATTGTTGCTACGACGTCCCGTTTTTGTATATTTTAATTCTGTTCAAATCACTTAAGTTATCTGAATCTGTACACTCTAGTTGAGTCCGCTGGCCTCAACTTCATCTTGTGTGTAGCCCACGGCTCCTTCTGCTGGTCCAGCGTCACTGCCCGCATCTCTAGCATCTCCCCGCTTTAGTCCCGTTACCGGTACCTCGAACGAGCGGTGTCTTCCGGCCTTTTGGGCTCTGGTCTTCCCTGATTGGCCGCTTGTCGACTTCTTCGAAGGCCAAGCCTGAGAGGTACTGCAATCGTGCACTGCACGCGCGTGCACGCTATGTTATATGCCGAACGACCTGACGGGCCTGATGGCATCCGGCTCCTCAGCATCAGCTATGTACAGCAGCGCAATGGCTTCTCCCAAGCAACACAACTCTCTATGAGGTTGCACGAACGTGTCTATTCGACCGATCGATCCTACTAGACAACGACAATGGCTACGTTTTCTACACGTGCTAATTTTGTCGGTACTTAACGAGGTTAGAACTGCACTTAGCACTGTACCCGTCGACGAGTCTACAGCAACGACAATTTTCAGGATTCCATTTTTCTATCACCAGCGCTACTCGTATGATGTTTACTGTTGTTTCTATGCTACCAGTGCCACTTTGATTCAGCCACAGCAGCAGCAACAACAACAGCAGCAGCAGCAGCGGCACTGTACGGTTTGATTACACAGTTTCGAAGGTAGTCGAAATTGACTACTGACATTCCACCTCGATGCTGATGATTGAGGTCTGGCACCAACGATGACCAATTGGCACCGACAACGACATCGACACGTACCATGCCGCCACGACCAACGGCTGGTGTGTGTTGCCTACCTCGTTCCCCACACCTCACTTCACCTCACCACACGTCACCTGGCCGTGTCTGGATCACGATGGCTCACGGCGGCTCATCGTCGTCTTCGTCACCTGGCTTGATGTTCTTGGTGTGTGCGGTGTTCATTTGAGTGCTTGGTTGCGTGCTTGCTCCTCCGTGCATTTTTGTTCGTGCATGCTCATTTCGTCTAGTCAATCATCGTGTGCAGAGCCCCATACCGGCAACGACGCAATTTTGCCTCTCTTTCTGCCGGCCAACGAGTGGAGCGCTGCCAACAAGCGACCATAAAAAGCCTCTAGACGTCGGTTGTGAAGCTTTTGGTTCACTCGCACAGTCGCGCGTCTTCCAACTTCCGATTTTTACTGTGCTGCTTCTGTTTATTTGTCGTGGACAGATCCGAGATTTGCTCGGTTGCCCTGCAGCTGCAGCAAATAGCTGAAGGCAATCACACTACGACTACTAGTACACTTATTATTATGCTGATAATTATTCCAGTTATGATTAGCATTTTAGTAATTATTATTATTATTATTATTATTATTATTATTATTATTATTATTATTATTATTATTATTATTATTATTATTATTATTATTATTATTATTATTATCATCATTATCACACGTTTTTATATTCTGCTCCTGCTTACACCGGCACGGACGTCCTTTTATTTGTTCCTACTACCGGCCGTAACAAGCCCCTCCCGGCCTGCCTGCCTGCGTTGCTGAGCCTCTTACGGGCTCGGGTATAAGCCAGGCACGGTGCCGCCAGATAAGCACGGTAGACGGGGTGACACGGTGAAGGGCAAAAACGAACAAGGACGCCGACTCCTAGCAACACGTCGACTCCCAGCAAGCATTCGATGCATTCTGGCTGTATTCGCCGCCACTTCTGGCGCAGTACCTTCACATTCGTACGACGGCCTGGCCTCGATTTGTTTTCTACACTGCGGAGTTCCCATTACAGCAATGGCACGCGAAGAAGAATAAGACGAGGAAAAACACTACAAACAAAGCGTGCCGACAGAAACGGAACAGCTTCGACTCGGCCTCTAGCTACCAGAAGACGAAAAAAGGGGTACGAACGTCACGGCGACACTACTCGACGACGTGACCTGCAATTGATCGAAAACGCGTTTACGACCGCGAGTCGGCAAATGCCGTGTTGCGACATTGCACCACGCAAACAGAGCAGTGGATACGGTTGTAGCACCTGTGTTTGGCCTTGCTTTTGTGGGCACGAGCGAATTTTCGGTAACAAGCCAGGCATGGATGGCACCATTTCGTCGACGCCGACCTCTCGTAGCGCACAGCTAAGGCCGTTTTTAGTCGTAGCGAGCCCAGAACTAATAGAGCCAGTTCTTAACTTAGTTCCTCGCCTCCTTTGACGTTCGCTACGGGGCGCTGCTCTGCAACTCGACGTTGTCGTTACCTGCGGAGAGCAGGCTAAACGAGGGCGACTAGGTTAGCTGAACTAGAATTCTATACATACTATAGGTATTCGTGAAGAGTAGATAATTGATTGCACCTGCACAAGTGTGTATAATATATATGTATATATATATATATATATATATATATATATATATATATATATATAGGTAACATAGTTTATTCACGGAACGGACTATTTTTGTTATTATTATTAATTCATATTGAAAACATGATGCACACTGAAACAATGCAATATAGAATAAAACAGCGGCAACGCAGCAGCAAAGCTACGAACAGGGCAGTATCACCCTACGCTTCATACAACAGGTAAATTATATATATATATATATATATATATATATATATACTTATACAATACGAATGAAAATTATCTTCTAACACGTGAGTGTGGAACCCAAGGGGACTTATGTGAGTTTAGTGCACGCGCACATCGTTGTGAATACTCGCTGTTGAACGGTAGCTGGGAGAGCGGGGGCGGGGGATCGTTGAATTCGTCGAAATCCATTATCCTTTCTGCCGAGTAAACGTCGCTTCGAACCGACCGTGGACTGATATAGACAGGCAAGATAACTCTTGCGATACAGAGCAAATCTGTTTGGTTTATCGGTCTGTTTTTCTGGGCTACGCCAGGCGCTGCATTTAGAGTTACAGCTAGCCTTGAGTTGACCGACCGGGCCGAAATGCTCTCTAAAGGCTTAAGCCAAGTGTATAAACATCCGGCAGTCCAGACAAACACAGGCACGCTAGGGTTTCCGGCCAGCCCTACGAAAAGATACAGAGACCACGACGCCGCAGCCGCTTTTAGCGTCGTCTAGGTTGTCTTTAAAAATATAGGCCGCATTAGTGAGTCAATTATTAATATGGCCTTTTAACACCCAGGTTGGGTAAAATTATAAACATATACATCAGACACAACTAGTGCTTCCTTCACGTCATTGGGTCTTCTCTCATCTTGCTAGCTTAGCTATTGACTGCACTGCACGACATGCTGCGGCGTGGTATCTATCGCATTAGTGAGTCAATGGATTTACTGAGTATTCAACGCGATTGAAAGAGCAACTTCTTTTATTTTGTATAATGCTTTTTATTTTTTGTTTTGTTTAAAAACGTCAGAAAACCGAAGCACTCAAATGGCTGCTATACTATGTCTCGGAAATCGCAAACATTTCTCATCGCATTCAGGTGAAGTCGCAAGGATTGTTATCTGCAGATAATTGCTTGCTGAAACCATGGCTGACTCTTACGCAACGTTTAACGTTCACGGATTTGCTTTCGCATTGCTTCGTATGAATGTGCAGACTGAATACGACAAAAGCTTTTATTTTGACGAAGCTCTAACAATAACAATGAGAATGTTGCGAATGCGTTTCGTTATCTAATAGTTTCACTACGTAGATTGTATTTATCAGCCAATAATACAACGGAACTGGCTTGCCCTGTCTCTTAGAATAAGAATTTTGTCCTTGAAGTATGCATTTCCTCTTGAACTAACCAGACAAGTATCTATCTCGCAAACTGACCGGCACATACGCATCAACAGCATCTGTTGAATATGTTCAACAGATGTTTTATAGACGAATGTGTTAGATTTTTTACACGTACATGTATATGCATCAGCATTATTATTATTATTATTATTATTATTATTATTATTATTATTATTATTATTATTATTATTATTATTATTATTATTATATTATTATAGTTTAGCTGCACAAGAAGCAAACTATTTTTGCATACACCCAGTATGTGTCGAAACGAAATTAAACCCACAGCACACGCCAACAGAGCCGCAGATCGTCCCCTCAGTCCAGTCAGGGTATGTGCACGCTGTTAGCCGCAATATCTGTCAAATATTCTTGTCCTACTGCCTCTCTTTCTCTCTCTCTATATATATATATATATATATATATATATATATTAAAAAAAAAAATATATATATATATATATATATATATATATTTATATATATATATATATATAAATATATATATTGGTTCTAACAATGTTAAACACATGACCACATACCAACGATTGTCTGTCGCTATACTAGCTGTTTTGTTCCGCCGGTCTGACGGGTGCTATCGCGTGCAATCGACGCGCTACGAAATAACGACTAATCCTGATTACGTAATGGCTAGCTTATTGTTTGCGACGCTGACCGAGAGTTCTCGTCGTACGGCTGGTCGGATTGATTCGACGAAGACGCGGAGATCTTTTGTCTACTCGTTGAGCCAACCACGACCACGACCCCGACCACGACGACTTAAGCAGCTAAGCTAAACTAGTAGAAAGAACATGACGTTGGCTGCGGCAAAATGCAGCGTGTGGGGCTGCTGCTGCTGCTGCTGACGTCACTCGTCTAACGAAATGTTGAGCCTAATCAAGTGTGTGTCTATATGCGACATATTTATGCTTCTGGAAAGTGCAACCGACCATGAATATGAATGAATCGTAGGGAATACATACAACAGATGCATGATGACGACCACGTGGTCTCTCTCTCTCTCTCGCACAACCGGTTCACCGTAAGCTAGACAGACTACGCTTTTGTTCGACAGACTATGTAGTTGTGCCGATAGATTGCTAGGGAAAAGGAGATTAAATTGGCGCAGACAGATCTTGATCTGAGCAGCCACTTAACCGCCAGCGACTGATGCGTGCACGCGTGAAACCTAATACGATGCTGAGGAGTGATTTGACTGCTGTACACATCACATATTCCTTTATGTAATAGAGGTGACTTTATGTTAGGTTAAAGGGTTTAGATCAATCCTCAACATCTTGTTTGGTACAAACTGCCGCCTGAAATGACATAGTAAGCGTCCGAGCAATAATAATAATAAAGCGTCCGAGCGGATATGAGCAAACACGTGGAATTATTATTTTGCCAGTGACAGAAATAGTGGCGCGGGGCGGAACCAAAAGCATTTGTCACCGCAAAGAAAGATATGAACGATGAAAAACAGCTCAACCACTACGACTAATGGCAAATAGCAGCAGCAGCAGCAGGCCACACGCGACAGCAACAAAATCTATAACGAATAAATACTAAACACAATCTCAATAACTGCTGCAGGGACCATCAATCGAAGTGCAACGTGGAAATGCAGCTGCGGTGCTAGGTTCGCTGCTCTTAGGCAGTGCTTTACCGGGTCTGACCTGATTATGTATTAAAAATATGTTATGTAGGAAATATCATTTATTTATATTATACGTAGTACACTTGGATTACAAAATTAGGTCAACCCCAGTAAACCACTGCCTAAGGGCAGCGAGCCTAGCACCGCTGCCGCATTTCCACGTTGCACTTTAATGGATATTCTCTGCAGCAGAAATTCTCCCGCCCTTTTGTCATCCTTTTCACTTGCCGCTCTCTTCCCAATTTCTCTCAGGAAACTTACTGTAGATTCGCCCCTGACCCCCATTGTTTCTGTTGTGTATAATGTATACAAAAAACGTATTCCCCATTGTGGGAGATGATAAGAGAAATAAAAATCGCAATAACAACGCAAGCAACAGCATTTGCAGTAACAACAAGAACAACGAGACTAAAAGCAACTACAATATCAACAAGAACGAGAACGACAGAAACAACAACAATAACCAACGCAACAACAACCACCAACGCAACAACAAACACCAAAGTGGGCAACCTCCATAACAACAACGGCAATAATAAAACTGACAGCAGGAACATCAGCCGACCCCGGTGGCGTGGTGCTGCATGGACAGGTTTGTAGCTTTGTTTCATGTCGTCCGGCGAGCGGCATACCTTTTCTCTTATTCGATGTCGCGCAGGTTTGTTCGCAGTTTGATCGACCAGCGGCCAGCCCGCTTGATCGCTCTTTTTCTCGTTGCATGTCCTGCATCAAGTTGCCTCTCATGTTGGCTCGTTTCGATCGTCGAACTAATTAAGTTATGCCTTCGTCGGTATATCGATCATGGCTGAGGTTGACTTAGCGACTCGCCAGCTAGCTGTGTGACAGGCTGGTGGACAGCCAGTTGTGTGCTCTCTGTGCATAGCGATCCTCGCGCAATGCGAGACTCGTTGCATTCAGTGGCAGCGTGTTGTCTGGAATGGGTTGTTAGTACTCTGGCGCTGGTTGTCCGACCAGCCTACTATGATCAGTTGTCACCAGTATTCGATCTCTGCTGTTGTGTTGACCGAATTCCTGACAATAGATGATCAACCATACCGCTGAGGGGCAGAATTAAAAAACAATTTGAGGAGGTTGTTCTTCCCAACTTCAGTGCTCAAGGTTTTCAATTGAGTACTTGCTACTACCACCAAGATCTGCACATGTGACAGCTCCAGATTACATTACAGCAAAATCCCTCGACGCTATCACATTACCTTCCTACTGAGTGTAACGATGCTGCACATCAGAGGTTGAGTATAAGTACAATGCTATAGCGCCATCCATTTTTGGGGCTAGTTGCTTTGGCAGGTGAGTTGTTACACACTCCTTAGCGGATTCCGACTTCCATGGCCACCGTCCTGCTTTTTCCCTTTTTTTTATTCTAGACCATCCTCCGTCGCCTACGAACTTGAAACTTAACCCGAGGTATATCTTCAATGCACCGGGGGCCGGACATGCTGAGATATCTAGGGTTTTTTCCAAACAGTCCTTGTGGCAGCATAGCCGCTGACTCTCAGCGGTGTAGTTTATCATATATTCTCAATAAGCATCGCTCAAAAAAATTCGATCAACTGAACAGGGATCGAATCGGCGACACTCTCGTAGATGACAACCATGACTAGCGCACTAGTCCCCTAGATCACGCCGCCGCCTACCGCTGAGGGTCAGAAACAGTGCTGCCGCTACTGCCACAAAGAACTGTTTGAGAGACCCTAAACAATAAATTTTGGCGGCCCGGCCCTTCAAAGACGGCCGCCCTTCTAGCCGTATTTGCACACTGGGTGAAAGTTACAAAGTTAGAAAACTAATAATGCCAAAAGAAACAATGGCAACTACAAGAGTCACAGCAACGGCAGCAACCGAGAAAAACAAAAACAATAAGGAGTAGAATACACTAAACCGACAACAAAAACAACGCAGACAGCAACGCAACAGATATAGTACACAGCAAACAACCCAGCAAAGTTAAAACATTCAGCCTATTAAATTATGTCCCGCCACCCCCTCTCCCGCCAAGCGTCACAGCCTTCTTTTGTAAAAGATAACATTTATTGTCATAAGCCATACAAATATGGGGAATAAAAACAGTTTCGACGGGATCTCCGGAAGCCCTGCGGCTGACGGAAGAGAATATTCCACGGCCGCAGCGTTGCCGCGCTGAACCTCGATCGATATGCGCTGCAACAGATCGACATTCGCTAGCTCGGGGGTCCTGAGTTGCAGCGATGACTTTCCGGCCCAGTTCCTTAATACATTTTATAGAGTTCGGTCCGATCGGTCTAAAGGTCTCTATGGCAATTGGCTGAACAAATCATTTGTAAACGTCTTTACGTTTTTCGCCGAGTCTGCCGCAGAAGTAATTCGCCGCATCTTCAACAGAACGTATGGACGTACGCCGGAACGTATCCTAACGTATCCTACGTGCATTGCCGATGGATCATATCGCTGTTATCGTATAAGTGCGTAAAATCGTAGTGGGGAAGATGATAATGATGATCGCTGTCGTAGCCGTAATGACGCCAGCACCCGCAACAGCCAACAGCTACGGTATAATATTCAACCGGACCTCACACGAGCGCCAACTTTCCATTTAGCGCAATTAGAAAATGGAGCACATATAGAGCTGAGTGGGTGAGTTATCGACCAGGTGGATAAAACAATTAGCGCGCCATACATTTGGGCGCTAATTATTCCAGCAGCAGTGGCTACAGCAGCAGCAACAACAGCAGCGTCCAGAACATATGTGTACGCGCAGGCATCTATGTATTATACATTGTTGAGGCACCAATTAACCGCCATTATCCATATTCACACACCAGCTCACACAGCCGACAGTCTCCGTGCTGCTTCTGCACAGCTCACCAGAGTCACCGAAATAGAGAAGCCGGGATGCTGTCAGCTGAGTCACAAGATCTGAGACACCACTGATGCTAAGGAAGGCGGGTTAGTGTATGGCCTAATGGTGAATAGTCAATTGTTGTTGCTGAATAGGTTATCACCATGCCGATATGGGCTCTCACCATGTAGATAAGGGCTATCACGATGCCGATAAGGGTGCGGAGGAACGGAGGGAGGAATGGATAGGCGGAATTATGCTTGCATAGGCCTGTTCGGTAGACATCGGTAAATTTACATGAAGATGTGTCGGGGGTGCTGGGGTAACCGGACACTGCGGCGGGGGACCGGTGGCAACAAATGAATAAGGAAATGACTGCATGATGATGAGTTCTAGTTATCTGCACTTTCGTTCGGAAACGAACGTACATGCACACGTGGGCTGGAGCCAAGTCAAATAAATACGACTTTGATTTATCAGTATGTGAACGTTTAAACCGAGCATTGCTTACATTTCTAATGATTTCGACTGGCTTGTGATACAACAGCAACAGCAGCAGTAACAACCAGAACCACAGTGACAATAAAAACACAATCTAGTTACCGGCCTGCAAGCTGAGGCCTGCGGTGCCCCTTCTGTTTCTGTACGTCTCTTGGGAAAGGTGATTAGAAGGTCTGAGTCAGCCTTCTAGCGGGTGGCGCCTATCGGTCTGGACGAAAGTAGCCGTGCACACTAGTCGCGTCTGCAGAATCTATGTTGACGCCCGAGCCACAAATAGCCTCACTGGACAGCTGCCGAATAGGGACTTGACGTTAGCAAACAGCATCAACGACAATAACAACAGCGCACTCATCGAGCGAGCGTAGCGTTGGTCAAACTGATACAAAACAGGCACAACGCATCTAACTAACTGTTAGCAGGATTATGCGCCGCTAGTTGAAAAGTCGCTGATATGCCCACATACAGGTATTTTTCAAGTCATTTAAAGTCAGGCGAATAAAAATGGATCAATCAATCAATCATAGAATGTAAGAGAGGCAGTTACCCACGATATGCATTACGATAATAAAATGAATTAGAAAAATGTGGAGGCGGAAAAACAAAGACACTATCATAATGGAGACAACAACAACAGCAAAAACGGCAAACACAGCAATAAGTATTCACTCCGTATGTTAAAGTTCATCCGTATGTTAAAGTTCACGCTTAATTGAGCGAGTGAGGCGAGCAACGATAGAATATTCGAGTCAAGACATTCAAAACAATTAGTGCATACAGCGTTCGCCTTGCCAGTAGTCGCAGCTGATAATAGTAGTGTAAGTTGCATTTGTTGTATTTAGCATAGAATTCGTGGCAATAGTTATTGCACGACATTCCGACCAAAGGCAAAGACCTCAACTCAAAGGCAACAATTGTCCAACTCACTGTAGGTCCTGCTGAGGTTTACCATAGCTTTCATGTATCGTTTGACTTTGCTGAATTTGTCGACGATTCCATACGGAAGGTCCTGACTGACCCCAGTGAACCCAGACCCAGCACGCCCGGGCGATTCCTTGCCCTTACGGCCGGCAGAAGTTCCAGCGTCGCATCTTGCATGGATATATGAATGTAATGCGCGGCAAGGCTAATCCGCCCGTTCATTCTGCTCCGGCAGAACTCAGGCCTGCCATATAGGAATACGTGCGCAAGGATATTTAATACAATGTATTATCCCGAAAGCTATACGACTCGCTCGTATAAGGCGCAAGAACATATTCAGTAAATCAAGTTACTAGCAGGAACGACTACACTTCGTTGCTCAATTTTGCGGCAACAGTTTTGCAGATGCCAACCAGGCACCTGTATAAACAGCACGGGCAGTTTTAGTCCTACCTGAATAAGATATATGCGCGCTATGCGACACCGGGGACCCTGATGATGTGGAGCATATGGTCACGCGGCACTCCACCACCGCCCCGGAGGCGAACCGTGGCCTCTTCCCGTGCGGCGTGATGGCCCACATGATCCTTCTAAGGAGGAATGGCGGACGTTGTCAAAGCGCGGTGGACTAAACTTGATAAGGCCAGGCGGGAAGACAGATCGCCCGCGACATAGCGGTCGTGGTAGGAAGGAAAGACTGAGGCAGCTAGGCCCTCACCGCAATCTGAACGCACCTCAAGAGGTCGAGACTGCACATGCAAGGTGCACAGGGCGCTACCGAACGCTTGCCCTTCAGGTGGTCAACAAAAAGTCGAACAATCCCGCTCCTGGGGAAAAAAACCGGTTTAGTGTATTTATGAGTCCCATACCAGTCGCTGTGAGCTGCATTATACATTCCCAAAGTCTTTCATATATATATATATATATATATATATATATTATATATATATATATATATATATATATATATATATATATATATATATATATATATATATATATATAGAGAGAGAGAACGGATAGCGCTTACGACATCAACAGATGACGTGGCTTGTATTCAGACGGGTTCGCAGGTGTTGGGACAAGCACGTCGGACCGGTGGGGGAACCCGTGAGTGACCTCGGCCAAATGATCCGGTAGGCGCTCGCCACTTCTCCTAATGGCCCATAGTACTGTTCTATGGATATCTGGGCCATTAGAGAGTGAAGCTTAAGGGGGGAGTAGTGTTTAGTGGGTAGGGGTCTTGGCGGACCAACATCCAACCGCTAGGGTCGAGTCCCACACTGCTCGAGAGGGGGGAATACCTCGTACTCGTAGCGTGCGTAAAAGCATTCACTCTCCTCCACAAAAAAAAAATATATATATATATATATATACGTATATATATATATATATATATATATATATATATATATATATATATATAATTTTTTGGAATTTCACCATTTTTGGAACAGGATTTGCGGCCAGTCTTCTGACGTATATAATATCGGTAAAACTGTTACAAGGAACCATACGATCTCTTCAATTCCTCGGCTATCTGCCTAATAGCCATTCGGTAATTGTTGAGTATGACATCACGATTTCTTTTACGTTTTTTCTGTTACGTCGAAAGCACACCCGAAAGGAGTCATCTTCAACATCTTCATGTCCGTCGCAAGATCGACCACGTATAGACAGTGTTGCAAACCATAATTAGTTCGTAAGAAATTAGTGTTTCAAATTGATGCAGGAAGTCGTTCTTTTCGCACCCTAGGCTAATAGGTAGAACCATATTTCACCGAATACGCACAGTAATTTAATTGAACATTTCGGAACTTCGTACGCATTTTCTAGAATGCCATGCCATGTTCTTGGACGATCCTGCTTTACGGTAGTGTTGTTGATGTACGTACACATAGTTGCGCTTCACACTGGCTCAGGAATAGTCTGAGCATTATGTATATAACAGATGGGCAAAAATGTTGCCGTGGAAAATAGTGTCTGGAGTTTTGGATATAGACGTCCCGGCACAGTGAGGATCTAAATGTTTGCGCGAAACTGTTGCACCCAGTAACACGGTTTTCTCTCTGCCGCTTTGGAAGCTGTAGACGTAAACAACAACCTCTTTATATTGTATAAACATGTACCTTAGAACGCATTAGGAAATATATATATATATATACACTACACTGTCTGTTGTGCGTGCATTATGTTGGAACTAATATCTCCGGAGCCATAAACACGCGGAGTGGCGGTACAACAATAACATACGTGCCTTTAAGTAGAATCTTTATGTGCACGTGCGGAAATACAATGGACAGGAAAAGAACTGCAAAGCGTGACCCGCCATTCGCTGATTGCACAGTGTGTGCTACACATTGGCAGACGAATGAAGGAAAAGAAATGGCGAAAGTAAAGACATAGGCGGGCAAGTGGTGCGGCGTCGCTATCTGAACCAAGTGGAAGATCTGCATGATGGATGTGCAACACAGAGGATAAAAGAAGGAAGCCGCTTTTGAGAAGAGGGAAAAGAAGAAAATTGGGATTAAGCAGAAACTGATTGAACGGCTGGCCCGCATCGACAAACGTGTGGTGATGAACGCCAGCTAGGAGATAGCCTGCATCTGCTCTGCTGAACAGAGCAGGGTTAACGGCGAGAGGAAGGTAAGGCTAACGGAAAGAGTGAGTGTGTGAAGTGTAGAGAAAACGATACTAGTCGTAACGGTCGGCGTGGATCAAATAGGAAAAAAACGTGGACAACGGCACAAGGGCAAGACAAGAGGAGAGACGCGGAACTAGCCGAGAGAAGGAGACGGTAGATCTGGAGTTGAAACAAAATGACAAGAACAGGAAAAAAGCCGACAATGCTGACAACGACGACAAAGATGTAAGCGGAGACGGCGGCGGCTAACGGCGACCGGCGCTGCAGAAAGAATGAGACGATGTTGTTGCACTGGGCAAACAGCAGGGCAGAAGAGCAGCAGCAATTGCGAGAGGCGCTCCAACCAGTTAAAAAAAAGTAGCAATTGCTGGAAATTCGAACATATTGAGAGTGGAAAAACAGTTAGAAGGGGTAGTAGTGGATGCAGGTATTAGTGATATGAATCTGCAATGGCAAAGGTTGTTAGATCTGTTCGGGGACGATATGTACAAAGGGGTAGACATTGTCATGTTGACAGAGACCTGGGCGTGCGAGCAATTTGGTTTACGAAGATTCTAAGATACCATGCACTAGCAATGTGCGGGGTAGAGAGGGGATTGAATTTCGTTAGAGCACGAGAACGGTGGGAGGGATCAGCGTGCAAGTTGTAGCAGAAAACCTGATCGCAGTGACGTCATCTAAACTGGAACTAGCGGTGTGTGCGTCATCCAAACTGAAACTAGCGGATAAGTGCAACTGGCGGGGACAGAGTCAACAGGGACGACAATGGACGCTCTCTTTCTCTACAACGGTTGAAAAGAGGGGTAACAATTGCCGGGAACTTGAGTCCTTTGAGAGTGGAAAAACAAATGGAGGGAGCTATTCCAAAGGGCACAACGGGGCTGACAATGATTGGAAAGAGAGGGGGGCATCGAGGCTCATTGCCAGAATCGAATCGGTTCGTTGAAAGGCAGGACAGAACCAAAGGGTGGTTTGCAGAGATACCAACATAAAGATAGCTGTTTTGGTGTGGGCAGCTAACTTTGAATACCTTCCCTTGAACATATATAGAGAACACCGCTGAAGCCATGGTTTCGGATGGTGTTCACTACGGTGAGGTGGGTGCTCAGACGATGGCGCGCCCAATTAGCCCGAAAGCCTGCGTGAAAATGACGACGCAGAATGCATTCGGGAAATCCGCACATATGCAGGAAGGGCAAGGGGAATATGCATCGCTATTTGTAGATCAGAGGCAGATAGAGAAAGGCAATGAGTTAGTTTAGGAACAAGGGAACAGGGGTACCGTGTACAACATGTATTTAATTTTTGAGAACAACGGCTACAGGAGACAACGAGACAAAAGGGAGACTGGCAGGTATTTAAGCAAAGAGTACGCCTACCTGTGGAATGCAAACCCAGAGACAAGACAGCCGGAAGTATGGAACTGGATAGGGCGTTGGATGTCATCCGGAGGTTGGAGGAGACGGGGTAAGTGGGAGAAAAGAGACATAAATAGTAAATAAGACGCACATATGTAAGACAGAAGTTTCACCGGGGCCTCATAAATATAATTGGTATGGACCAGGTCGAAATACGGGGACAGGAGATAATGGATTTGGGGAGTGGAGACATTTGTTAAAGATAGCCAAATACCTATGGACTGGAAATTAACAACTTGGCGCGGGATAATAATACTTATAGGTGTATACAGGGCACCGAGTAATGTGTTAGAGAAAGGTAAAGTATTGGAACATACAGTTAACCGAGGTGGTCGCAAATAGTGATGGGAACGATGTGTCTTGGAAACATGAACGCCCATATTAATCAGTTAGATAGAAGAAATAATATTAAAGGGAAAATGCTATTAAAACAAGTATTAATGACGGGTCTAAATACACTGAATTGAGATATAACAGTAACAGAAGTAAATACTTATAAGGTAAAAGTAGACAAGATGTAGATAGACAAGCAGGTATGGGCACAAAGAGTGAAAAATGAAATTAAAGAGCTGCTGAGGAATGCCACAAAGGTGAATCTAGATGCAATGCATAAAATAATACGACATATATACGATGAATAAAGTAGGTAAGCGTGCAAAAATAGAGAAATAGAGCGGGTGGTGAAATAAGGAAAATGAGGAGGCATTATAGAAATAGAAAAGAAACAGGAGCACTGGAAGATGATGTGCAGGGGCCCGAGTAAAGGGGAGAAGCGCACTGGCTAAAATGTATGCTTGCAAAAGCAAATGTTTTTCATTTGGTACAAACATAAAAAGGGCTCAAAATAAATCTAGTAGTTTATTGCGGGCTACAAGAAGAATACGGGTGAAATTACAGCGGTAAAAGAAACAGAACAAGTTATTAGAAAAATGAGAAGACTGCATGCGGGTTAGATAGAATAACATTGTAGTTATTAAAAGCGTTGGGAGATAACATAAATAATTTGTGTTTTATCTGATATTTTAATAGCAACTTTGCCGGAAGTGCCCTACCAGGAGGTAGCGTAAGGGGACGTTCTTTGTTGCCAAGGGATGATATCGATAACAATTATTTGAATAATAGACGGCCAATATTTATTACACCAAATAGATATCGTATTTGCATGTACAACCATATTTTGTTACATTCAAATAGTTCAGATATCAAGGATGCGGAGACAGAGTTGTATGGGGTTTTTTTCTAACTAAATCCAACGATGTAGTCAATCAAGATTTCTTGTATATATTTATGACGAACAAAGGATTTGATGCAAGATAGACTTATTAAAAGATAAGATAGAAGGCAACTAAAGGGGTAAAAATGGATGCCATATATTATTGGTACATTCTCTAATACATAAAAAAAGAATCGCGATTACAGGGAAGGAAGCTAGAGTATCTGAATTAATAAAGATATTCAGGTGTGACTACAGCGTCGAAAGAATATTTTCTGAGGAGGGAAAAGTTTTAAAAATAAGGAAAACAGACAGGAGAAAGAATTTGGTAAGCTACAAGCTTTTGTGAGAATTCAATAGATAATTAGCTACGAAGGACATTTAAACGGCACTGTATGTCAGGGCTGACATTTGCAAGCGCTGTTCTAGCATATAGCTCGGGTCTATAGAGAAAACTAGAATAGGATTCAGAAGGAAGTCTTTAGGTTTTCAGAAGAGATTTTTTTGAAGAAGGGAGTGGAACGCCGAAATTGATCAAACGCGAAGTACAAAGTAAGCTAAAGTGTAGCAGTGAAATTATGGCGTTAACTGAGGTGTGACGGCTTGAGAACATATAAGGAATGAAAGGGCAATTGAATTACAAACAAAGTGGGCACAGGGGAGTAAAATTTGTGGCAATACAGATAAGACTTAGTCGTCAATGACGGACACCCAGTAATGTAACCAGTGAACAAATTAAAAGTAGGGTAAATGCTACTTACTCAGCACCGTTATGTGCCCTTGGTATAAAGGTCTGATATGTGTACCACATTTGTAAGCACATGACAAAATCAACCAATCAATCATGCAGCCAAATATTATAGCATATTTAGTAGGTAGGCAGGTAAACTTTCTTTATGTACCGCTTCACCCGCCGGTGCACACC
Organism: Dermanyssus gallinae; assembly: GCA_003439945.1. Taxonomy (NCBI): domain Eukaryota; kingdom Metazoa; phylum Arthropoda; class Arachnida; order Mesostigmata; family Dermanyssidae; genus Dermanyssus; species Dermanyssus gallinae. The sequence continues at coordinate 410,698 of QVRM01006598.1, read as the reverse complement.
GACAGTGCATACGGCAATTCTCGAAACCTTGAAAAGTACATTTTTCAGGGCGAACTATCGATCCCGGGAGCTTACTCCTCGTCTCCAAATATAGTTCGTTGCGCTCCCCGAGATGATTAAGACGTCGCTCAATAACGGCGAGTTCTGGAGATACATGCACCACTACACCTATAATCAGGTTATTCTAGGTGCGCGAAGCACTTCTGCAGTCCAATACGAAAAGACAGTTGTTAGAACAACTGAACATCCGAACTCGTCTTGACTGGCTAAAAAAAGCAATTAACAAAATACATGAACGCCGATCTCCATATAGCTGAATCGTGATTCAAAGATGATTTAAATCGACCGTAAAGCCCCGATACACATCGATAAAGCCTTGCGGGTCACGTTTGGCTACCGCATGACGAACGCGCTCCAAATCACTACTTCGCTTGTTCGGCGAGCCTTTTTCCTAATGCAATTCACTTGGTGCGATGGCCGAAAGACGTTTAGCGTTGTGGTAAGCTCAACAAACTGCATCGACACCAATACCTCAAGCACATACTGCGTCTGAGTACAAACGCTTAGATTTAAAAAAAATATTTGCTGGGCCGTGCAGATGTTTGAAGATTTTCCAAGAGTTGAACATAATTCACATCGGACGTGCAGATGCGGTATTTTAGGTGAACTTTATTACGCCAGAGACTCTTAGCTATTCGCGGGTGGACTAAAACCACGCATCCGACGTACTCCTCAACAAGCCAACTGCGTCTTACTAACGCCTGTTTCGATTTAGGTGCAACATGACTTGATAATAGGAACGAAGCAGGTAGATCCAACGCAACTAAAAGGGTCGGATCTTGCAAACAGAAGCCTAGATACTATATTCTTTCTCTCGTTATATATATATATATATATATCTATATATTATCTGTCCTGAATATATGACTAAATGGATTTATTATTTGCTTGACATGAATACCTAAATACACGTGTCGCCTTTTTTGTATCAGGGGCGCTCAGCATAAGCGGACATGTTAGGATATCTAAGATTTCCCGAACAGTTTTTGTGGGGTCCCAGTATAGTCGCCCACCCTCAGCTATATGGTTTATCATCTATTCTAACGGAGCATCGCTCAAAGAAAATTCGATCAACAACAAAGATCGAACCGGCGACACCTCGGTAGATAACAACCATGACTAGCGCACTAGCCCCGATTTACACTTTGACCTCACCGCTTCGTGAAAACGCCATGTACACCACTCGAGCAGACAAAATTGAGTGCGGCAAAGTGATTCAAAAAGCAACATCCCGTAAAAAAGTGTAGGCCTCGTATTCAATTCTGTTTATTCACTTTGTTCTATTTTATTGGAAAATACAGTTGGAACCTTTTACTTATCGCTGGACATTGGCTAACACAAAAGGTAAACCGAGGCACGAGATAGTAAATATTCCTTCCTCATTAAATACCTAACAATCGATACCAAAATACAATACACATTAAATAGCTTTATAACTACACCTGGTAATCGTAGGTTTCTTCTTTGATTCTCATTTCTTTGATCTAATCTAAAAAAGAGTGCGTCTTGCCAGGTCAGCAATGTCACAAAAGCATGAGCGAAGAAATGTCATGCTCTCTCCCGTGATTCCATTCTCCACAATATATGTTCAGGATAAAATTACATTTTATGGGCTTAGATCAATTTACGGTCTAAACAAAACTCAACTACTATAGATCTCCAATTGAAAAGTTGCGGCATTCCCCTGGAGGCTTGTTTAAGCTTATTCGGAAAGCGTGCGGCATAAGCTGTGACAAAAAAAAACCGTCAGATGGAACACTGAGAACGGCGAAGGGAGAGATACGAGGTTGGTAAGGCGATTTGCTCTTTATTTGTCGTCGCTTGAAAGCAACAGGGTTTCTCACAACGTCACTAGTTTACCGTGTTTCGTTTTTACAGTACATTGACGCGACTATGCTTGTCCTAGAATCGAAATCGATAAAAGCCACTTTGAGATATGCCCTTACAGAATCATAGCCTACGGTGCAAGTAGGCGATGTTTGTGGGCTTCACTCGCATTAATATTCAACCTGTGTATTCGTTTAAAATCATTTCCTGAGTCGCCTAAAAGTGCACAAGTGTCCCCTTTCTGTAAGGTAAAGTTATATCGCTGCGGTTTTAGTAGTTACATACCAATAATTCGTATCGAACTTATTGCTAGGCGTTTTGAACGCTGGGTCAAGGCTCGACTAGCTGTGTATGCAAAAACTTTACGTTACTAGACTATACTTAGTATGTCGTTCGAAAATCGTGTTCCACTAACTTCATCTTATGTGAGAGTTTCTAGTTTAAGAGGCGAGGTGCGGCTGGCAATAAGCCAGTGTTCGAAACCGTTCAGAATGTTTGTTCACTCGGGTGTGGACAGGAATACAACTAAGTGGTTTGCATTTTTGCTCCATAGAACGTTCCAGTTTAAGATATGGAACAGGAATCGATGTACCGCAAGGGTCTGTACTATATATATATATAGAAAGAGAGAAAGACTATATATATAGAGAGAGAAAAAATTATAGAGCTCAGTAGAGTTTAAAAAAATCCAATAGAACATGCTCTGTGAGAAGTCTTGTTTCGGAGTGAAAGTAAAATTACTAAAATCCGTGACACTAGGATCATTGCCCGACATATGAGCACAAAATGTGCAATTGCGAGACACTCAGTTCGCGATATATATATATATATATATATATATATATATATGTATATGCCTTATAAATGAATGTGTGGCGACGTTGTGGCTGTGGCGCGACAGGTCGGCGGTAGTAAACGTGCTTTGATGTCGTTAGCATGCGGCTGAGCAGCCTCATGTCGGGGGTTGCTTATTGCTGTCGATGTTGTGGCTGTGGACGCTTACTCTGTCATTGGAGTGCGTCGGGCCCAGTGTCGTGGTGCATTCGCCTGCGCCTCGCGACCGGAGGAGACGCATAGATGCCCAGGTTCGAACCCCACCGTTGCACATTTGTATTTATGGGGGTCTGTCTATGCGAAAGCAATGCGAAAAGCTGTCCCGTGGACGTTAAATCTTGGCTGGGGTCAGCCCGAAAATATATATATTTTTTGGTCGTTGGAGTGCATGTTTGCCAATGCGTTCTATTGGCTGTCGTGTCATCTTACTGGCGCCGTCCTGTATCAACATTATAGTGCGTGGTTGTTCGGTTGTTGTGTTGTGGATAGCTTCGTCACAATACCACATCGATATGGCTTCTGAGAGGATGGAGCATTAGGGTGAGCGAAGTGAGCTTCGAATTCGTTCTCCTCTCCGTTCTTTTCTCTTCTCTTCGTTCAGCCGAATGGTTTGCGGAGGCACATTCGAGAGCTACTGTAAGATAATAAACAGTTGTTTATGCTTCTAGAGCTGTATGACGAGTGATTCATCTGTTAAAGCAATTCATTTATGCATACACCTCATCTCGACATGCCCGCCAAATAACCTTAATCACTTCGCAACCACGGCCCGCATTGCCATAGATTTGGTATCAAAATGGTTGCCATCAACAATGTGTGAGTTTTGTGCCCTGCGAGTGGTCGTAGGGTTAAGATTTTGGGGCACTAATCGTGAAAGCTAAAAACAGAACATAAATTGTGTGCTCCTATGACGGGCAATAACATCAGTGTCACGGATTTTAGTAATTTTACTTTCACTCCGAAACAAGACTTCTCAGAGACCATGTGCCATTGGAAAATTTTATATATATATATATATATATATATATATATATACATGCACTAGAAATGCTAAACGTGTCCTTTTTTCCGAGATAGATTACCGTCTCCAAATAGACCAGCGGCCAGCGATCTGGTTGCACTGACAGAGAAAAACGTCTTTGTTCAATAAGACCCTACGAGCACTACAAACGAACCTGTATGGAATATAACCTGGTAATCGTCGTCCATAGCGACCAAACCTGGTGCTAATGCTTCTGGCAGTCATGTTGCTGCAGGCAAGGGCGGTAGTGTGAAAGCCTCTTAGACGCTCGCTTGGGTAACGATGGGCACGCAAATACTTCCCCATCTGTTTGTCGGCAACTGAGGCGACCTTGGCACGCTGACACGCGTCAGATTTGTGACAACGGGACACGCCTTAGTCGCTCACGACGACAGAACAGCGAACCCTACCTACATTTGCTTCGTCGCCTTTAGTTTCAGCGATTAAGGTCGACATAGTTTACTCAGTTCGTTCATAGTTGTTGCTTTTTGCGAGTCCTTTCATTTTGTTCGTCGCTTGTTTCTTCGCGGATTAATTTTTCCTCTATTGCTCTACAACAAATGACAGTTTGACGGTGAAAAGGCGAGGGGAGAGGGCAAGACACATCGGTACACAAATTTAATCCCCTTGCGTAGCACATTTGTATTTATGAGGTCTTACGTCTTACGTTGCAATGCGAAAGTGATTCCACGGCCGTAAGATGTTGGCTAAGGGTCAGCCCAAAAAAGTGCTAATCTTATCCAGTTTCCGAGTAGCTATAAGGTGTCCCACGGCTACTCCAGCTTAAAATTTGGCATTTTTGGATGGTTCCTCTTCATTTCCCATTTGTTTTACAACACAGCGCTCTAACCACAGCGGTCAATGATACGGCTGCCACAACAGCAACGGTCACGACAACAGCCGCCACGACAGACACGACAAAAGACTTTTTTTCTCTGTACACTTTCAATTGCTTAAATGTGTTTTGCCTTAAACAAGGCCGACAAACTTTGCAACAAAAGGCACATTTAGGAACAAAGCAATAAAGCTTCACGTAAAAGTTGTTGTAATTATTCATTATAACACAACAAAATATGGTATTTTATCTAAGACTAGATGATCAGCTGACTTGTGTGGTATACAAGTGCTAAAATCCAGTTCTAGTGTCACCATCACTTGCCATGTTAGGGCAACCAAGAGCACTTTGATCCCTATGGCGACTTCGGCCTGTGATTTTTGAAATAGATAACTCGAGCTTAACGCAAGAGCTTAATCGACAAATTCGATCATTTGTCGATCACAGATAATTAGTGATTATTGTTTAACCTATTGGCCCAAACGCGTGACAAAGAGCACACGGTTACCAGTAGTTAGCTTTGTCTGAATTCGATTTTTATTGAGAAAAAGGTACCCAACTAAAGGCAACAAACGCACTTTGGCAATGCAGCAGGTAAGCAGTTTATCTTTTAGCCCGATGATGCCCGAGGAGGATTGGCCACATGGTAAACTGGGAGGACGGGTTTTGTGACGGGCCGTAGTTTTCGCTAGGCTTAGTTCGCACTGAACACGGCGTCCCTGGCAGCGCTGCCGGCGCGTCTCAAAGAGATAAGTTCGTTTTGCCTAAAGACCCTGTGCGACGGCTGTCCTAATGTAGTGGAAAACCTGTGCGCGATGCATTCGTATTGAACAGCGACTGCAGGTTGCACTAAAGAAAATGCCATTTCATTGCGAACATTTAATCTGTCACGTTGACGGTCCAAGTGGCGCCGCTTCAATAACATGTATATATATATATATATATATATATATATATATATATATATATATATATAATCATTTATTTATGTGTGACAAAGTATACAATTGTGGTGTAAGAACATGTGCACAACCCGCTCGGGGCAAAACTCAAGGTGTTAGGTCCAGGCTTGGGCTGGTCCACCTAGCCAGGGTACCTCTCACCGAAGCGGCATTCCCCCTCTGAACGTCTAATGAGAGACGTTGTAGTAGATATTCGCCTGCCCTCTTGTCTCCTGTAGCGAGTGCCAGTTTTCTCCCGACGTCGTTGAGCAGTTTCTTCGTGAGCACTCCAGGCCCGCCCAATGTCTCGAATGCGAGAGGTGAGAACAGGTGTGGGTAGCCGACACTGGAGTACTTTCTGCACTTGGCTGCCTCCGCCAGGGCTACCGCGTGTCCAGGGCGGGCTGCGCCCGTACCGACCATTGAGGGGGCTAAAGAGTCGGTTACGGTCGCGTCCCATACCAGCATTTGGCCCCGCTCGAACGGAGTCAAGGTCATACCATCTGGTCTCCTGGCATCATCTCTGACTAAGCCAGACGGCTCCAAAATGCATGGGTAGCCTGCCGATCGCAGCCCCCTGCTGAATGTCTCATTCAGGGCTGAGTGGCGCGCGATTCTACCTGAACTTTGGGGACAGGAAAGTCCGTGGTGGCCTAGGGAATCGACCTCGTCACCGCATCTGCACCGGTGTGGGGAGACTAGCTCTGCTCCCAGCCTCAACCCGACTAGTATGCGAGTGGACTCGTCGTCCAGGAGGGTGCCTAGCTGAGGGCTTGGGAGGGCCTGCAGCCATGCACCTGCACTCGGTGAAGAAACTGCCAGTAGCCTCGCTTTGTTGGCGGCCGTAGTTGTTCGGTCCCATAAGCCATTCCAACGACCGTTGTTTGCCAGCTCTGACCACGCGCGCTGAAATGAGGGGGTCTCCGGTAGAGACCCACAAAATGCAATGGCATCTTCCTGAGTTCGTTCAAGCGTAGCTCGAAAGTTTGAAACTGCTTCGGGGTCCAGATTAGCTTCAACGCCACTCGTCGCCGAATGCAAGGATGCGATGTGTGCTGCGATTGCAAGAGAAACTGCTTCAGGCAGGCCCAGTCCACCTCTGGCTACCGGTAAGGCGGCTTGAACTAAGGGGTCGTTTCGCAACCGCAGGTTAAGTATAGATTCCAACGCCAGGCCTAGCTTCAAGTTTATTTCCTCCAACTGGGGCGAGAAGGCTGAACACTTGATTCCCCTGAACAGGTAGTTTAGCCTTGACGCAGAGAAACATGCGCGCAAAAGGTACAACCCCCGGTGAGCGCCCAGCTGGGGAAGGCGATTGATGCCGATCTCGAGCTTTTCTCTTTCTTGTTCGATTTTCGGTCCAAGGTGGCAAGAAAACAGGGGTACCCCGAGGAGGTCCAAGTCGTCGCCTGTTACGCGGCACCCCGGAAGAAGATCCCGTAAAGCGGAGATATCGGCTGTACCTGAGCCGATAATGTGAACCTCACACTTGGTTGGGTTCAGCTCCAGACCACTGCATGTAGCGAAACTTAAGATCTTCTTTATGTCCTCACAGACCGTACCAATGTTGCCTGCGATGACCCCGTCATCTAAATACCAAAGGTTGAGTGGACTCTCGAGTGAGTTCACCAAGTCCTTAACGGCAAGACAGAACAGAGGGGGGGCGAGGGGGTCTCCTTGCTGAACCCCTACAGCCGAGGTGAGCAGTGCCGAGGGTAAAACCAAGTGCGACGAATCACCGTAGGCCAATTTCACTTGGTGATAGATGCCAGGGGCCTCATCTCCGACCACTCTCAACAGGTGATTCCTTTTCACAGTGTTAAAAGCGTTCTTAAAATCAAGCTTAACTAGCACGGACGAATCGATTCGAGAATCTATAAAAGCCCTGGTGGCGTGGATCATTATTTCAGCACCCCCCTTGGTGTAAAAACCCAACTGGTGGGGCCCAATTGCTAGGTTGATAAGATCTCTAGAATCCCTCACTGCTAATTTTGCCGCGACCCTACGTAGTACTGAAGAGCAAGCGATAGGTCTGAACGAGCCGTCTTTCTTCTTCAGCGCAAACAGTCTCGCTCCGAAGATGAGGGGACACCACCTTGGATGCGGGGCTCCCCATCGCAGTAGGTCAATTACCTTCGCTAGGGCCTTACTAAGTGTGTCGGATGAGCAGCCGAGAGTCGGTGACAGAAGGTCCTGTAGGAGTCGAGGTCTCATAAAATCCAGGCCCGAGCTCGAACTCTTTGCAAATGATCCGACAGCAAAACGAACATCCTCGGCCGACGTAGATGAAGGTAAGAGCTGTAAGGGTGGGGGAGACGGCCAGCACAAGTCCGGTTGCGCGGGGGGGTGTTTTTCCCGTAACGACGCTGCGGCCGCTGGCTCATCGACCATGACGTCATCAGATAGAAGAAGGCGGGCTGCTCCGGACACGTCCCCGTCCGATAGCTTGGCTGACACGGCCCGCGTGATCGACTGATTTTGCTCAGCATTACCACCCGACTCTCCTGCCGTGAGCAGGGGAACCAGATCTGTAAGCCGAACGCCGCGTCGAAACTCCACTAAGTTCTTTCTGATGACCACTGCTAGAGGGCGTGTATCCCTGCAGCCTATTGGTAACCTCAGCACGACTGGAGCGAAAGAGAAAAGCCCGAGCCAGGCGGCGTCGTCGTTGTCCGAGGCAACCTTAATACACACCTCTGACAGGGCGTCAGCCACCGACTTCCTTACCACTTTGGGCAAGATACGAACCAGCTTTCCATTTTTCATGAACGCCTGGATGCACTCCGTGAGGTCGAAATTGGACTCGTTCATGACGCCGTTAGGGACTAGAGTGGCGCCCCCGCCCCCATGTTTGACCGTGACATGTCTACGGAAGCCTCGCCTGGCGAAAGTTTGTCCGCATTGGTGACAAGTTACCCTATTAGACCCCAAGGGGTCTGGTGTGGTCGCAGGGTTCTGCCCTGATGTGGAGCTTGGGCCGGCGCCTTCTGAAGGATCCGACAAGGTGGCATGTATGGGTTGTGTCACTGTCCTGCAATTGTTGTGATCACCCGTCATTATGATTGTCTAAAATTGCTAGCAACCGACAGCAGCGCCAATAAGGGCTGTAGCGCGTTCGTGATTGACTTAACCATTTTTGACAGTTCGGACTTTATAGATATTAAGTCCCGGACTAATCCGGTCGATCCTTGAGCCACTGGCTTGCGAGGTCCCCGAAGACGAGTGCGAGTGACGTTCGTTCGTGGCTTAGCTCGACGACGCTGCTTGGGAGCCGCTCTGGGCCGAGGCAGAAGGAGCTGCGGTGTGGTGTTTCCCCCAACCGCGATGCCGCGCACCACTGAGGCATAAGTCGCCTCCTGCGGGGCTGATGAAGCTGGGCCAACAACACTAGAGCCCCGTGAAGAGGGCGCAGGCGCTACCAAGGCTTCGTTAATAGATGCATCCGGGTGGGTAGCCCGAACCTGGTGGAGGGTTCTGGCTTCCATTAGGACCCGATTTCTTTCTCTCAGGTAGAATAGTCGCGGGCAGCTGGGTGATTTTGCATCGTGAGGTCCACCGCAGTTGACACATTTGGCTGCGTTAGGACAGTTGGCAGCTAGATGGCCCCCTTTGCCACAATTGCGACAAGCCTTAGGAAGTGAGCAGCTCGCCGCATTATGGCCAACCCTGGAGCAGTTGAAGCAGACTCGGGGCTGGTCGGGTTCCAAAACCACTGCATGCGAGCGGTAGCCCAGGAACACTGACGCCGGTGGTTGACGATCGAAAGTCAGGATCACTTTTGGCAAAGGCTTCTTTTGATTGCCAGAAGAGACGATCAGTCTTCGGGCAGCTGTGACGCCGACGTTTGATAGCTCCGTTACAATCTCTTCCTCTGTTAGCGACGTGCAGACACCTTGAATCCTGGCCTTAAACGAGGCCAAGCCTGGGCAATAGGCGGTCACCGGGATGTCATCCACGCATGTTAGGCGTGAAAGCTTCTGAGCCACCTCGATGGAGGAGACGTTGATAAAGATGCTACTCTTGTCGCCAGAAATTCGGCCCTCCGGCACTAGACTGTGAATAGCCTTGAATAGCCTTAACATCGAACCTTCCTTGAAGTCGGCTAAACTCCCGTCAGGATTCTCCTTGTGTCTGAGGCGAACCCTGAATGCTCCAAATGCTCCTGAATTGACTTCGCTTTTCAGCCGGTCTAATTGTTTTTGCTCCCGCAGCACGGTCTTTTTAACCCTTGCGCTAGTAACAACGGTGAAACCATCGTCAAGCGAGGGCTCATCAACCACCGAGTCAGCATCGACGCCTTGCCTTCCTCGCTTGACGCCCGCCGATTTGTTACTCATGGCGCTAGCAGGCCTCGATATGTCATCGACGGCTGTAGGTGCATCAGTGCGAATGTTTGCTATGTCCAGGCTAGCTGGAGGCACAGCTAGCCGGGCCGGGTCATTAGGACCCATAATCGCGTTTCAAATTCACTCGCAATGCCTTGTATAGTTATATCGCCGAGTATATGTATATATATGTCACCAATGTGTGTATGTATGTCGCCTTGTATATATATATATATATATGTCACCACTGTCTTGTATATATATGTTGCCTTGTATATATATATATAACCATATATATATGTATGTCACCTTCTGTATATATGTCACCAGCGCCTTGTATATATATGTCACCAAGGCAAGTGATTGTTTACAAACAGTCGCACTGGCGCCGAATGTAGGCGCGTGCAGGCACGCGGAATCAGCCGGTTGCCAGAACGGCTCCACCGTCTAAATTGACGGAACAGAAGCCGTGTTATGGCGTGGCTGTTTTGGAACACAAGTAATAAAAAGTATGCTGCACAGGAGCACCGATTAACTAAACGGCACCTCACGGTTCACGAATGAAACAGTCTCTAGTCTTGAACGGAGCGCAATGTATAGGCGATCCGACTGGGCCACTGCCAAGTCAGGCCGTAGCACACGAGCCAGGAAACGTCGCACTATTCGTAAGTCACCGAAAACACGTCCGCACACCTCGACGTTCGAACGCCGAAATATATATATATATATATATATATATATATAATGTGCAATTGCAAGCACAACCAGTCATCCTATACAAAAATTAAACATACCGCCGTGTTCGCGAGAAAATGCTGCTTTATATTATGTCAAAAGATGCGACATGGTCGTTCAGAACAGACTTCGCTAAATTAAGTTATTCAATTAGCTTCACACTAAATACCTCAAAATTATTACCCTACTCACAGCGCTCAAAACTAGCACATTCAGGCAAACGCACATTTTGTGACGATTATTTAACCATTTACCAAACTTATAACAATGCGAGCCGCGGTCGCGGAGTAATTACGATTTTTTGGCTAGATGTCGAGATTGAGTGCATGCAAAAATTACCTAGAGTGCTAGTAGATCATTTATGCATGCACTCAATCTCAATTACACCGCAATCACGGCTAAAAAAGTGCTTAATTTTTTGCAAAATATTTTCAAATCGATTGTGTCGCATCTTCTAGGCAATATTATATATTCTTCAGAAGAAGTAAAATGTTCTCATGAATACGACGGTGCTTAGTTTCTGTATAGGAGGACCGGCTGTCTCGTAATTGCACATTTTATGCTTTTATGTCGGGCAAAAACACCAGTGACACAAATTGTATTAATATCTCTCTCACTCCGAAACAAACCTTTTCAAAAACCATGTCCCATTGGAAAAAAATATTGCCTTTAACGAGCTCTACAATTCCATATATCGCTCTTCAAATCTTTTTGGAACAAAGTCATTTTTGCATGCACCCAATCTCAACATCTGGCCAAAAAATCGTAATTACTCCGCAACCGCGGCTTGCATTGTCATTAGTTTAGTACTAAAATGATCGTTACCAAATGTGCGCTTGCCTGAATGTGCTAGTTTTGAGCGCTGTGAGTAGTCGAAAGGTAGTAAGGATTTTAAGGTATTTAGTGTGAAGCTAATAAAATAACTTAATTTTTGCGAATTCTATTCTGGACGACCATGTCGCATCTTCTGACCGACGTTATATATTCTTCAGATAAAGCAGAATTTTCTCACGAACATGGTATGTTTAGTTTTTGTTTAGGAGAACTGGTTGTCTAGCAGTTGCACATTTTGTGCTCCTATGTCGGGCAAAAACACCAGTGTTACAAATTGTAGTAATTTCACTCATACCCTATATATATATATATATATATATATATATATATATATATATATCTGTAATCCGGCATATTGCACCGGAACTTACGCCTAGTGCATCCCCGTGTTTCCTTAGGGAAGCTCCGGGAACATTAGAAATCAGCTTTTGGCACGTTTTACGATCTCGGGAGCTCTCTTTGCTCGTGGCCTCTATAGCAGAGCTTCCAATTTCTTAGAATGTTGCCACTACTTATACTCCTAACTACCTCACCCAAACAACCTTATACCCCAGCAATAGGCCAATCACTTCCACGTGTCGACATTCAAAGCAAAGCAGACAAAGCATTTATGCGGTGTCACAATCCCGGTCGCGTAATGTCTATTTTAATTTTCAGTCAAACGTTAAATAATTTATCTGAACAGAAGCGAACATAAACTAAGGCAAATATATAAATAAAAATAATCACGGACACAAATGCAGTTATATTTAAAGCAATGGTCATACAACATAATTGCTATTGGTCAAGTATGCACTCTCGAAATCGCTCCTGCAACAGTATTTTTTTAACTGGTTCAATTACATTTCCGCTTGCCATATTCTACCTTGAGTTTTTGTGGTATGGAAGCTTGTTTAATTCTGGATCGATAAGTATTCTATCGTTTTAGTATGCGCGTTAAAGCATCCCGCTACCACTGGCGTGTTGGTTACATTGCTCTCGCAAGTTAGGAGCGCATAGAAAACGCACTAACGTCTACACTGCCATAAAGTAGGACAAATAAATGAATTTATTTTTGTTAAAAACGTTTATATATATATATATATATATATATATATATATATATATATATATATATATATATATATTATATATTATTATATATTATTTTGTTTTTAATATTTATTTATAGTTTTTAGATTTTCCGTAAGACTAATGCCCGTGTACGGTTTTTTCATGTCATGGCTAATTTTTAATCCACTCCGGTATTTACCTTGTCTAAATTGGAAACCATGCAGACCAATTTAAGGGTGACTGGTCTGGGTCTCAAACCCAGTCCTCCCGAATGCAAGGCAAAGTCTTTGCCACTAAGCCATCTTGCTCGGTATATACATAGTGTCAAAACAAGGCTATTCGAGCAACTGCCAAGCGCCGACGAGTTCGGGCATGCACGCGGGCTACAATGAAAATAAAGTGTCTTTATTCGTGCTCAAATACCGTCAGTCCTTCGTCTGCAATCAGATGTCATTTGACAGATATTACGACTCTAGATCTGTCTGCGATGGGATCTTGTAGTTCGCCGCTCCCTCTTTCCCTTTTTATCTCTCAATTTCTACGCTACTTGTTGTGCCACTCACATAACCTCAATAGACGCCCGCCATTCATTACTTCCGCGGCCTACCATTACCACACCTGCCATACGATTCTGTTAGACACATACACACAGCCTGTTCCCTCGGGAATTCCTTGCTTTAATTTGTTTTGCTTACTTTGCTGGTGTTGCTGCTTCTGCTATAAATTACACACTGCTACCCCCCACTAGTAGTACTGTTATTTATAGAGGAAATTGCATCGACGTATTCTCGTGTGGATACTAGATAGCAAGTGTTCAAAGCGGGAGCGAGTTCCTATAGCATAGTGTCTATCTTTTGCATTCGAATGTTCGGAAAAATGCCCCCCCTTCCCTTCATTCAAGTCTACCTCTTTTATTTGAGTGCCCAGGACCGTGTCCCTCCTCACTCTAGTGCTCAAGGAAGTGCCCCCACATACGAGTTTTCCGAGAGTGCTCCCACATACGAGTTTCCCGAGAATGCCCCCACATACGGCTGTGTTAAGTGTGTCCTCCCTAAATGTGTGCCGACATACGAGCGTCCTGAGGGTGCCCCCCTTCGAGTGCTCAGTGAAGCCCCACTCCCTATTAAAGCGTGGACGAAAGTGATTCTCCCCCCATTTCGAGTGTCCAGGATAGGATCCTCCCCCCATTCGAGTGTCTAGGATAGGGTGGTCCCTCCATTCGAACGCCCACGAGAAGGTCCTTCCTCTTATTTGAGCATCCAGCAGAGTGCACTCCTCTCTCCCACTTGAGTGCCCAAAATAGTGTGTCCTTCTTCCAATTCGAGTGTCCAAGAACAATGCTGGGTCGGATACCGAGAGCGGCGTCGACAGCTCGAAAGAGGCAGAAACATCTGCCGGCGTAACCAAACAGCGTAGCCACAATAGAGCCGGGGGTAGGCTGGTAGGTGTTGATAGCCTGCGGCACTACTGAAATCGACCATTGAATGAACCGGCTCGATTTTGCACATCTACAAGCCCTGCATTCAACCTTTGTTAAGGCGTTTAATAAGCACGACCATGTGTCGTGTTCCGTTTGGCTGCCTGATAGCTGCCATTAGCAACACAGTAAGTTAAAACACTCTGGTCATTCGTTCTCTGCACACCTTTTTAAAAACCAGAGCGGATAATGGGACGCGTGCCGTCATCACCTCATCAAAGTCGGATTAGCAAAAGGAATAAGGGTGTTTTGTTGCGGTATTGAGCAGACGTTTACTGAAAACCATTGCTATCAGTTGCTATATATTCATTAGCCTAACGTCTCATAATACAATCACTTTTAAATGCACTGGCTATATACAATCGTATCGCTAGCCTATGTCGGATAACCTTAGCCCGCAAGCAAGACTACCTGCTAGACCATCGTGGCGCACGATATAAGTGAGAACTTAAAAAAAATGTTTAAATAGGTAGTTTTCAATTCTAGGCGATCGCCCCATCCTTACGGACTTAAAGTCACTGTGAGACATACCCTCAATACGCCGGCATGTTTAGATATATAGGGTTTCCCTAAGAGCAATTGTGGCAGCATGGCCACTAACTCTTAGCGGTATGGACTGTCTATTCTCAATGAGCATCGGTCAAAGTAAATTTTAATCATACCGCAGTAGATGACAACCATGATTAGCGCACTAGTCTTCTAGACAACACCGCCCCGATCGCGACGTGAGCTGACATTAGTGAACGCGCTCGCTGCCCAGATAGAGTTTCCGTTATTAAATATCAGAGCCGGACAGCTAACTTCTGCTTCTTACTGGATTGCTGTAAGCAATCCCGGTAAATGCGAGTACTCAATTTTCAAGAGCACGAAGTGATAGTACCCATGTACAGTGTACACAGGTGTGTGCACATAACCACTATTACGTGTAACCCCATCCCGAATGTGAAGTCATATGAAGATATCTATATCTCCAATGTCCTCACTGGCTTGTAATATGCTGTTGCCCACTAGCTGACTATTAATTGTCTGTCGGCGTAGTCCAATAAGCAGCTTTTCTTTCGACGATGTTTAGCTCTAATACATTCACACTGAGAGTAGGTATATGTAACGCAATCGCGCCCCAATTGAAAAAGTCTACAATTGCTTCACATAAAGGGCAAGGTACTGCTTCAGTAAATCAAACTCGGCGGAGTCAGATATGATTCTAAATCTTGTCGACTTCGAGCGCGCCGCGGTGGCCGAGATAACAGGTAGCTCTCGCAAACCACGGACTTGATTACACAGTTACCTTAACTGTTTCCACCTAGTGTTCTTCTAATGGTCTCAGAAATCTTATCGAGGGCGAAGTCTTCTCTTAGAGCACACTACTCTGACGAGCGCTCTGCTAGCGCTTTATGGTTAATGCATCAAAGCCATTCATGCAGTGCAAGTGTCGAGGTTTGCTTGCTCAAGCCCTCAACCCTAACTAGCGCCTTCGGGGCGTCGTTCGGTTTGTTATGAATCTTTACATCACACTTTTTTTGCTGCAGCTTCTGCTGTTCCACGCCAAACCCATCATATACCTTCTTCCTTTGTAATCTTCCAACACGTGCTGCCGAGGAGGTCAATACCGCTACCCCGATGTTAGTGTTGACATCGCGGCGAAGTGATCAATTTCAACTAGTGCGGCAGGTGATGAGGCCAGTTGCTCGCCAAGGGGCTATCGATCCGCGAGGGGATGATCTGCTTAGAACCTCTTGAATTTTTCGCGCGCGTACGTTGTCATCGCGTTCTCGTTACTGGATATATATATATATATATAGAATTTCTCCTGCAGAAATATGTAATAGCAGGGCAATGGGCAGGGCAACAACTACGTTAAACAAATACAACCAGCAAGGCCGGGGCTCGAACTTGCGATTTTCGGCCTGTTAATCATAGTTGCGATGGCAACGCCGCGTCGAACGATGCGTTAGCATATATATATGTATATATATATATATACATATATATATATATATATATATATATATATATATATATATATATATATATATATACAGTGTGTTTATTTGACGAAGTTCACAAAACAACTAACGACTACTTCACCACTAATAAACTAACGGTGCCTTAGATGATCTTCAAAGTTTGAAGTATCGGGTTATCTGCCTCAACTTGGCTGTTACTCGATCTATAGGCATAGTATGTTGTCGGCACAAATATCAATATTCCGTCACCTTCTAAGGCTCATTGTTAGAGGACGCGATCTTATCTGAATTTTTGACCCGTCGCCTCGCGCAGAAGGGCTGTCCTGCCCAAGAGGGCCTCAGCTTAAAATGGAAGGAGATTGCTGTCATACTTCGTTGCGGCCTGAAAAAA
This sequence comes from Dermanyssus gallinae, assembly GCA_003439945.1. Taxonomy (NCBI): domain Eukaryota; kingdom Metazoa; phylum Arthropoda; class Arachnida; order Mesostigmata; family Dermanyssidae; genus Dermanyssus; species Dermanyssus gallinae. The sequence continues at coordinate 394,398 of QVRM01006598.1, read as the reverse complement.
AACAGTTGATTGCGAGTCTACTGTACGTATATATACAGTATATATAATGAAATTCGTTTTCTAGTTTGCCCGTCTTCATTTCCTTGCAGACAGGGCTTTATGAATATATGGATATGTAGAGAGACATATTCCTGTCTGTTGTGACCTCACTAATCCTAAAAATCAAATCGTACCGCCTTGACTTAAAGATACTGATCTTGTATATCGACACCGAGGCTCGAAATTAGCAGAAGAATCAAGTGAAGTCCCGATCGGTGTTAGGAAAGGCGGATTTTCTTCACGTAGTCTCAATTACGAAAGTAGCCGTCAAGGCTGTTGGGAGAAGATTATTTAATCCGAACCCAGTCCGCTAGTTTTCAAAACATTCAGTCCAGAGCGTCGTTGGAGAAATAGCTTGAGCTATAGAGCGCCTTCTGACGCAAGAGCCAACTGCAGCGATAGAACTCAGTAGAAGATCGCGCTCACGGACCCCAGGCCAGCAGCTAAAAGCTGACAGACCCACGGCCGTGCTCCGGTAAGAAGGTAGAATAAGAACTGCACTTAAATGCTGTTCAGTCGAATGCACCCCTATGCAAGCGCGATTTTCTCAACGTTATGCGTGATTGCCGTATATATATACATATATATATATATATATATATATATATATATATATATATATATATATATATATATATATATATATATATATATATATATATATATGTGTGTATATATATATATATATATATATATACGTTTGTTCTATTCTCTGTCTATCAGTTATGGATACAGGCAAATCAACAGTGGTATCAGGAACATTTCCATGCAACGTTAGATTAACCAGGTTATACGGCAACGGCTTTTTGTAAAACTATTTGAAGCTTTTTTTTACTAAAATAAGCCTCAAAGCCATAGGCTTTGTCGTCACTTTCAAAGTGCCAAACGGGACATACACATCATTCGTCGACATCCGTGCCAGCAACTCGTCTTTAGACCCAATCATCTAGGGTTCAGCACATGACACTAGCGAAACGATCGATACAAATCCTCACCTTTCGTGTCGCTCAGAACAAGTAGCAATTGGAAGAAAGAGATTGAGAGGTGATTTGGCAAGCCGTTCTATGCTGCGCACATGGTTTTTGCACCTGGCTCAAAAGCTCTCAAATATCTATCCCACCCCTCTTATTGGAATGAAAGAACACTGGATTTGAATACTAGGAACGGTTGACACGATTCCTCGCTCTGCATCCTTATTTCTGTCTGCTTGGCCGGAAAAGTCTTGCATAACCCCGGGCTATCCTGCATAGTGCATGATTATAGTTACCTGGTATGTTCAAATTCCGCAAGGACTACGAGTTTATGTTATATGACTTTAACAAATATACACCAGTAAGGAGCACGAGCTGTGCGCTTGCTGATTCTGCTAGCAAACGCGTGTCAAGAACCATATAGTGGAATGCACAGCTCTGGAGCGTACATGTTCGCATTACTTCACCTGCCGGAAAAGTCAAGAACGGGAAGGGATTATAAGAACGACCATGCGTGAAGTAAAAATATATATATATATATACAAAACCATACATATTTACATTTATAATGCATATCTAATAATACTGCATTTAAGGCCACCCAGAGATATATTTGTAATTGGAGTAAACGGCGGGCGGTGTGTTCTTCGCATTCGGCGAGTGCAAATTGTGCGAAATCGGTCGGCCATTTTACTGATTGTGTCTTGTTTTGTTGTTTGTTGAGCGAGTTTCCAAGGTTGGGCCCACAGGGCTATACAGACGTTTGCACTTCCGTGTGTTTGCTGATTTCTGTTCAATCTCAACGCAGACACCGTCGCTAAGCTGGTTAGCACTGTATCTGGTGGTACCACCCCGGTGCGTGGGGTGTACCAGATACAGTGGTAACCAGTTCCAGATCACCCAGCTGCATGCTAAACCATGGGCGTGTTTTTTACGTGGCCCAGCTGCACGATGAACCCTAGACGAGCTTTTTACCTACGCGACATAGGTCGGCTCGGATTGCCAGGAAAACGCTCGGGCAAAGGAAGGCTGACGAGGAGGTCGTTGGAGTGTACTTGAGGCACCGATTGAAAAAAAGGAAACGCAACAAAACCAGAATGAAATTCTGCACACTTGAACTCCCAACACGTTGCGTTGTGCTATTCAATACCGCTCTGTATCTCTTAGATCTCATCGCAGGAAACCGGCTCCGGGCATACTATGATAGACTCTGCCACCAGACGTATGTGGTGTGCGTCTGGTTTTGAACAAGGCTCAGAGCATTGGACAAGGAATAAGAAATTTCAACTTATATTCGCGCAAATGGCCTGCTTTGCGTCAGGTTACCGAAACTATTTGTAATCGGACCTTGTCTAGCCATACGCACGTAAGTGCTTAAACATGTAGCACCTTATGAGACACCTATTTTAAAAGCTTAGAATGATTTCACGTTTTGAATTATTATTTATTTGTTTGACATAGCTACTCAGAGTTTCTTTCCAACCTCTTATGAAACCAACGTGAAATTTTGCTAAATATTTTAGTGTACAACGTCTTTTCCAAGAACGAGACCTTTCAGACTGTGATTTATTGTCTATGCCAAATCATAATATCGGAACCCATTAAATCATAATTGAATGATAGGTTGTTACGCTGTCGGTGATATATAGTGCCCGAATACATCTGAAATGTCTAAGGATCGCCAAAGCCTTTTGAGACTTATAGAGCAGAAAACTCTAGTAGCCCATACAGGTAATTTTATTGTGGTGTTACGTAAAAGCAAACTGCTCAGAAAAACTAACGCAACTTGCAATTTCAGCATAGTCATACCACTAATGGATACCCGTTCCCGCCATAAACTCATTTGATGGGCTCCGAGATAGAAATCAAGTGAAGGGTTGTCAGCATGTCATAATAACAAATATTATTGTGCCAACCCTCTAAATGCTATGTGTCTCGTCGAAGTCGAACCCGCGAACCCTAGTGTAACCTAACATACACCCGTCGTCATCATTATGAAATATCTTGAGTCCGACTTACTTGTTCCCAGCGACAGCGGCGCCAAGCCTGTCAAAAAAAATCGTGAAAACCGATCGGCTCCCGCGGCGTCCCGCTCGTTGTGAGACTAAGCTGTTAAGTTGAAACACCTGCTGTTTCTCATAAGCCAACGAGGTAAGCGCGTAGAATGACGCTGTGATCCCATGGGGCGCTGGTATGTTCTCCCACGTCATTTCGAATTAGCACCATTTCTTTGAGGGGCGTAGATGAAAACATATAGATCCTCTGGCGTGCAACTATACTCGCCACGGACGATCCTACTCATCTTGACTGTTGGCTGTCGGCAGGAACAGAATTAAGTCGAAAACGAAAGTCATTCAACAACTGTTCGCGAACTTGAGTGAGTTTTTGAGTCCCGAGCAGAGCTGGAAAACGCACTAAAACGAGCGGAACTGGCTTAGCTTATTGCTCAAATGAAACGCGTATCGTTTTACAACTATGTCCACGGTATGGTTTGTCGTTTGATTCAGTCCGAACAGTTTTAGTCGACAGTGCACAGTTTGCGACCGTGGCTAAAAACAATCCTGCCTCCATCGGCCGTGTACATTGATGGGGTCCTTGTTCTTGTTCAGTTGTTAACACGAGTCGCCGTCCTGGTTGAAACCGTATCCTGCCGCCGTTACCATAGGTTGCATTTTTGTTTCTAGCACATACCTGGAAAACTTAGAAGTTTGACTCGGAGGTCTCTATAAATAACCGGAACGAAATTTTAAACAACAGATAATTGCATATTCTCTGTTGTTTTACATTTTCTTCTTGAGATAGTTTATTTGGAGCTCTGCATGATTAGTAGAGCAGTGCTTTAACGTTTTGATCCGCTCGGTTAAGCAGGAAGTCTGGAGGCCTTCGGAAAACGCAATCCCAGCGCGGTGATGACCTCTTTGTTGAACAAAAATGCTTTTCCCTCGATCCACAGCTTGGAACTAAGAAATGGAAAGAACTTACAAAAAGCCAAATTGGGTTAATAAGGTAGATGGGGCAGCAATTTAAACCCTAACTCGTTTTGTTTGAACGCGGTTATGGCGAAGGATTTTTTGCAACCCAATCTTGGCTGTTTCGTTTGCGGCTCTCCGTGCAAAGGTTCTGAAGAGTGAACGTACGCGCTTGCGATCGATAATCATTAGTCCAGAAACACAATTCTCCTACACTCGCTGCATGTATATATATGCAGGGGGTGTAGGAGGATTATGTTTCCGGACTAAAGTAAAGTTTTCGGGCTGACCCTCAGCCAAGATTTAACGTCCACGGAACTGTTTTTCACATTGCTTCATAGACGGACCCCCATAGTTTCCGGACTAATGATTAAATATATATATATATATATATATATATATATATATAATATATATATATATATATATATATATATATATACATACATATATGTATATATATATATATATATATATATATATATATATATATATATATATATATATATATATGGTCTTCCATAACCGCGTGTACCTATTTTAAGGTTTGTCAAGAAAATAATATTTCCCAATAGAAGGAGGAAACGTCTTGTTTAGGAGTAAGGATAACATTTATAAAAGTCGTTATTCTGCTTTTTTTCTGTCCTACATAGTTGTGTATAACCTACGTTTGCACGAGAACCAGTCAATGAACGAAGAAACCGATCAAGCCCGATGCAAGCTAGCAAAAGACGAATAGCGGGATTAAGAAAAGTCATAAAAAGCCGATGTGTTGTTATGTCATACGTTAAAGCTTCCACGTGCAGAACCGTAAAAGTTTGTCATTACGATCAAAAATGTACGCTCAAAAGACTGTTCTCGGGCAATAGCAAATTTAATGCCTACCATTTTCGTACCAAGTGATGGTGCTGCGCTGCCTCATTGCCTTCATATCGAAAGTGAAAGCATGCATACTTGCTAGTATTTTGGCCTGCTTCAGCAAGGATGTAACATAACGTGAGAGTCATATTTTAAGGTTTAGTTGAACTCAGCAAGAAGATATGTTTTTTACTAGTGGAAAGAGGGACAGAAACGTCTTGCACAATTTCAGCTTCAACGTAAAACTAAACAACTATGGCTGTCAAAAAAGCTTTGAGACTTAACAACTACGTAACGCAGCACCATTATTTTAGTTCGAATATTATGGGAATTAACTTGCTATTGCCTAAGAATAGTCCATTGGACATACGTTTTTTTGTCGTAATGGCAAACTTTTACGGTTCTGTTCTGTAAAAGCTTTCACGCAAGACATAACAACATATCGACTTTTTACGACTTTACTTAATCCTGCTATTCACCGTTCGCCAGCTTGCGTCGGGTAATTCCGACTATGCAGAATTTTCCGCTAAACACGCCGGTATAATCGGATTTTTTGACGTTTCCATCCCCTCTTTCCATTAGGAAAACTATTTTTTAGTCGAGTGCTACCAAACCTCAAAATAAATTGTACAGTTATGACGGACCTTGTATATGTATATATATAAAAGAGAAAAATAGAATAAAAATAGCTAGTAATGGTACCTAATTGGTTTCATCTTAGAATTAACTTCTCTCACTCGCTCGATACATATATATATATAGGAAAGCGATCGAAGCAAAGATATAGCTAGTGTGATGAGGCCTAATTGCTTTCACCGTATATACTCTGTGGATCAGTCTAATGGGGGCTTTACTGCAGGTGTATTCGAATGCCTGTTGGAATTAGCGTTGCTCTTTCTCTCTCTCTCTCTCTCTCTCTCTCTCTCTCTCTCTATATATATATATATATATATATATATATATATATATATATCTACACAGGCACAGTGGCACCCATACTCTCTTTTTTTGTTAAAGTGGCACAATTGTGGTCGTTTTTCGTTCCTAACACCTAAACGGCCGTATTTCGTATTTTCGGCCGGTGCGTCGAAACCGATTCGGATCGGATCGAATTTCGGGTGTTCGTCGACGCAGCAGTATCAGCCTCGTCGGCAAGAGATTAGTCGTTGGCCGTGTTGCACCCGGTCCTGAACGCGTGCACTTCACGATGTCCAGCGCGCCCTTCCCCTCCCGTCGCCTCCCGCACGCTTTACCGCCCTCGGCGTTCGACGACGATCGAGACTAACGGTCTACGACAACGTCCAACGATACGCCACGTTAATTAGTAGCTCCAACTGCACACCGGCTGCTTAGGACACCTGGAATTAAGCGAAACGCGGCAAACGCTGGCGGATGATAATGACCAGCTGCGCTACCACTTACTTACCTTGGGACAATCTCTCGGAACACCTCATGGAACTTCATCTGCCAATGAAGCTGCCTCGTGTCCAAAAAGGGGGCTGGGCCTGGGGACGGGCCTTCAGAGGGCCTGGTTAGCTGGTCAGCCAGCTGTATAGACGGTCCGAAGGCCAGCCGACCCGAGGACTGGCAACTCAGCGTCAGCCCTCAATGGCACCAAATGACATTACTATTGCTTTGTTGCACGAACCGTTACTCTGCCAGGCCTTCGCGCCGTTCCGCTTCCGTTTCAGTCAGTTCCGTTTGGTAATACGATCAGTGGCAGCAGCAAGAGGTTCTTGAACTATTTCAGACGCCAAGAAGGCAGAGCAACAGAGAGAGAGAGAGAGAGAGAGAGTAAGAACAAAGAAGAGAAGGACAAACTTGACCACCTGCAACATCACGAGGCGTAGATAGCTTGATCTTGACGGCAGGCACATACATACTAATTTTCAAGCAAAGTGGTGCTCCCGTAAGGTCGAAGCAACTATGTATTGAAGTAAAAAAAACAATTTTTAGAAGTTGTGATGCCGCCCACTCTTAGAGCTTTTTCTAGCATAACAAACTGTGTGAACTGGCGTGACCGTCTGATCATTGAGCTGGTTGCGGTAGGAATAATGCTATGCAAAATAAAACGGTCCACCCACCTTCTTCGTTGCTCGGCGTCCTGTTCGAAGATGCCTCGCTGTTACACTTTGTTGTTGTTGTTGTTGGTAGCAGTATCATCGTACAAACAGAGAAGTCAACGGAAATCGAAGATTTCAAACGGCAATAACCATTGGTGATAGCAATCAATACTTGTAAAATCTTGTTTTCGCCGCGTAATAATTCTAACAATGCTGCTTCTGTTTCCCCGTGTTTTCGTTTTAGGCCATCGACGCCATCCGCCGTGAGCTTTCTGGACGATCTCCTTGTCGACTACGATCGAAGGGTAAGGATGTCATTATTAAACAGCCCACGCAAATACCTATGATAGGACAACAACAACAACAAGAAGCCAAGTTGACATAACATGTACCTAGCAATATAGAGGATGTGCACGATGCGGTAGCATATGCAGTGTGTGTTGGAGGTTATCTATACAGATGTACAATGTCCTTATATTTAGAAATAAACTCTACGCCACTAAACGCAATAACTGGCTCCAATTGTCTAGTGAGGGCAATTGTTGATTTGCTAATTCAGAATCACAAACTTAATATTTCTGGGCCGATAGAATCTAGCTTATGTTTTGCTTTTTGAACCAATGGACCATGGACATATTCTTTCGTCAGAACGATGGCCAAGTCGTAGTTCTTGTTTAGCATAACTTCGCGCTAAGAGTTACCGCGTGTAGTATGCATGAGCAGAGCCATGTTGACTAGTGCACGAGATTGTTTCTCCACGCAACGATATTTCCACTCTCTCTCTCTTCTATCGTTACTTTAGCTGTAACCTATTTTAGGTTACGTTATCAAACGCAGATCTGTAATTGGTGGCATGATTGTTACAAATTACAAAAAAAAAGCACAAACGCGCGAATGATCGCGTGTTCAAATGCTGTGAACTATCATTTCGATTAGAGAGATATCTCAACGAATGCACGATACTTAAAATATCTAGCTTCTTTGTTGGTATTATATATCTGCATATTTGGCCGTCTGTCGCAGGTGACTCCAGGTGAATTTCTCGGCCATCTACGGGACCTCGATCCGGACTTTCCTTTTGCCGGCGGGACAACACACGTTAACGTCGAACTTCTGATACGGTCATTCGGGGCCGTAAATGCTGACACCATGGTTTGTTTCCGACCTCATTATATATATATATATATATATATATATATATACAAAAACCTAATTTGAATATTAGGTATGTCATAAAACCTTATACTACTTATGTATGAACAGACAAAACAAAGTGTCAATAGGACTTGGTTCAGCAAAACTTATGTCAAACCAATTAAGTCTTGTAATTTAAAGGCTGTGTGTGTCGCAGGACTTTGTTCAGCTTTTTACGAACTTAGCGAATTCAGCGAATCTTATTGCATGATCAGTTCTACTCAGTTCCGTGTTTATGCAGCATCTGATGCGTAGATTCGCTAAAGGCAAGTACCAAACTATAGGTGTGTTGTGCTTGCAACATATGTTTTGGGTTAACACGATTGTGTTGGCCTGTTTATAAGTTTCTACTTCTATTTCTCGGAGCCCGCCAAATGGTGCTTATTTAACGATTCAGGTAAATACGACCATTGCATAGTTGCATAATTGTTGACAAGATCGTAGAAAGAACTGCCAGCTCACTAAAAATAATATGTATACAGTTTGCGATCGAAGAAACAAATTTGATCAAGAACAATTTAGCGATCCAGCGCTAGTAAGAGTGACAGCACTTTCTTCTCTCAAAACGCCTCTGTTATAGACCTAACAAGAGGATATGAAGAAATAACTCAATAAGAAAATACAATTCGAGTTTAGACAGAAATGCGAAATAAGGACAATATCATAATTCTAACGAGTGCCACCAGGCTATTGAGATCGCCGACCGTGGAATGGAATATGCGTTCCTCGACTGTTCAACTGCCTATAAATAGGCATGTAAAGCTGAACTGTAGAGCTTTTTAAAGGTTAAGGATCCAATAAAAACCAATAGAACTCTACTCGAAGTATTATTATATGTCAAACAGAGATATGTTCTAAAAGTTGTTAGGACATCTCTCTTTTTGACATACGAGTTAACATAGTTGCTAGCAAACTCGGCTTTGCTGCGTCTCATCTTTTGCTGGCATCCGTAAATTGAGTTTTTGCAAAATTGCAAAGTTATAGTAGCACGCTGCTAACCACACAGCAGATGGTTAGATTAGTGTCTCCGATTTTAAGGCTGGAGGATCGACAAAATGATTTTTTGTTCGCGTTTCGCAGTCCTAGAGCGAATATATTGGTGGAGACTGCAGAATCTTCCCGACGATCTGACAATCGAGTTCATCAGCTGCGTTGCATGATACACTGACGTTTTCTGTTCAGCGTTTAGTGGGGGTTGCAGCGATAACGTTTGCTTTGTCGCTGATATCTGACCAGCTTTCGGCCTAACGATCAGTCTGGGATGGTTTGATGAGACGCAAAACACGACAGCGATCCTCTTCGAGGTCTGTCGCCATAATCTGGCGGAATAACGCCAATTTCCGGCTATGTTAGATAGCTAATTTTAGAGTTGCCGCTGTCTGCTAGGGAGACCTCGATCCGCCGGAGCTAGGGAAGCACAAAGCTCGGTCGATTCATTCGAGAAGTAACGATGTCCTAGGAGACGTAAGTGCGCGACATAGGTGCACACATCTGTTGGCGCTGCTTGGCTGAATTAACACGTCGATTTGTTGCAATTATCTTATAAATGATTTCCTTTTATTATTATTAATATTATTATTATTATTATTATTATTATTATTATTATTATTATTATTATTATTATTATTATTATTATTATTATTATTATTACTATTATTACTATTATTACTATTATTACTATTACTATTATTATTATTATTATTATTCTTCTTATTATTATTATTATTATTATTATTATTATTATTATTATTATTATTACTAGTATTATTATTATTATTATTATTACTAGTATTATTATTATTATTATTATTATTATTATTATTATTATTATTATTATTATTACTATTATTATTATTATTTCAATTCAATTACGTCCCTCCTGGATTACCCGCGGCAGGAAATTTCCATATAAATGCAGCCGTCCGACCGGCTCAGCATAATGCTGCGATACGTTATTGAACAGCCGGTTGTTTCGAGATTTACCTAGTCTTAACTCATTGTATTTGGACCAGAATATATATATATATATATATATATATATACATTTGTTCTTGCCGTTTTCGTCATTCACTCGTTTCGAAGGCCTGCAGCTCCCTCTAGACAAACTCGACATGAAATAGGCTGATACGTTTATCATAGGCGGCCATTACTGCATCGGTAGGCTCCGCTGTGGTGCCAAAGGCTTTGTTGCTTTCTAAAAAGGCGAAGAAGTGGCGAATGTAAGAATGCTTGCCGTACGCGTTCCGAAAATATTCTAACGCTGCTATGGCTTATGGAAACATCTCTATTATCAAATAACGACTCAATTACCGAACGGACGGGCCGAAAATGGTTTGCTAAATTCCGTGGTGACGATCTTAACCTGTACGAGGAATCAAGGTCCGAGCCTTTTTACTGGAAGATTCTGTAGGAAAATCAATTTTAAAAGAGGGCGTTAAAGATATAACAAAAAATCCACGGTTACCACTCGAGAACTTGCCGAAGATGTTTATGTGGACAGCCAAGCAACCATTGTCAAGGCGCTCAAAAAAACTTGGAATAACTTCTAAGCTCTGTAAGCGCTTTTCCTCAATTATCACCTCCCCTCGTCTTTGAATCTTTTGGCAAGCTGCGATGAAAAATACTTTTCTACGAGAATGTAAACAGGCAAAGATTCCGATCCAGAAAGTCAGCTCAAGCTAAACGTCCACTCAACACAGGTTATGGTGCGTTGTTAGGTTAATATCAGAGACATCGTCAACTTTGAAATATAGGAGGAACCTGATGATCAACACAGGTCTCTACTGCCAACAACTCCACGAGTTCAAAAAGTTTACCCAAATACGTCTTCAACTAGTAAATGGAAAACTTATTCTCTCTCTCTAAAATGTGTAAACAAAAAAGCAATTTAAGTTTTTTTGAGGACATTCAAAATGAGTTATAACACCTTTTCGTCTTAAGATAACATGACTTTTACAAAACAGGATCAATATGCTGGCTGATTGTTGGCAACAGGTCATAGAAGGAGGGAGAGACGATATTGGTGACTAAACAAATTCGTGTTTTCACTTAACGCAAAGGCACGAACCTTTTCAACCCAGATATATGTACTTCGGAAAAAAATCGCATCACCTTCACACTTGACACATTTTTTGTGCCCATAATATTCATGCTACTAAAAAAATTGGCAATTCGAAAGAAAGTTAAATCCAGTGACAGACAACTGAATTACGAGTAAAATGCTGCAGCATGTTAGATTTTCTCCAGGTCGGGAGAACGTGCTGGTTACTGCATTAAGCTAATTCAAGCTTCTGCGAAGTACCTCCAAAAAAAACGCAGAGGTGTACGGCCTTGCATTGTTATGCCCACAGATGAAGCTATCACCTTGAATAAAGCGTGGCGTGAGGTGTCAGAATCGTATCAACGTATCGTTAAGCACGTAAGCCTTTTTCTTCTATTATACTCCCTATGTTGGTGGACGTCCTGAGTGACTTTCGGGGCTCGGCTCCCAGGCTTAGGAATAGTGCCCCCTCCCCCCCTTCCGCCAAACTATGGTTGAACCCCCGTAGTCACTGACAAGCTCCACAGTGCCAGGTTAGGCAAACCGCTCTCTTCATCGCCGTCTCGGTCGGTCGACATTTTTTCGCAACCATTGTCACCGGTGTAGAGAGACATCCTGATCTCATCCGAGAATAGAATACCCTGCTGTTGGTCAGCGGTCCCATTTTCGTTATCGCGCGCGAGTCGGCGCGCCGTGCTTGCCGGTGGCCTGTAATCCGCTGTGGACGTACAGCGGGCCTATCGAGTCTGACATGAATGGTATGCAATTTTTGCCTAACGATACAACGACACAGTAACAACTACTCGGAGAGTATGAAGCTCTTTTGTGTAAGTGAACGTGTTTATTTTAAGCCTAGAACAGCACAGCGCTAGTCTGCACACCATTCGGCAAGCGATGAAGTACTGGACAGCAGTAGGTCGGCGATTCCATTCCAAAACATTCAATGAAAAGAGGCGGTCGTCCTAAAAAAAGCGTTAAATCGAGACCTTCCCTAACTCGCGTTCCGATGCAGGCTGCCAATGAGTTGATATGGTTGGCAGAATCTGCAAACAATGGATTGATTCATATTCAGTTGACGAGCGTTACAAAACGTTGACGTGTAGCTGAGCTCTCTAATAAAGCAGCAGTGTAGGCGGTTTTCTCTCTGTCTCGTGGTATCCATTCCACGGTTTATGGCTTATTCGTAAACCGTTAAAGAAAACATAAGAAAACAAATATCAATTTCATTTATTTTCTTTTACAACTCAATAACATTTTCCAAGATCCTATCAACGTACCGATGGACACGTAAGCCTTTTTCTTCTATTACAGTTCATATGTTGGTGAACGTCCTGAGTGACTTTTGGGGTTTGGCTCCCCGGCATAGGAATACTGCCCCCTCTCCCCCTTCCGCCAAACCATGGTTGAACCCCCGTCGTCACTGACAAGCTCCTCCAAACACGCTTCATGTAGTGCTAGCGTCCGTTCCACGTTGATATGTAGTGCGGGGATTGCGGAAGCGTCTGACAGTTCTATGCGGGATATTTAGCGCAAGCCTGCAAGCAGAATCAACACTGGCACCGGTCACATGCCTGGTGGAGCACACAAGGCAGCCGTACACGATAAGTCAAGCACGATGTCACCCGCGTGCATAACGGTAACGGCATTTCTGAATCCAGCCCGCACATGACGAGCTAAGTCAGCAACGTAGTAGAGCGAATGACAGACATCTGAGTGTGCTTTTATGTGGGCCCAGACATATTGAACACCCACCTTAAGGGTAGAATTTATCCCTTGGGTGCTAAGGCAAACCAATGCCACTCCACATTCGCTTGACATGCCACTGGCTGATTGGTAAGAAACATTTTACTAGACACTGAGTTCTGTGTTTGATTACTGCGGGTTCTAGGGTTGAGAATGGTTGATGCATTGATGCAATGCTCTGGTCGTGTTCTAAATCTAAACCGTCTTTTATTCATATAGGCATATGCTTAGATACGTTTGTGGGTGTGCATGTATATGGGCCCAATCGAATCTCAGGCGCCAAAAGCACCATCTGCAATAACGCCGCCTCCATCGACGTGGCTCAGGAGCTCTCTTGTCCAACTTACGTAGATGATATCCGGGTGACCGGCTCTTGCCCAGGCTTGGCATAAGGCCTGGATTCAAGGTGTCTGTGTGTCGTCCACAAAAAGAAGAAATTGTGACCGGGCTCTCAAACTTCGGTGTAATAGGTGCCCGGAAATAATTATTTAATTATTTTGAGGACCAAAAGAAGCCTCTGCCAAAAGTGACGCTGACATTCACTGGCTTTAGTGTGATTGGGCTATTGCTTGCACGCGGTGGTTCTGGAACCCGAGCAGCCAGGAACAACAGCGTCCTCGAGCCAAACCATAAACGATGGTTACGCGCACGCGTCTCCGGGGCCTCGCAACCCTGAGACTTACGGGTCGGGTCGTTCGGGCTGGTCCAAAACTTGATATTTATAGTGTTTAAGCTGTCAAATATGGTGAGGCCATTCACAATTGCGTCAGTCTTCTTACTGGCACTCTTGCCGGTTGCTAGCGACCTCAGGCAATCAGAATCACGGAGAATCACAATTATTGCATGATATTGACAAAGCATACACGGGGCACTTCGTCAGATCCTTTAGAAGGCGTCGGCCCAAGTCTTATGTCCAGGCATAGCACTGCGATTACACTGGACCCTTGGACCCTAACAGGGTTACCTGTTTCCTATGCGGCCAGACCTTCGCTAGACAATACCTCCGTAGACCTGTCGCAGTTAACCGTGGGGGCGCAGGCGCCATACCCATTCACAAAAGGGCAATGAACGTGTCCAATCTCGACCTTACGGAGCACATATAAAAAGTAGGAAGTTGGTACGCATTCTGCCCAATGTGGTCAGGAAATCGGTCGTTGACGCTAGAGGCGTGCTGAAGGGTTACCCTGGACAACGACGACTCTGCGTGGCTTAGACTGTTCACCCTCTCGTCGTGTTGAGGTTGCCAATAGGCAGCAGGAGTGCACGCCCTTTGGCAGTGGTCATCAGGAAGAACTTGGAGTTTCGACGCGGCGTTCGGCTCGCAGATTTGGCTTCTTGCCTACCGCAAGCGAGTTGGGCGCTGGTGCTGAGCAAAATTGAACGATCATACGGGCCGTGTCGGTCAAGCTGTCGCATGGGGATGCATCTGTGGCAACTTGCTTTAGCTTGCGGCGTCCACTGTAGCCTAAACCCCAGAGCGGTCGCGAATTTTCGGTTTACGCAGGAGCGGACTCAAGGTGACGCCACTTCATTCTGTGGGGCTCTCCCGAAGACCCCTTCTCAGTGTGCGTACTCAGAATTGGCAAACAACATTTGATGGAGCGACTTATAGAACCAAACAACTTCCACCTAGGCCACCATGCACCCTCCTGTTGTCAGAGCTCAGTTTATATAATACCAGGGACGGTTAGAGCGGCAGCATATGCGAATATGATATCTCCGATCTTCTCACGGTTCTTGTGGCAGCATAGACTTTGACTCGCAGCGGTATGGTTTACTAATTATTCTCAATAAACATCGCTTAAAGGAAAATTCGATCAACAACAGGAACTGGTCAAACTGGCGACACTTCAACAGATGTCACAACCATGACTTGCGCACTAGTCCTCTAGTCTATCTCTGTACATCTGATCATCATTGCAATCATTTATAGTCGACGGTCCGCGACAGTGTATTTAGGTCAGGCCGAACACAAAGACAGATCGGAACGTAAGACAGATGTAACCAAAATAGAGCGATCACAAGACAAAGCAAGAGCTGGATAGAGGTGGAGGGAAGACGGCGAGAAAGAGATATGCAAATAAAGAGAGAGAGGTGGGGGGAGAGAGAAAGCGTCTACTGATATACGAAGCGCCATATGAGATCCTTAAGCTCTGCTGCTGCTGCAGCTGTTGACGCGGGTCCAGCAGTCTACGTCTGCTGCATCGTCTCGCGACAGCTCGGCCGATCCGTCTCAAAGAGATCAGATCAGGTTGCGTCTGATCAGATCTCTTTGATCACTCTGTCGTCGTCGTCGTCGTCGTGGCACGATCGACGTTGACACGTAACCAAGACACTACCAGCGAAGATTGTAGGACAACGCGACGAGGGCCGACGAGGTGCGTGACAGCCGATTCGAAACGATGATCCACTGCGATCGGTCACCACGCATATAGCGGCAAAGCTCTTCCCTTCCGTGAGCTATAAGTGAGAGCTAAGAGCTGCCAGAGTTAGCTACTCACTTAGAGTGACTCTGAGAGCTGCCTTGCCAACATCAACAACAACGACAACCACGACAACAGCAACAACTGCAAGAACAGCAACAACAGCAACAGCAACAACAACAAAAACAGTAGCAGAAACAAGTTACTAAGAATTACGTCATCGCCAACGACAACAACAACAGCAGCAGTACAATATTAGCAAAGGCGGCAATAGTTGTAGTGGTTGAAACACTTATCCATCTATCGAGCAGCCGTACTGCGCTAAGGTAGGATCGGCTGTTTGTCAAGGAAACTCACGGACACCGCCCCTGTGCAATGACAAGCACGAGGTGATCGCCTCGCAATGCCGGCAACGGTGGCAGAGGCAGCAGCAGCATCAGCAGCGGTCGCTTTTCTTGGCCTACCTGTAGCTCGGGTATATGTATACACATATTGTAACGCTGTCTTCACGCTGTCTAATCCTCGCGGGTGGTGTCTCTCATAACGAGAATGCCGCAACGTGATCTGATCTCGATGAGACTAAGCGGCCAATCTCACGCAGGACGATGGAGCAGGTGGAAGCTGCTCAATCAGCGTCGATCACAGTGGAAGAACTGGACGGTCTCATATATGATGTAGATGATATTGTATTGGCAAAGGATGTATTGTATTGGCAAAGGACGTATTGTATTGGCAAAGGATGTATTGTATTGGTAAAGGATGTTGGTAGATCTAGACTTGAAGCCACCGAGCAAGATGGCTTAGTGGCAAAGCCTTTGCCTTGCGTTCGGGAAGACTGGGTTCGAGACCCAGACCGGTCACTCTTAAATTGGTTTGCATGGTTTCCCATTTAGACAAGGTGAATGCCAGAGTGGACTAAAAATTGCCCATGTCATGAAAAAACCATGCCCGGGCATTAGCCTTACGGAAAATCTAATAAAAAAAAACATATATACTTGCAAACCCAAACTTCCATTTTCTACGCCTCTCGTGTTCGCTTTCAAGTAGGTTTCAAGCTAGTTGTTTGAGTAGGCGTCAATATTGCGATAGTTAATGAGATTATTTCAATTATCAATATTGCGATAGTTAATGAGATTACCTGCGCTATACCCAAGACCTCGCCAACAGGCGGTCGACGCCAGTTCTGACGTACGCATATTATAATAGTCAATCATACTGCTTACGGTGGCTTCTTTTTTGTACTACGCAACGTCCTAGGAAACGCTTTCCGCAGTGCGTCAATCAGATCTGAGCGACTGAAGTTTGGGTGTGGGCAGACGCAAGCATAGACACTTTTTTTGGCGGAGAAGTAATTGCAAAGTGAGGTGCGCACACTCAGACACGACTGCAGGAAACTCACCTAGGTGTGAGCCTGAAGTGTAGCGCTCCAACCCCGTGTATTGTCCCCATGTTTTCGTCCCCCAGCGCCCACCTGGGACTGCATGCGAATTCTTTAGACAATGGGGATGAGAGGGTAGATAGTGATGACGCGAGTCCACTTCTGGATAGCTTCTGTTCCGGAGCCTCGGGGGAAAGGCGCATAGTGCGGCGGGTATTGATTGTTATATATCCAGCTGCAAGCATATGTTCGAGAGCCCTCGTCGCTCCTTGCCACTGCGGTAGAGATTCCATCGTTGTCTTGCATACGCTGGGAGTTTTGTGCTCGGCTTTGTGTTCTTAGTCGTAGTTTTGGGACAGTTAAGTCGACACGCAATTAAAAAAAAGTTTTACCCATTTTGGCCGAACAACGGCTATTTGCCTACGTTACTGGCCTACACCGTGGCGTCACGCAAGCTGTTTGACACGAGTACAACGTCGCGTACGTGACGGCAACTGTTAAGCAACAAAGTATAGTGCTATATTATGTGTGTTAATTACTTCAAAGTTGTGCTGTTAGTAAATGCTGTAACAATTATTGTGGGTTTAAGTGCATTGACTATTCAACTCACGCATTGGTCTGTTTGTACGTCTTGTACGCCTATACCCTCTTGGTGACACATCTTAACGACACTGCACAGCCTTCTGCGACGCCACTCTAATTGTCAATTAATTATTAATTGTTCTAAATTATTATTAACACACACACTTTGGGCAGGCGACTTGATATTATTATTTCCTTGCATCCAATGACTAGCCCTACCGCGCAATGTTTTGCAATGCGTGCATCAAAAGGGATATCACTCCAAATAAAAGCGTACGAATCTGCCCATCTCTTCTTAGGTGCTAACAAATCGCTTCTTCTTCGGCGGCTTAGTTAATGCCTATCTGTACAACTCGGGCTCGCATGTACTATATAGCTGCGCTAACAATGCTCATTTCCTAGCTAAACCTCTCGCTCGAACAACTGCAATCCGGAAGACGCTCCGCAGATCGGCCATCTTCCTTTGTTAGACACGTGCGCAGCAATGTTTACGCAACCGCTCGGATGTTGAATTGAGTCTTGCCGGTGTAGGCTTGCTAGGTCATTGAGCACTTTTTCTGACTTGACGCATGTAGTTTGCGTCCTTTACCTTTTTTGTCTAGTGTTGCATTTGGGTCCGCGGAGCAAATCGCTTTGCCCAAGTCGCCACTCTTTAAAATAGCACCACGGATGACAACCGCCCTGATGTCCCGTTACGCCAGAAGGCCACACTTTCTCTGCCTGCGGACCAAGACCGAAAGCACCGAATGTCAGGATCATAGAGCCGATCCGGAGCGTACGGGAGTTTGAGCGAGGCCACAGGGCGAACATGATGTTTTTTTTTATTGCACAGAAACGCATCGAAAACTGTGGTACGGCGACAGTGGCACTGCACGTATTGCCACATGCCGCCCATCAGTTAGTGCTAATGGAGCGCGCTGTCTCTATTCCACCATCAGACCGCCGTTATGCTTCCAGACCGCAAATAGCGTTGCTGTTGCGTGTGCATGTCCATACCAGAAGAAGACTTAACCGCTAGTGTTCGGTAGAACAGTTTTGGCGTATACATACTATGTAGTAAGTAGTTTACTGATCAAATATATATTAGCAGATATTATATTGTGTTACATTAGACGGTTTACAGAAACCGAATTGAAGCATTCAAGTAAATGATATGTTGTGTGCTGATGACCGCAACGCTGACGAGTACATGACTCGTCAGCCTCATGGTCGAACCAGGTCGAACACCCAATTTATGGCGAAATTCATGCATAGCGAATCGAAGAGTAAGATTATAATTTTCCATATTGGGACCCTTCTACGTGTCCGAGGCAGGCGTCATAAAAAAATGGCTGGATCGACATCGGCCAGTTTCGCCCTCCACGTGCTGACTAAACGCCTCAGTTCGAGGCAGGTAGAAGCTTCGCTGCAAAGTCTCTGTGAAGAGAGGTGTTCTTGCCGCCAATCGGTGGACAAGTCGGTTGCGGCTTGTTCTGTGGGCGCCCCGGGTGCATTTAAGGAATGCAGCTTTGAGTCTATTGAGATTAACAAAGTTCGCTGGGCTGTATCACTTGTATCCAAGACCCAGCTGTCGGGCCTATTTTTTGTTATCAAATTGCTGTAGAACTGCTTGTAACGACAGCCGCACTGGTGTTTAAACAGCGAAATGCAATAAGACTTAAACGGATTATTTCCGAACAAGCGAAATGCAATAAGACTTAAACGGATTATTTCCTTGACATGCGTCGTACACAATACAACCCAGTGGTTGTTAGTTCTACATAGAGGTAAGCGAAGTATTTTAAATAATTGACAGGGTTTTCCTGAAGATGAAACCCATCATCGCTTGTCAGACTTCCGCCTCCCCTGAATTTATTAGCCTTCGTTTTATCCATATCTATTACCAGGACATTAGCATTTACACACTTTTGCAGAGCTGCAAGCGCCTTCTAAGTGTGAAAACGGCTTCTGGAGAACAGAACCAGATCGCCAGTATAAAGCAACACCTTGACGAACTTGCTTTGTTTAGTGATTATTGATAGCAAGTCCGACACCAGAGCAGAGAAAATGAGGAGATTGAGATTATCTGCCTGAACTACCCCTGTAGTTTAAGTTTATGCCCAGACACTCCAACATCGAGGATAACTATGCCCTTTTAAAAATTCGAGACAATTAGTTGAAGAAATGTGTATTCCGAAGTACGCCAGCTTGTCCATAATCAGTTTCCGCGACGCTGTGTCCGCAGTCCTCAAAAACGACATAAAGAAAAAACCGTTTTTAATAGACATTCGACCGAATTTGGCAGAGAAGCACGGAGCAAGCAGTCATCGTCGACTTTCCTCTTCTAAATCCATGCTGCCCTTCCGGCAAGCTACTCACGTCGTAAAGAAACGCGTCCAGTCGCTTGGTCAATACCACACTCTTCTTTGCAATACCACGCCAAGATGACGGAGAGAGCGGGTCGTCCTCGGAATAACGCTGAAAACTATTTCTGTGCACGAAGAGGGCAAAAATGCCTTCAGTATGGCGTTGATAACATAATGTCTAGTTATTTAAGCCAAGATGCCCTCTCTGGCTTGCATAGTCAACTCAACCATCACACAAATATAAGTTTAGGAACATTCTCTGGGATGGTATTATCAATTGTGTACATCTGCCTAAACCACACTCAAAGCTCCTCTGATGGGATAGGGCAAACGGCGGTTTGGGATTTGCTTTGAATCCACGGTTATCTCATGGCTTCCAGAATGAGACGTCTTTCTTCGTTCAAAGTATAGTCCCTATTGGCTGATCTGGTCATTTGTTTGTACGCCCTATTGAGTCATTGATATAACGGCAGCATAACTTTTTGTAATCGGGACAGAATATAAGCTTGAACAACATAATACTTAAATCTAGGCAGCTTTGCGCTTATCCAAGGGACGCTGCGCTTAGATTGCTTCCCGTAGACACTTCGTCGAATGACTGAAATAATACGACTGGTGTACTCATCAACTAAAAACTTTCTTGGATGTGACAAAATGTATCGGGAACATAGAACAAAACGATCAAAGTCTAGCGACTGCAGTTAGCGCTGTTCCTTCGCAGTGCTTGCAGAGTGGCGTATTTGTTTCCCTATTTGAATGAGATGGCTCTCGAAGTTCATCAACTGGCCAGCGAGCCGGTTAATCCACGCCTTAATGCCTGGAACCAGAATCTTTACTCGGGTCCCAGGTGCTTAGTACATTCCCTGTCCGGTACGGCGTCTCATTTGTTCTGCCATTTTAGTAAGATTTGCTTTGGGGGAGGGATTTTAGTAAGATTGCTTTGGGACGGCCTTGGAACAAGCAGGGCACCGTTCGTTGTACCCAAGCATTATAAAAGAGAACCTCTGGAGAACTTCAGTTCGGATCCCTCATTGTATGCCCGCCTTTTGTTCAGATATTCTGACTAGTATTATTCTAAAGAGTAAGCTTTGAATGCGTTTTTAATATCCCACAGTACTACAATAAGGATATCTTTAGACTTAGCCGGGAATTAGCGTAACGCTTCCACGTTTACAACGACCTATTGTACAGCGGGTCGCTGTTAGGACAAAGAGATGAGCGGCGTTTATGAGATGAGATCCGAACTGCTTCGGTGAAAGAGGCCGCAAACGGGCCCCTATAATCGCTTTAATAGCAGTATACTGACTAGGCAAATTAACCGATATATGCCTTCCCTTTAGGGATAAGCGCGCGAGGTCGGATTTCTTCCATACCAGAAGAAGATGGCAGGATCTGGGTATTTGTGTGGCAGCGGGGGTTACTAGCTCATGAAACTTTTTTTTAAAAACCTTTACCACCAAAGCCTAACAGAACGGGCCGCCGGGATACTAACCGAACCTTGCGCTTTTTCAGTTTGCGGTGTCTCTCGCACGGCATGGACCTCTAGACTTACCTATGACTCCCGACCGCATTCGCTTCGAGTCGCGCCCTGCTAAGGCTAGATGCAGAGGAAAGAGCGCTTTTACCCGTAAGCGTTCATCAGGAGAATAGTTAGCGCTCTTTTTAGTTTTTGTCTTGCCGCGCTTCAGTTTGTACGGCCGTTCCCACGGGTCGTTCCTTATTTCCAATAAAAATATTTTCCAGCATCGTTTCTTGCTCCCTGCTATATTTATGCGTAGTTCGCAGCTGCGGCAATTAAATGCCCATATATGCTTCCGGTTCACGTAGCAACCGCTCTCTTCGGGATGCAGATACCACCCATCGCCACATATGGTATTCCACCAATATGGGATATGGTAGGAGTAGACGAATTGCGTTTAATTGACGGAGCAAAGTTTTTCTTTCTAGAGAGGGTTTTTGCGATATTGACTACATGCAGGAATAGGGTTGTTCCTGTGTTGGCAGGTGGCCCGCTGCTAACGAAAGATCTGCAAACACGACGGAATATGATGGAAACGTGCGCCTTTGGCCTTTATTTGCGGAACTGGCGAACCAGAATTAGTGAGGTGGACATTGGTATTTATGCAGCAATAAGCAGCACGGAGTGGCATCACATGAACCACATGAATATCGATTCAGACAGTGATGGACCAAATGTGATCAATACCACGCCACGGTATGTCTGTCGGCTCGATCCATACCAGAATTAGCAAAACGCTAGATTATTGGTTGTCTCGAAACGTTTTCATAAACACATTTACTCAGCCCGGGTATTAATAAAATAAATAAATCCTTTTGCGAAGAGGGGCTCTTATTTTTTTTTTCAATTCGCCTTTTTATTGTATGATGATTGTCCTACTCATGCTACTGGGCATTGCCCTGATGAATCTTTGTCCGGCGAGGATTCAGCATCTGCGGGCTTCCGCAATCTAACCGTTTAATGCAATTCGAAACACCTGCATATGTTTGAAACGTTTTATTAATCGAAACATTGTTCACGGAGTCATTTATAATGCCATACTTTTTTAATAAAATAAGTTATGAGCATTTCCTTAACTCATTATTGAATGTTGGATAGGAAATAATATCATACATTTAGAGGTAGCATGCCCGGCAGTTTTAATAGTATTAGTAGAGTTAGTGTAATTTAAATTGTTTGTGAATAGCATAAAGATGAGACATACATCCGTCTCTCTTGTAACTAAAAAATTTTCTTTGCAACTTTTATTTGTTGGTGTTCTGAGAGTTGACCCGAACAGTACCAAACATTATGTTATATAGCAGATAAGTTATAATTAATATACAATCACCATTAATTTGGAGGAAACGCCAATATTGCTTAGTTTAGCCCCAAATGAGATTTAGGGTTTTCAAGTCTGGATATTAGGGTCTTTATGTGATTTCCCAACGTTAGTAAGGGGTACACCTAAGCACTCATATTAAATTTATTTTTGTAACAAATATATAATGGAGTTGTTATCGACCGGTTTATTGGTCTTTGCCATGAACTGAAAAATGATAATGCTTGACTTTTAATTATTTAAATACAGCCCGTGCTTTAAGCACTAATTTGGAATAAGTTAGAGTTTAAGTTGGCCGCTTGTATACTCAACATTACTAGTCGATTTTGTCTGGCAAGTGGGCAAGCCATTGGCGCAAGCGACATATTTTAGTTCACCAACCTTTCAGAGCAGGTTTATACATATTTGTAATAATTGTTGGTGACAGGGCGATTTCTTGCAGTGCGGGGAGTATGGAGATGAATGTTATCGCCGTTTCTTCACAGAACTTGAGTTGCATGAGTATATTCATGAGGACGTTGTTATCTACAAAATGAAATGCTTTTTCAACATCCACGAAGATGCCAGCCATTATTTGATTGGATTCCCAGCTTTCAGTTATATATGCTTAGAAATGATTAAGAGCTAAGTAGTTACTACGGCACCTAGAAAATTGCATCGGACTATTGAAATGTGTTTTGTGAATATATAGGAAAAAGAATGATTGACTCAAGCCGTGTTGCCAAAAATAGAACGCAATACAACGATCGATATTTAGTTGTTTCATGATTATTTCCCTTTCTAAATAATACACTAGAAAATATGGCTCCTAAAATATTTTAAATGTAAATTAGTAACGCTTAATGAACTTGCCGGGAATATGCTTGACAGTTACCCATGTTTGCTTTTAGTTTACTTAACATTAATATACTTGTATTTGGTTACATTTGCACAATATTTACTGTAAGCTACTCTAGAACCCATTGTTTCAAAATTCATGTTGAGTTTGTCGGCAATCTCAGCAAGATCAGTCGTAAAAATGTTGTTGTGATTAATCGTGTGTTCATAAATTTATATCTTTATCTTGAAGTGCAGAGATGTTAAATTTGTCTGTACAGATTTTTTTTTTATTTTTGGAGGCAGATTTTCCTATATTTTTAAAGTTATTTTAGCCCCAACTTATCATAACTGCTCTTATACTTTTTAGCCTTATTAGTCTGTCTTTTGCTGATTTTTATCGAGTTCCAAATTAAACAACTGGTTAGTAATTTGTGCGGTTTTTGATTTCGTTTGTTTGAGTTGAGTAGGAAAATGTTTCTCATATAGATTGTTTAATTTTCAGCTAAAAATATAACTGTTTGTTTGTCAATTGTGGGGTTACTGTCAATTACGTCATACCACGGCATTGTTGCTAGTGCTTGGTGAAATAATATTATAAGAAAAACATTTTTATGAACATTTTTAGTCTGCGTTTTCAGCACTTGGTGTACATTCAAGACCAGTAAATGCCGCAAAAAGTGCATATATATATATATATATATATATATATATATATATATATATATATATATATATATATATATATATTTATATACCATTTTCAAATATTTTTTGGGATTGAGCTGAATGATTATGCCCAGCTATATTCCTACATACGTTTATTACCTGTAGTACACCCGCTCTCCGAAATCACAAATAGTTAGCCTAACCGGGGCAAGAGAGGCTGCTTGCTATGCGTGGTTCTGTTTACGTCAAATTCTATACAGTAGTAATCGCTAAAATTTTCTTCGTCAAGTAGTACGGTCTAATTTGATATCTCAAGAACTTGGTTTTGCTTACATATTGTCAAATCAATGTATAATTTAGTTCCTCTGCGGGGTGAAATTTAGGATCATTTTCCTCATTCGATCTTTCGAGGTTACGCACAAAGCAGGTGCTCGTCTAAGCACCCATGACCCAGGCCGTCCGGTCCCTTTATGCCAGTTTGACGTTAGGCTCACAGAGAGTGCAGTGTTCTTCCTAGACACTATTTCGTCGAACATTATATAAGCCCGGCGACCCCTGTTACAGTTTAGTTGACTAATCTAAAATTGCGTCATTCGAGTTTTGAGACTTGGCTGACCGGTTATGCATAATCGGAGATCGCTGTCCTCTCTTGTGGTTCTTTCATAATAGAACCGAGGCGTAGCATTTGGCATCTACAGCAGGCGTATGCGTAGGAGTAATGGGCCCGTCCGCAGTCTTGTCTTTCGCCAGCTCAAGGATGAGTGGCAAACCCAGATGAGAAGATGAACCGATTTGCTCGCTTATTGCTGAGGGACAGGTTCGACTTTAGTGCAGCATTGAAGGATGCGACTGCCCCCTCTGTTGTTTCTGCAATCGTCAGCCGCGTGCCCTCGCTCGTGTTACACCCCAGTTACCTTCACGTTTTATTGTGTGGGGTTAATATTGCTACATACTCGCTTCAGGGTGTCTGCGTAGGCGACACCGTCCTCGTTATGTACAACTGTGGGTGTGCCCTTCTGACGTTTCCTTCTCTTTTGGCAGGTTTTCCTGTCTTGTTTGTCCCGGATGTCACCGCTACGCAGGCGACGTGCTTCCGGGCCACGCATTCAAGGAGACTTCTAACGCCGCTTGCCTCACATTGAGTAGTCATGCGTTCTTAATGAGACGTAGAGGCACAGTCTTCAACTACTCAAGGAGAGGCCTATCCTCGAGTATGTTTGTTTTGAGCTGAGACACGTGGCGCACGTGGCTACTTCTTTGCCAGGAGATCTTTCAAATCGTCTGCTGTCGTGCAATTGTTCATAAGGGCATCTATGACCTTTATTTGCGTACTTAGCATGCCCGGCGTGCATTGAGTGGCGAAATCTTTTGACTTGTTACAGGTCGAATCGGTTTATTGCCGTTTGTCGACATCCTTCGTCTTTTCTTCCCTCACAAGTATCTCTAATAAGAAGTCTTAATGTGGCCGTCCAGCTCTTGACAAAGGTGTGCATACTCTCCAAATTAGCAGTAACCTTATACATGTTTTCTATTCGGCATAGTGCTAGCGCTAGTCAAGGGCCCTTTGGTTTATCCACTTCGTCCGCGTCGCCTTATGGTGCGTGATAATTGTCGCGGGCCTGACTTGCTTGTTGCAATGCCTGGCTATCTTGGCCTGGCTCATTGACCGGCGCTTTGTCCGGTCCTTTGCATACAGATGAGCGGGCATAAACAATGCTAGCAGCCAAGGCTAACTGCTTTGTGCAAACTTTATATATATATATATATATATATATATATATATATACATGCTCGTTCTATTATTCAAAATTCTTTGTTTGGACCTTTAGGGCCGCAGAAAAAGTGCCCGGTTCTAGCCTTAAGCTCGACCACAGGATTACCTGTAGCGCGTGCGATAGATAAACAGTGGTGCTACTCACATGGTAGCTACGGTGTCTAAGGTACATAGAGATCCCTAGTTGTAATGGTTTTATCACTGAATAGGACACTACCGAAGGCACAAGAGTTGATCAAAGGTGCACCTGAACAAGGCTCGTCGACTGCTTCATTTGAAATGATGACCCCAAGCTGCACTAAACGTATTGTTAGGTCCCCCAATAATGGGCTTCACTCCTAAAAGTATGGCGGTTCCACGGACGACAGATCTGGCTACCTGCATTGCGCCACGACGATTGAAATGTACAGTGTTGCTGTCCAGGGATCGGGCGCAGTGCTGGATGTAGGAGAAGTTACAAAAAACATGACCGAATTCTTATACTTAGCCGACATATTACAGTTAACAAACGGTAGTTGAATTGCTTGTTACTACCGGAATGAAACAGAACGATACCAGGTCGCCCAGTTACCGTTCCATCCGCCTCCAAACCTCCTCAATATCAACACTGGCGGGGCAGCTTTTGAAACTTCGTTAGTTCTTAGCCAAAAGTCGTTTATTCCGACGTGCAGCATGACCAGCTGAGTTGTTCGGGCTGACTGAGAACTTAATTTGTCTTGGCTGAAGATCTATGAAGAAATGCTTTTTCGGCCTTTCTTCGGACGGAATAAATACATAAATAAAAATGTGCAACGGTAGGGCTCGAACCCGCGCACTTATGTGTATACTCCGGTCGCGAGGCGCAGGCGAACGCACCCATCACGCCACCGCACGCACCGACAGCACAACAAGCTGGTCAGTCGGCTGTGTATTATAGTATAAATATGGCAATATGACAACGCACGATTGCGATTACCTTGCATAACGTGGCGCCGCCTTGCTCTGCGATATGTGACAGCGGCGTGCCCGTCACCACGTCAAGCACGTTCATCTCCAGCAGCCGCGTGATGTCAAATTCGCCGGCCAGAACAACGGACTCGACGGGTGGTGAGCAGAGGTACGACCCGAGGCTGGCCTAAACAGTGCCGGTTGCCGCAGCGCCATCGATGTTTGCCTGCAAGACGATGCTTGTTTGCGTGCACACAAGGCAAGGTGGCATTGCATGCAACAGTTAACGTTCCATTGTTTGAGGAGCCTAATGGCACTACCGTTGTGGTGTTGTCAATCAGTAGCAGTGATAGAAACGGTAACCGAAAACGGTAACTGCTGCTCTTGTCGATTGTCCCACCACCACCACCACTACTGCAGTAATAGCCAGCGACCCGATGTTTGGTTTTGTTTCCGATTATGGTCGATTTTCAGCCCACTCCGTCATTCACCTTGTTTAAATTATGAATCATGAAAACCAATTTAGAAGTGGCCGGTCTGGGTCTCGAACCCAGGCCTCCCGAATGCAAGGCAAAGGCTTTTGCCACTAAGCCATCTTGTTCGGTTTGCTTGACGTTGTTGTTGTTGCTGCTGCTGCTGTAGTATAGAGAGTCACTGTGGTCCTTTGTAAAATAGCCAATAAGCCATTGGTCTAATCGCTGTTGTAGCTTTTGCACTGGCCTCGGTTGCCGTTGAAGTTGATGCCATCTCGGTTTAAGGAGAGGGGCCGGCGGCGTTTAATTTTCTGTGGGCTGTGATGTTACCTAGTTTGATAACTGTATCTCTGAATTTTCCGGAAGAATCGTTGTTCGTTTCAAAATCACTTTCTCTAAGTAGTCGTCAACGGCCGATTTTAAAACGTACAACATTTTCCTGACGTTAACAACAATAGTTACTACCGTAACTGGCCTGTTAGCCCACAAGCTCAACTATGTTCGTCTCAATCACCTCATTTAAGATTTTGTTTTTGCAATGAAAGCACTCAAATGCATCACAGTTCGGGTCTGAGCTCCTGAACAAGCCATCGCTATATGTACATATATATATATATATATATATATATTATATATATATACATGCGATGGCTGATGCCACAAGTTAAGGCCGTTCAGGCAGACGACTTTGAAAATGGTGGCCGCTGCCTTGTTGAGCGAGGCCCAGCGGTGTTGCCAGCAAAACAGCACATCTTGCACACAGAGCGGGGAGAGCCTGACTGTAGCTGGTTGGATGGAGATTAATTAACTTAGGTTGTGCTGATCTCAGTCTTGTTAATAGGCGGAGACGTACGTTTGCACGTACTTCTCTTGTAGTTGTAATGCACTTTCTATCTGTACGCCACTCCAGATACTTTTTATATAGTGCAATATTATACTGCGTTAGCTCTCTTTAGTCATAAAGCCATTATCATTAAAAATTAAATGCACGGAGCTTTCCAATTGTAATGCGGTTGCTTTCATATATGCTTTACCCTCATGCTGAAGAGGTTGTGTTTATGTAGGGCAGAAACCTACTCGTTTACGATCGGTCCTTTTTACGAGAGAAGCTTACAGAGCATGTGTAAAAAATGATAACCTTCTATCAAAAGTTAGCGAAGACCAGAATAAGACAATTATGGCACATTCATAGCTATAGGCCATTCGTAATTGAAATTGAGTTAGAGGGCATAACATGGCCATAGGGGGGGGGGGCGTAGAATATTAAGAAACTGGAATGCCTTTTATTAGTAACTTGGTGCTTACATAGCTTAATGCCCAAAAGCGGACGATCGACAAATTGTAGCTTAGGGCAATTTCTATTTTTGTCTTTCGAAAGCCAGTTATAGTATTTTAATTAATTATAGAGCTTTGCCAACCTAAACGAATAAAATTGCATTAACGCCATAACTAGTTACACTGGACACATTGAAATTGCTGTATGGAGTCAAGTGGGCTGATCTACGCCTCTGGTCAGCGTGACTAACCGGCCTCGGACGGCGCCCTGACAGAAAAAGCGGGCGTTTAATTCAATAACGGATTAGCCAGTTTCTTTGTACGACTGGCGTCATCGAAGATAATTGATTCAATAATCGTGACGCTGCGGCCGTAGCTTCCATTGTTCAGCATCCGCTTGCACAGGAGCAGCACAACATGAGCTTGCCTTTCCGTCTAGGGGATGTGCACCAGGTCACTCCCGAAGAGAATATGGTCAGGGCCGTATCAGGTCTATTATGAGCATTGGATCCAGTCACGCGTTCTTATGGCTGAAACTCTTTGTAAGTCTCTTAATGTACTTGGAAAGAGAAAAATGCCTAAAGTCTTGCCTTCCGCCAGGCTTTCTTTCCTGTTCAAGCAAGTAGACAGAGTGACGAGAAACACGATCCAAATCTCTATCGTGGAGTGACGTCAAAGCATGGTTGACCTTTAGCGAACATATATATAAATATATCCATCAACCTTGTCCTAAATGAGGTCCAGATAAAGATGGTCAGTGTAGCCAGGTACTTGAGCATACATCTGGGCAGAGGAATGAGGGGTATGCATCATGCCAGAAATACTTTAAAGAAAGCAGAGAAGGTGGCAAACACAATAGACAAGATCCTCCCTAACATTCACGGGCCAAGTAAAGCAGGACGTAGGCGGCTCATCATGTTGGCCGTCGAATCTATAGCGTTGTTTGGAGCACCGGTGTGGTTTAAAGCGGCTAAAGACTCATAAGGGCTAAATATTATGCTAAGAAGAACATAGAGGACCGCGGCCTTACGAACTGCTCAGGCCTATAGGACTGTCAGCACCTCCGCCGCACTTGTCCTTGCTGGCACTGCCCCTCTGGACCTAA
This sequence comes from Dermanyssus gallinae, assembly GCA_003439945.1. NCBI lineage: Eukaryota > Metazoa > Arthropoda > Arachnida > Mesostigmata > Dermanyssidae > Dermanyssus > Dermanyssus gallinae. The sequence goes on along the minus strand of QVRM01006598.1, from coordinate 364,914 downwards.
AGGCAGAAGAAAGACAAATACTATGGAATAGGGGCCCAGAACGCGCTAATAGGGAAGTCAAAGATGCCGAAAGGAAAGGCACACTTACTGCATGGCAGACCGAATGGGCTGCCATTCCGGATGGCGCACCGGGTGCGCGCGTACGCGATCTCATTCCTGACATAAGGAAGTGGTTGAATCCATCCGGCGGAGACTTTCTGACGCAGGTTATAAGGGTCATGGCAATTTTCAGACATATCTGACAAAGACAGGAAAAGCCTCTTCCGACACATGCGTACACTGTGGCCTAGGCGTCGAAAACGACGCAGCCTATACTCTGCTGGTCTGCCCAGTCTTTGCGCAAGTCAGAATAGAAGGCTAAAGGTAAGGTGTCGGACCGATTAAAGTTGGGCGGAGAGCTAAGCTCTACGAACCCTTCGGACCTGCCTACTCAGGGGATTTCACAATTTATGCAATTCATTTGTGATAGCAGCTCTAACTGGCATATACAATAGAAGCTGCAGTGGCGCGAGAGGAACTGATTAGAAAGAGGCACCTGGAGCGCCTCAGGAGAGACAGATTTGCAACAGATAGGACAGAATACACCTGTAATTCTAGAAAAACCGTTTCGCAGGTGGAGGCTCGCAGTATGATGACTATAAGGTCAAACCCTGAGATGCAATTGGCCAATTGATCCGAAGGACACTCACCACTCGTCGGCTCGTAGTACTATTAGTAAGCCGGGCTGACACAGAAAGTGAAGCTTAAGGGGGTGTTGAGCCCGGTGGCATGGTGGCTTAGGTCCGCGCCTCGCAATCGGAGGAGACACATAGGTGCGCGGGTTTGAGCCCTACCGTTGCACATTTGTATTTATGGGGGTCCGTCTATGAAGCAATGCGAAAAGCAGTCCCATGGACGTTAAATCTTGGCTGAGAGTCAGCCCCGAAAGGTTTTTTTAAGGGGGTAGCGCGTTTAGTGGGTATGATCTCGTCGGAATATTGTCGATGGTGAGTCCCACACTGCATAGGGCTGAGTTTTCTATCTACTCACCCCATTGCGTTAGTGCTTAAAGCATTTAACTCCTCCTCTATAAAATATATATATATATATGTTTTTTCATGAATTTATATTACAATATTGTGTAAGTAAACGTGTTCATTTTCAGCCTGCACCATTCCGCAAGCTATCCCAAAGTTGAGATCGCGTTGCTCTGCTGGACGTCAATGGAACGTCCCTGGCGTAGGAATTGTGCGGCTCTCTGTGTTCGCAGTAGATGTCTTTAAACGTTTAGCCAATTTAGTAAGTAGTCTCTCAGTCAGGGGCCCGGTCGTCCCAAGGTCTCGAAGGCCACTGTGCTGAAGTTATGGGCCCTTGTCAGTTTGGCGGATTTGTTCATTTTGTTGTTTTCTGCTAGGGTCGCGGCGTGACCAGGTCTAGAAGTGAACCAAAACCTACCATTGGGATCAAAAATTAGTCGGTCACGGTGGCGTCCCATATGAGGATCCGGCCTCGTTCAGAGGGGATAAGAGTCATTCCGTCGGGACGCTTGCCGTCGTTTTTGTTTAGTTTAGTTGGTTTCAACGTGTTTAGATAGCCTGCCGCCCTCAGGGCCCTTGCTATTGTATCAGTAAGAGCTGCATGACGTGGTCGACAACCTTCACTAAGAGCGCAGCATAGAGCGTGGTGAGCTCTTATGCCCACCGGCTCCCCGCATCGACATATGTGAGGGTTAACGAGCCGCGTATCAAGTCGGAGGCCAAAACATATTCTAGTAGTGACATCATCTATTAAGGTTCCTAATGATTTACTGGGTAGGGCCTGATACATAACTATACCCACACACAAAAATACGCTCTTACGCACAGAATAATAGCGATAAACGTCAGCAGGTGTATGTCCATAAGCTACAGCCTTGTATAGTTATCGCTACATAACACCCTTAATCGCTCAAGATCGTTTGTATTTTAGCCGATTAGTTTAGCATTCCGAACTTCCAAACGTTCGAAATAGCTGAGCGCGCACGACCTCTAGGAGCTCGCCAACCTCGTATGAGATTCAAACGTAACGGCTCAAAACGACTTTACCATAATCAACAATATTATGATGAATGAATTGTTTGCTTTTTATTTGTTTTTGCTGCGCATGTTTGTTTTGCGTGTGAAGGTAATCATAATCAGTCATGATTAGTATTTGCATTGCGCCTCGTTAGCAATAATCCATTGGCGGTGTGGTGAGTTGCACGGCGGGGCATAACGTAAGTATGCCCTATCTACATGCCCGTGGAGAATGTTTAAATCTACTGCATGTTTAGCTAATGTACATCTTGAGTTATCTTCTATTAGTGATTATATGACCAAAACGGCAAAGTCAGTACGGTTTTTCTTCCTCCCAGCAATATCATCAGCGGCTGACAACAACGAAAATGCACATGTGCCGTCAAGGCTAGCTATGTTAAACACGTGCGTAACCTCACGCGCAATCAACTATACCAAAAAGTTGTATTTCAATGACTAACATGCTAGCAGAGCTGCTAGCGATATTTTTATTGGCTGGTTTAAACATACAAAATTCGCTCAATTTTTCGTCTATTCGTGGGCGTATCAGTTTAAATTTTAGAGATGCATATATCCGACTCAAGCAACTGGAGAGCAATTGAGATCATTATTTAATGCTGTGAAAAATAATTAAAATAATTGCACAACTTTTTTTTTATTTTTCTAGATTGCCTACAGCATGCTCCGCAAAGAAATATTCTTGGAGTACTCCCGACGGGGCCCTGTCATTACTCGCCGACTTAGTTGTTTATTTAGCCGACTTATAGTTGTTGCTCACAGTTGTGCTTTAACACGATAACGCCCCGATTCACACCGCCAGGCTGATCGGAAGTTGGTTCGACGCTGTTACTATGTGAGCATGTATCACTGTGATTTTTACACGATTGGTTATATTAAACGCGTGAAATGTGGCAAAAATGGGGGGCCCTATATTTTTTCAGGGACCATATATATGTAAATATATATATAGGCATACCGGCTAGTCACTATCGGTGCGCAAAAGCTGCTCTTTTTGATAAGTTTCCTCACCAAGATCACAAAGCAAGCCCACTATAATTCACACACGATTTCTGCGCAACTCAGCTTAATCTAAATTCTAATATTTTAGTACGCTTTTTACGCTTCCGCCCAAAGATGACTCAGACGAAACTCTTGTGTTTACAGATGTTGAAGTCATAGGTGCAATAATATCGAGACAAAATGGCAAATCAGCTGGGCCGGATCTTATTGTGTATGAGCATTTAAAAGCTAACCTGCAAACTATAGGCCCGTATTTGACTAGGCTTTTTAATAAATGCGCTCGACAAGGCAAAATACCTAACGAGTGGAGAAAAATACTTATACAGCCAATTTACAAAAAGAAAGGGGACCCAACCGACCCGAAAAACTATCGAGGAATTGCCCTAACTAGTGTCCTATACAAACTGCTTACATCGCTTATAGTGAGGAGGATGTATGAATGCACGGTTAATGATCTACCCTGTGAGCAGTTTGGATTCCTGCCAGGAAAGTCAACAGCAGACGCTTTACGGTTCGTGATTGAACACGTAAGTGAACGCCAACGAGACAAAAGTATGACGTATGCGGCCTTTGTCGACTTTCAAACCGCATTCGACAGTGTGCCTAGGGACCGCCTCCTCGAAATCCTCCGAGAGAGGTTCAATATTAAGGGACAACTATTGAATTTATTTCGAGATATGCTGAGCCACAATTTAATAACCATCAAAAACGGAAATCACTATATAAACGAGCCTGTTACACAAAAGACTGGAGTAGCGCAGGGCGACTCTGCAAGCCCATTTCTCTTTATACTGTACATTGCTGGCTTAGCAGGCCTTCTACGCACAAGGAAAGCACCGCATGCCTTCTACGCGGACGACCTCGTCATCAAATCCCGGGAATACGTACAATTCTACCTAAATGAAACCTCAAAATGGTGTGCGGAGAACCGACTCATAATTAATATCTCTAAGACAAAGATTCTTCGCTTCAGCCGCGGCGGCTCATACGCCGCTGCCGACCATCGCGTCAAGATCAACAGTACTTGCCTTGAGCTGGTTAACCATTTCTCGTATCTTGGCGTAACTCTGACACCGCGACTGACTTTTAGCAGACACATCGAGGAACTGCGAGCAAAGGCCACGGCGGCGATTATGCTACCCAGGGACATTCGAGACGTAGATCTTGACACAGCAATGAAAATATTTAATATGAAAATTATCCCGATACTCCAGTACTGTCTCCCAGTAATTGCGCCGCACCTAACATTACGCGATCTCAAAAATTTAGACCGCGTAAAGGCGTGCTTTGTGAAGCGTGTGCTGGGATTACCCAAGAACGCGTCAGCTACCCTAGCACTAGAATTATGCGGAGAACGTACTCTGGTAGAAAACTTAGTCCTACACAAATTACCGATCAGTACAAATACCTTCGACATGTACAGAGCATTTAGGGAAGACCAAAACGTACATTTTGTTATGTGTAACTACACAGATGGACCTGCTTTTCGCTCAGAGAAATGGAAGCGTGCCTTCCAAAGTAACCGACCATTATTGTGCAGGGTAACATGGCATGGTTATCACCATTATATGTGCCTCAAAGGTGAATCTTATGATATTAACGACTGTGTATGTAAGTTTTGTGGTAAGTGCAATATCTGTCGATATAATGTTCTAAAATGTTCGGCATTAGACTCTTACTCGTTACAGGCGCGTGTGAACGAGATATTGTTATAATTTCGTAGCAGGCCATGTGTGTCAATCCAATCCTACTACCAACAACTGTGGTGAATAAATATGATGTGTGTATATATATATATATATATAATATTTCAGTAGTTCTTACTTTTTCCTAGCTAGTTTTCAGAACAAACCGATTACGCAGCGCCGAAGCGAAACGCATTTGTACGTACGCAATGATATAAATTGACAATTTCTCGGAATACATATCGGATAACATGTTCCTTTTTGTCTTTGTGTTTACCTTTGATCCTCCAGGACTACGATGCGGAGCTGTACCTGCGACAGAGCTGGGACGACTTTCGATTTTATCGGGGACGGTTACCGCAAGTAAGAGCAGTAACTAAATACACATATATATATATATATATATATATATATATATATATATATATTTATAATCTATTTGAGCATACATTTGGACAGATGAATAAGGGGTACGCACTATGTTAGAAACGCCCTGGGGAAGCGCAGATGATGGCAAACACAATAGCCAAGATCCATTCTAACGTGCACGGACCAAGTAGGTCACGACGTAGGAGACTCATCATGCCAACTGTCGAATCGATAGCGCTGTTTGGAGCACCGGTGTAGTTAGGCTAGATAATACGTTAAGAAAAACACAAAGGAACGCGGACTTCCGGACACTGCACCGGATGCGCGCGTATGCAACCCCATTTTTTACATAAGGCGCAAAACACGTTTTTCGCCGGACACTAAGGTCAACGAATGTCCCAGTCTCTAAACCGGCGCCGTATTTAATAGACCCTGTCGCTGGGTCTAGTTCCGAATCACGGATCGGTTTATCTTTCTGTGATCGCTTGATGTTACGCTTCTTAACGTGGCTGGTTAACTCAAATGTGGAGCCACTTGTGTTTAAATCAAATAAGGAGCCAAGAATACATAAACTCCCCTTTGGCGGTGGTAACGTCAAACAAGAAAGCACCTGTCACATCTTGCTGAGCGATATTGCACGGCAATAGCAATGAGTAGATAATAATAATAATAATAATAATAATAATAATAATAATAACAATAATAATAATAATAATAATAATAATAATAATAATAATAATAATAATAATAATAATAATAATAATAATAATAATAATAATAATAATAATAATAATAATAATAATAAAGGACCCGCGAACTGATAAGGCGCATATGCGGATGCTCACTACTCATCTAAAATGCTGAAAAGCTTCCAGCCAGAAAAAACTCTGGGTTCATTTCAAGTGTATATAGGACGTTTTGTAGTTAGTTATTTATGTAGAAATTGAGATCTCTGTTCAACATTTGAATACGCGCCACTAAGTGTTTTGCCGATCGTTCGATCGCAAACTAGATGTAGTTGTACTGTACACGCGGCTATGATCACTATACCTATAGGATAATTTAAACAGCCAATATTAGTAGAGGAGGCAAGCTTGGTTACTGTTCGTGTACTGGTTTACTTCTAATCGATCCTTGCTCTTTCGGCGTTTCTCTGTTCGTGCCGCCGCAGGACCACAACGAGTCTCATCTGGACCTGAATGATGCGGACATTATTAAGGCAGTTTGGAAACCAGACACTTACTTTCCGAACGCCAAGCAAGGTAAGCAGGCACATAAAAACAACAACCCAAACACTGATCTATTATTGTTTGGTCGTTATCGAACGCAACGTACTTGCGATGCTTTATCGCGGCCCACAGCCACTGGAGAACAGATCCCTGTCTCTAGAGGCTAACAAAGCCTGCAGCCAACAGCCTGATCCGTCGGATGGCGTACTTTGGAGGAGTCAGCTACAACAAAGAACACATCGGCTCACTCTCACACACAGGTAGACTCAACTGGAAATGTGCATGTGTGGTATGCAACGCGAGAGTAGACACAAGGGTTTAGCTAGCGTGTATATATGTGTATGTTGCACACCGTATACATTCGTCACATAGGACAATTGATTGTTCACGAGTGTTTACATTAATATGTTCGTAGTATCACATCTTTTAGGGGCTGACTCTCAGCCAAGATTTAACGTCCATGGGACTGCTTTTCGCATTGCTTCATAGACGGACATGCCCCATAAACACAAAAAATGTGCAACGGTGGGGCTTGAACCCGCGCATCCCGTATGTGTCTCCTCCGATCGCGAGGCGCAGACGCCTGCCACCACGCCACCGGGCTCGACCTCGTAGTATCCGCATCGCTGCTACCCAACAGTTGCGGATGTCATTATGCACAAGGAACAGGGTTCACACTGACGACACGTGTATAAGTATCTAAAGTATCTTTCCTAAAGAGTCTAGTATACATAACCCAACAGTCGTGCGGTGGTCATCAAGTCACTAATTTAGCAGGCACTGGTGGAGGTGTACGCAAAGCAACTGCTAGAAATCGTGAACTAGAGTGGCACTATTACGCGTTACTCATATTTACTGAGGAGGTCGTTTTGCCACCGAAGATGGGTAAGCTAGGTCGTCGCGCTATGCCGCTGTCCCTGAAGCGTTTGGTTGTTGTTATTTTATCGTTATTGCTGTCATTGTCGTCGCTATCGATATTGTTGCTGTTGTTGCTCCTGCCTTCGTTCATATTAGTGTTAACGCTGTGTAGTGCTGCTGCTCTTAGTCGTGTTGTTGTTGTTGTTGTTGTTGTTATTGTTAATGTTCTTGTTTTTCCTGTTACAGCACATGTAGTCGTCTTTGGAAGAAGGGTGCCCAATATCAGTATGTGACATTAACTGTGTAATAAATGCTGTTTCTATCGTTACCGTTAAAGTCAGCAGAGAGACTAGTAAAATGAAACTTTGTCAACAAATATCTATTTTTTGACTAGAGAAGTGACTGAACCACTCGGTTTGCACACACAGACAACATTGCAATAAACTAGTCTCCAAGTATCGGCATGTGATGAGGCCCAATTAAAACTAACCGTCTTTCCCTCGCCCCTCCACCGACCGAGAACTGCCTATGCAAATACTTTAAACAATTGAGGCTCTACTCCTGGTTAGCTTCTTTCCTAGAAGCCTAGAGTGCGCATAGTGCGGCAGTTATTTGTCATAGATTTTGACATCTATGTCGCTTTTTGCCATTAGAGCAGACACTCCTGCACTGACTTGAAAATGCTGGATAGTCTATGCCCAGCGCGTTCAGTATTGAATCCTTAAAAGCGACCGCAATGAACGACGCACGCAGGGCTAAAAGCCCTTTCGATCGTGAACAGGTGGGACTAGAAGTAAACAGGAAGGATGCTACGGTGCTGCTCGTCTTCCTTTTGAGTATAAGGTCTTCGCATAGATAATGGCTCTCGTTTGCCTTCAGATTCCAAGGAACCGTTCCGAAGAGTAGAAACGCCCCTAGGGGAATCGACCCGTTGAACCAGGTGCAGAGGACTCCGGTTTATTGCTGCAACTAATGCGTCAAAAGGCCAAGCCAGAGCCCTTCGATCGGCCACGGTCGTACGTCGCGAATTAAAGGCGCCTCAACGACGGCGTTCAAGGAATACTTTGAGCTCCTTTCCGTGCTAACGACGTTGATCATTTCGTTGTTGAGGTGTAGATGAAGAGCAGGGCAATTCCTGCGGCACACCAGAAGAATTGCTAAAAGTCTCACTCTTCGCGGGGGCATTAAGGCGAGCCCGCTTTCGGCATTCAGTCCGCGATGTCGGTTAGTGCCCAGTCGCGCGCCTCTACAGCAGCTCCAATGTTCGGGACTGGAAAGGTGAGCTCCGGGGGGAGAAGGTCCCTCAGACGCAGCGCGTGAAGTGCCTCGAATATGCCTCTTCACAAGAGACAACTAAAAGCGTTTTTGACGTCAAGTGAAACGGCCAGGAAGTGATCGCGTCTCCTAGGCGGAGACTTGTGAAGGAGCTCGGCTTTTGATTGAATCTGCTCCATGGCGATGATGATAAAGCGCTCTTTCGGAAATCCATATTGAGAGTCAAGTAAGAGGCCGTCCACCGCAAAATCTTCGAGACGCACCTCCACGATATACTTAAACCTTTAAACAAGAAGCCAACTAAGCGTGTTGGGCAGTGGGGGGTAGGGCCGTTCAATAGAGAACGAGCCCAAACAAAACACCTCCTTCGCCGCAGCAGCTACCGTTTCCGGATACTCCTTTATCAGTAGCCTGGCTGCAAAAACATGGATGTGGTCCGGCCCGGCGCCTTTTCTGGCTTAAAACGTTATATCGCCTCATACACGTCCTGCAATGTTACTGCAAAGAGTTGCTCTTATTTAGCCCCTGGGGGGCAGACAAAGAGCGCGATTAAGAGAAGCTGCAGAAATCGTTCTCCCCCGGGAGTGAATGGCACCAGGTCGGGGGCCGGAGCTAACTTTGTGGCGGAAGCATGTTAGACCAAGGGCGGCTACGGCTGACTTATTCTGTTTGAACAGCAAATTTTGAGAGAGCAGCTCCGTTAGCCGCATGTCCCTCGTCGCCACAACTGCACCAGGCGGGTTGTGCACACGGCAGCGTACATTGTCAACCACCTCAGAGGACATGAGAAGCCAGAGTGTCACACTCATTGATATTAGCCGCAGCATGTTGGTACATTAATCTACTGCGTGACGGCGCACAAAGAGCCGAGAACATTAAGATATTGTGAGCTTTTGGGTCAAACGTTATAAGTCTGGCAATGTCTGTTGTCTGGAGTTCGGCATCTTTGATGATATCTGAGGTGGTGCCCTCCACAATATTTCTCATACGCAGTCTCGTGAAGAAAGAGTGGTCTAAATTAACTTCTGCCTTCTTGACAGATTGTAGGGCATTAAGGAAAGTCGTGGTCCTTCCCGATGCTGCCTTAGCCACCGCCAGCCGCACGAAATTGTTACTTAGGTGCTGAAGCAGTTTCGTGTGAACCTTCGTCGTGAACGGTCATCCGCTCCTGACCACGAGCGTTTGCTAGAATTTTGCTGCTACTCGTGGTGCAACCAACCGTATCAGTGTGTTCTATTTTGTGACGGTGCGCACTGGACCGGGACCGAAACACGTCCTTTCTTATCGCCGTCTGTCGCAAGAGTGCCCTGTCCTAGTCCGCGGAGAGCTCACCAGGCGGCGCTGTATTACTATTAAATGCACTCCGAAAAGGGTGGATGGATAAAATTCTCTTCTAAGTGCTGTAAAAGTCCATCACATTCGATCTCCTTAGGGTCCAGATTACACCTATATCTGACACTCTTTAAAAATCTGTGTATAGTGGAGGTTAGCTTCTTTTCGCAGCGTTATTGTTTTAGGCTCTTTCAGAGGCAGAATGGCAGTGCTCGGGAGCTACGTGGTTACACGAAGAAGGTCGCGGACAAGAGAGACCATCCTACAGACACTGCAAACGAAAAAAGAGTGCACATTTCTGAGGACGAACCGCGGACATATCCGGTATACTTGACTGTAAGAAACAGAACTGATTCAGCATATGCATCTGTATGCAGGTACCTTTTCTGTGTCCAGGAGAGCAAGTCCTACCCGGCCCTTCCAGCCCAGCTAAGTGCACCGCCTCTAGACGGGCGCTACACAGTGTGGTTTATGTTAGTATGTGCGAGTGCAAGTCTCGACCCGAACAGGTATGCAGGTGGTGCACATCGACGTACGTCTGCACACGTTACCTGTACGTGTCTAACGTGTTTGGGACGTTGCGCTGCCGAGATTGCACTGCCAGCATAGACCCGCATATTGAATTCCTCAAACCTCAGGCAGTGAGTCTCGACGCACCCCCAGAGGTTCGAAGGATATGAGCGGGACAAGCCCAAGGTTGCCCTCCCGTGACTTGGAAGTACTGCTTCTGAAATGCCGAACTTTGGAGGGGTGGGGAAGATCGTGGTTTTAGTAAGTGCAGGGTCCACACTATGGTAATCCTGGATGCCATCAGTCCGTGAGCCTTAGACATTTTCCCCATGCCTCCCAGATCAAAAAGGCAAATGCTGGACTGGAGTGGTGGCTTTGACCTGATAGGTGTCAGGGCCCACCTTGGTGACAAATTTTGTCCACCTTCCTAATCGTAGTCATATACGACTTCCCTCCTTTCCCTCTTCTAGAAGAAGGTCGTGGTGACCTTTCTTCTCTCCACCTGGCTTTTAGATGAACCAGATGTATTTTCTTGTGTCGTATTCTAACACAAAGAGGTATTCTAGTTTTAGGTCCATCGTCCCGAATTTTTTTAAATCGTTTCTACAGTATGCCATCAATGTGCGCATTCGATAAAAAATGTATATATAGATGTTGTGGCAATATGTCAACAAGTCTTAGCAGCTTTAGCACCTGGTCGAGATCAGTACGGAAAATCACTCTGCATTGGGTATGTTTACCTAAACATTGATCGGCATTTCGCGGAACCGCGATACGCTGGCCTGCACAACTAAGCCGTTCAGTTAGTTGAGCGATGTCTATGCCATTTGTAAACAACCTCTATTTTCATGTAAGTTTTGCGCGGCAGTCTGCAAAAAAGAGCTTTAGACGCAAAGGCGCAACGAAACGCTTACATCAATACAGTTTTAGGGGGAAACTAAACGTTTTCTATTTGCCCTGAAATAACATTTCCCTGTTTGCGACGCAAGTGATCGTTTTTCGCTCATACTAGTGATAGTGGCTACTGAAGTGTTTGAAATTTCTTATTTAGATCAGTAATAATCTTGCTCCAAGTCTGCAACACTCTTGCAGCTCGGTACAGCAGTACGCTCTCCACCCTGAGGATTTTTATGTAAGAGGTTTTAGGAATGCCTAATGCATATGCGTCATTGGCAGCTAACCGTCACTAGTGTGGAACTCGCAAATCTACTTACCCCGTGTTCCTCCCACCCCCCATGCCCCGGAATTGCGTGGTGTTTCTCACCTTGCATCTAAAGGAGGAACCCTACACTCGTAATGAAGCAACCAGCACATTGCTTCTTTTAACCGAATATCGTCAGTTCGCCTTTGTCTACAGTGACGGCGCCGCGTGCGGTATAAGATCGTGGTCCGGAAGAATACGAAACAAGCCACTACAAATTTCGATACTTTTCTTGTCTTGTCTTCACAGTAGAACTAAATCTGTTTCAACCAGCGTTCGCAGCCAGTGAGTTCGGTTTGCGACGGCGGCTTCGCTGAAAACCAACGTCTATCGAACCGTCTGCGACCTTCGTGTCTGCTTTCAGCCGTGCACATACACCGCCACACATGTACCGGCAAACAGGGAACGCAAAAAGGAACAAGTACAAACGGTTACTATTTTCGTTACAGTTGTTACGATCGGCAGCCGGTATCACCGACTGTGCGAGATAGTGAGACTTCAAATCGAGATCAACTTTCTTGTTGTGCAGCTCGAGCTTCACCCAACGATGCGTGGTGATGCGTTGTGCAAACAAAGTTCAGTAGCTGCGTTAGCTGCAATGGCTGGGTTTTGTCGTAGGTTTCTACCTACTTCAACTTTAGACGAAATAGCATCAGAAAGGAAGTGCGGAACACACGGAAGCCGACAATGGCGCAGATACTCTAAAAGAGCGAAACCAAGCAATTATATACCTGTTGCCCTGCTGGCCATGGGTCAGGTTTGTGTACAGTTAATGAAGTTAATAAGTCAATAATAGGGTAGTGAGGTCAATAAAGTCAGAAGCAAAGTTACGAGTCACACAATCGCATTCGGGTCGTGTCGTTAGCGTGCGAGGCGCTTCTACAATAGGCTTTAGAATCAACAGAGGAAAAAATTAATGCTAACGAAAAATATTTTCATGTTTAGATAATAACAGGTTTGACCGATTTAGAACTCTGCAGAAAAAAAATGTTTTAGGCTCTCAGTGACAAATAACGTTTCCTGTGAAATATAAAGTCCAGGGTTCACACGATCTAATTACAGATTACACAGCCTACATATATATATATATATATATATATATATATATATATATATATATGTATATGTATATATATATATATGTATATATATGTATATATATATATATATATATATATATATATATACATATATATATATATATATATATATAAATGTAAACAAAACTTACAACTTTATTGGTATCACCACTTTATTGGTTCCTTCATGCGTCGAATGGTTCTCCCGCAAACGTAGATTTTGCACAAATATGTAGAAGAAAAAAGGCAGAATAACTACTTTTATAAATATCACTCTCTCTCTCTCTTCTAAACAAGACGTTTCCGGCCCCTCCTTCCATTGGGAAAAAGTATTTTCTTGCCGAGTTTTACCAAGTCTCGAAATAAGTACATATCGATATGAATGACCCTGTATATATATATATATATATATATATATATATCGAGAGAGAGAGAGAGAGACAGTTCTGTAGCGATTGAAACTACTAAAATTTGTGACACTAGTACTGTTGCCCGACATAAGACCACAGCATGCGCTATTGCGAGACAACCAGTTCTCCTTTAGAGAAAGTAAGTACGCCGACATGTTCGCGAGAACCAACATCGAATACGCTGGGGGCGGGCCTGCTCAGCATCTACAACAAATACAGGAGTCTCTGCTCTAGTGGCTAGAAGTGACGAAACCATTTAGGAATATACTCATGGCAAAACCTATAGCAAATAACGGTCGCACGACACGCACCCCTCAGGCCTCCGGGGAAGCTGGCCACGAGTAGACTTAGATCTTCCCCGACTGTTTGAAGAACTTGCACATGCAGTTCTCGATAAGTTGGGAGCTCCGTGCGTGCAAACCGCATTTTTCAGTTACTCCTCTACACAAAAAAGAAAAAGAGTAGGGTTCCCAATCCGTCACTGGTGTCGCGTACTAAGTCTTCGAGTTCAGTAAGAAACCTTGCAAATTTTTTCCTGTGAGCAGTTCGGGCAGATCTACCACGAGTATAGCCTCCATTTGTTGGCTACGTCCACCTTCTTCCCTTTCCGTGTTTAGTTACTGGTAGGGAACCAGTGTTAATGATAGAAGCGCTAAGCGTTAGATCCGTGTACTGCTCCTGTACTTGCTATATATTTATTTGTTTCACTGATAGAAACGAGCTCTGCATTGCGGCTAGCTATTATTTCCGCGCTAGTCTGCTCCTATTAAAGTTTACTTGAAATACATTGATCTCCATTTTTGTTGATTAGCGAGAGTTTGTCCATCCGTGTCTTAAAAGCGAGCACTCTGCTCTCTCTCTCTCTCTCTATATATATATATATATATATATATATATATAAACATAAATAAAAAAAAAGCATGATACAGCCACTCTTGGTCATTTTGCCCTCACTCTAAATAATGACATTTCCGCCCTGTTGTTCCATTAAAAAAAATGTTTTTTTCGCTGAGTTGTACTAGACTCTAAACTTGGTTGGACGAATTCGGAGGGACTCTATATATATATATATATATATATACTTACTTATACCGTTAGTCTTGGTCGGTTTGCTTACCCGCTTTCGTAAGCGCCATTCGTTCCCACTTTGAGTCTCATCACACCTCAGCTGTCCCGCGAGAATTACTAGTTTGTCTGTTTGTCTATCTGTTGCCACTCACGTTGTCGTTAGAATTAGTTTGAGGCTTTGTCATTTTCTCCCCCCCCCCCCCCCACCCCTTGTTATTCCTCCTAAACCTGTTTCGGCTCATTTTCCACGAACTGCACGAGCAGAGTGGCTGCAGTCGAGACGAGCCCCTGACAACCACTCACCGACACGCGTTCTCGCGATCTCGAAAACAGAACGACAGGTGTGAGAACAACGATGAAAACGATGGGCATGATGACGGCCGCTCGAGGCCGTCAATGCATGCGGACAGGGTGACGGGTGGAAATGGAACGATCACGAATTTCCAACGATTTGTGTTTCGATAAATGCAGTCGTATCTCTCTCTCTCTTTCTACACATATATATATATATATATATATATATATATATATATATATATATATATATATAAATATACATATATTTATATACATTGGTATAACAGATTTTAGCGATTTCACACTACACCCCCGCAACTCCAATGAAAAAGTGATTCTTACGAGTTTGGCACTCGTCTAAAATATTAGCGATATTTTTTTGGTATATAAGGGATATATATATATATATATATATATATATATATATATATATATATATATATATTTATCTATATATATATATATATATATATATATATATATGTATTTATTTATATACATACATACAGAGTCTCCCAGAAGATTAAAAAACGACACACGGAATTATAGAGCTCGTTAAAGTAAATATTTTTTCCAATGGAGCAAGGTCTCTGAGAACTCTTCTTTCGGAATAATAGTAACATTCCTTGGGAAACAAAATTCCCGAAGCGAATTGCCCGATTCGGTAAACAAAATTCCCGAAGCGAATTGCCCAAGATAGGAGCACAAAATCAGCAATTGCAAAACAACCAGTCCTCCTATACAGAAACTGAGCACATCTTCGTGTTCGTGAGTTTAGCTTGAAGAAGCCGTATTTTAAAACCAGACATTGATGAACGGATAACTGCATACCGTTGTCAATGCAGCATCGGCTGACACAGTTCACAGCAAACTGCAGTGCTATATAAGCGGAAGGTTACTATTATTGTTATTATTATTTACTGAAATCCTACGGCAATGACTGCTGGCATCTGCATAACCACAGTTTGTCGCGCGTTTGGTCTTTGGACAATAATGGTCGCTGCAGTTACAAGTTTTGTAGGTAAACACTATTATTATTTGTCTTCGATTAAGGAGATTTATATATAGACAAGTTAGCTATTGAAATGTTGAGCGCAGTTCAGCAGAGCCAGACGTCGCTGAAACCATAGGTAGGGTTTCCTATATATATATATATATATATATATATATATATATATATATATATACGGCATTCCTAAAATCTGTATTGTTGTCGCAGCTTCGACTTATATAATAAAATGCTTTAAAGAGCTTTCTTGCGGTTATCAGAAAACCTTTTACGACTGTAGCATATTTTTTTACATGTCTAACTTTTCCGCTTCGGCAAACTGAGCATATGCATCACTTGAAGATGCGCATAGGCTAGATAATGTGATACATATACACGCGTTACAGAATCATGAATGCAGTTTCTAATAGCAGGTGCTTTGGTTTCCAGGCGAGTTCCACTATGTCGCTGTCCCAAACGTTTTACTGCGGATAGGACCTAATGGACGCGTTCTATATGTGCTCAGGTAAGACCCGCAACGATCAAGAGTTATAACAAAGCGATAGTTATCGTGCAACCAGAGCGTCAATAAGATTAAAAACAAAATTTTGTTGTGTTACTGGCTGCATCTTTGGTGATGCAGTTTTTATATTACTTTTACTTTTTACAAAGGCACGACTTGATGCACAATTAAGTGAATCATTACCAGCATGCCCGTTCGCTTACAGATTACCTTCAGTCTTTTAAGAAGAACCCCATCGAGTTTCTAGGGGCGCCAATTTATGCCGATTCAATTGGCACGTCTTTAACTAAAAAAGTTCGAACCTTGTTTGCTGGCGTTTATGATTGCAATTATTGGACGCTCACCCAGCCCTGCTAGGCGTGTGAACCTGTCAACTTCGAGAGTAATGTACAGTCTATGCCAAACCGAACCAGCTTCACTCGTCCTACCATGTGAAGCACCCTTCAGGGTACCCTGAAAGCTCAGTTTAGGCAATCGTTTTGGTTACAGGCTTTATTGTCGATGTCCTCAGGGAAAATGGGAATTCGTATGGCTTTGCAATTGTCTGTTTCTGCCTATGTTAGGTCTCTCAAAAATACCGAGGGCCCTGGTGTCTGAGATCGCACCACCGGGTACTTATACAAGCTTCACCGCTCAGAGAGAGCGGCGAAGCTTGGAAGAACACTTCAAGAGCCACGCGATTAACATTATTGCTGGTATGACTTAAAGCCGCGATCGATACGATGAGCGGCAAGTGGCTTCAAACCATTTTGTCACTGCATCTGAGGACGTTGCCAGACAATACAACACTTTGAATCATTCCTTATATATATATATATATATATGGCCCATACAAACGTGTAGTTTTCAATCTTGTAATCAAGTCATTGATGCGTTGAGTTTTCTGCCATAATGTACGATTAATATTGATCCTGTAGACAGAATGTCAACTTAGCCGTAAAGCCAACCCTGTTGATTTTTTTCCACGAACGCCTGTAAAAACGACAACGCGGTAGAGGCGGTACGTACCTCTACCGTGTTAAAAATAAGCGTGTAAAAATCATGTGACAATGTGGCACAACAGCAACATCAAAAACAACAACCGACGTGCAACCACCAAAGATAACGTAATTGTTTTCCTCTACGCGCCGGGTCGAACCGAATACAAAATTGCCTAAGGCGACGATCCTATTGTTGGCTGCTTGCTACGTCTATACAATAACAACGCTTCCATTTGGCCAGCGAACGGACAGTGAAGCAGGAACAATACGAGAAGCAAAATTTCTGCTTCCCAAAACCGAGTACGAAGGTTAGCGGCGTCGCGATTCGAGCGAGGCAAAATTCGGCGTCATAGAGCCGATACGATATCTATGACAATAATAGCAGCAGCCGAAACGCAGCAGCTCCAGCAGCAATGACAGCAATAACAACAACAGCAACGACAACTCTTCGTCACGTTTCTTGCGAATAGAGACTGCAAATTTGTTTGACAAAAGCTTTTGCAAAATCGCCATATCGCGGCTTTAGTGGCCGTTGTTTGCCAACACTTCCTCCGCGCGGCGAATAGATGGGGCAAAGCTGTCGCCGCCATCTGTATGTCTCTTTTCACTGCCCTTCTTGCAAGAGAGGGGAAAACGTATTCTTTCATAGAAGTTCATTCATGGTTCTTGCAATATATGGTATATCGTGTTTGTGATATATATATATATATATATATATATATATGTGTATATATATATATGGTGTGCAGATGGAAACTGTTAAACATAAATTAGAGAAACTACTTGTAAATGTGCTTGCCTAGATTATGGGCTTCATTTCGTCATAGACGCATAAGACATACAAACAAAGTATATATATATATATATATATATATATATGGTGTGCAGATGGAAACTTTTACACATAAATTAGAGAAACTCCTTGTGAATGTGCTTGCCTAGGTTATGGGCTGCATTTCGTCATAGACGCATAAGACATACAAACAAAGTATACTCACTTACTAGCATCACGGACAATACACAAAAGTCTTGTTCACCTATAATGAATCCAAACATTTGAATCGATTTTTCGTGTAGAACACCTATGTGTGTATTTCTCTGTGTCTGAAGATGTTCTTGCCGCTGCACTTCCATAACCGTTAAAGTTTGTCTACCACGTTTCTAGGCAGCTCAGACGAACGTTTGGCACACTGTGTTTCTACCTAGTTACGATTTATATATATATATATATATATATATATATATATATATATATAATTTGATTATTCCCTTGGCATGTATTCCTAAATACACACGTCGCTCTTTTATATCAGAGGCGCTTAGAGCGGCAGCATATATGTTACCTACGCATCCATATAATCCATGTATTTAGCTTCTTCATATTTAGCTTTTTGTATCCTTGTATCCAATATCCCTGCCCTGGCATCTGCCAATAGCCCACTCGCCCTTAAAATATCATATACCCATTCTACCTCACCCCTTCCCGTTTTCGCTTTCCATATATAGTTGCTAAACTCCATCTGGAACCCATCGCCAATTTCCATTTGTCTGTATATGATTTGTTTACCCTCAGTTTCACCATTTTCTCCGATACTCTCGCTCTTGCCCAGTGCTGACTATTGTACCTAATCTCCCTAGCTGCGAACTCTACTCTGCGATCCCACCTAGTTTTAATCCCAAGTGCCGTCCTTACCAGCTGCATCTGTTTAACCTATATTTTATTTGTGATATTTTGAATCCTAATACAACATATATATATATATATATATATATATATATATTGCATGCTAAAATTACAGTTGTGACTTCTGAAAGGTATATATATATATATATATATATGCATGCTTGTGCTTATGGATTACGTGCACAAACTCATTTCTGCCCGTTATTCCCGTTCTATGTGCAATATAGTTGAAAGCCTCTTTACGTAGAAAACGGGGTATATAGCCAGTTCACAAGGCTTCCGATCAGTATGGAAGCTGCACGGGGATTCTTCTGACAGGGCAAGCCGACAAAGGCATAGTTACTCGCAAGTCACATAGCCGCTTCGGGCGCCTGAATAAAAACACCGTTCGTCGGGTTATTTGATCACAAAGTGAACAAAAAACTCGTTCAGGACACCGTCCTAGATGACACGTTTGAGCCGTGCCGAAGGTAATTTGTGGTGGTCAGCCTGAGAGAACCTTCGCTCACAGGGTCATCATTGCCAATGCAACACATAGCAATAATAATAATAATTATTATTATTATTATAATAACGCCAAGGAGACTGCACTAATAAGAAATACAGTCATATCATCCGTTCGGGGTAGGTTTCAGACCTGGCGTCTATCGCTGTGTGACTACGCTCCCAGATAAAAAAAAAATAGATTGCAAGGTCAAAATTGTTGTTACCATTGCAGCTGGTCTTGATACCCATTGATGTTGATAGAAACATTCGATTTTTGTGCCTGCATTTTCGTGCCTTCTGCATCTGTAAAGCTGTTTGCGTTACTATTTAGTAGGTTTACTGGCGCACAGAAGCACGAAAAAGCATTTATAATGAAGCTCTCTTGGCGACCTTTTTCCTACGCTGCGTTTCCTCTTTCGGTCCGACCCTTGGGTCCTTGGGTCCACACTCCATACCTGTCGCAAGCAGTTGCCACATGGGAGATTTTTTTACTCCGTACAGTTTGTTGTGATCTCATATTCAGGATGACGTTGCTGCCTAAGTGTACATTGTAATTTTCATTTCTGTTCAGTTGTAATTGTGCGTTGCTCGTAAGTGGAATCATGATGTGCTGTAGCTTGGCGACGGAGAAGAATGACCTTCCCTAAGTAATTACTTGTCTAATTAGTTCCTGAGTGCAACGCAACCCACTTAGCTAGATTGGCTCACTACAGCGGAATCTCTATCTCGTTCTCGTTATCTTAACAGACATGTATATATATATATATATATATATAGTGTTCGAAAATTATCTAAACAATTTAAAAATAGAGAAAAACATGTTTTTTTTTTTAAATTAAATAATTCTAAATCACTTCTGCTAGATATGTCGAGCTGGAAACGTAATATAGAGCGTCTACTGTCGTCCAAGTGTGACAGATAGCATGCGTCGGCTTCGAGCCCGGTTTCGTGGTGCATTCGCGTGCGCCTCGCGACCGGAGGAGACACATACGGGGTGAACGGGTTTGAGACCCACCGTTGCACATTTGTATTTATGGGGTCCATCGTATGAAGCAGTGCGAAAGCAGTCCCGTGGACGTTAAATATTGGCTGAGGGCCAGGTCGAAAGAGTAAGGCAGCACAAGTCAGCGTGCTCTTGGGTTGTGGAATCCTACAGCACGGCAAAGCAGATGGTAAAACCCGTGTTCGCTGTAATGAATCGCGAAATAACGGCGCGGGCGCAAAAGCCCCCTTCAAATCTAGTCTAATATGGCGTGATGTAGTGTAATATTCCGGTAGAATCTCGGATAGCTTTGGAGTGTATTACTGGCGAAATTCCAACAAAGCCTTTGGAAACTAAAAGCGATGCATCGGCTAGTCGATGTTTCAAGGCTAATGCCCGTGTACGGTTTTTTTTCATATCATGGCTAATGTTTAATCCATTCCGGCATTTACCTTGTCTAAATTGGAAACCATGCAAACCAATTTATGAGTGGCCGGTCTGGGTCTCGAACCCAGTCCTTCCGAATGCAAGGCAAAGGCTTTGCCACTAAGCCATCTTGCTCGGTATGGGGGGGGGATATGGGAGACGAACTCCGCAAGCGTATACACTAATCTGCTTTGGACGTTTGTTGACAAATGAGTTGCTTGCTTAGGAAAAGTGGTTTTACTTTATCGAGCTGCCAGAGCCGTGCAGCTGTGAGCTTGTCCCATATAACTTGGATTTCACGATTAGCCACTGAGGACACCAATTCAAATTGAAAGGCTTGTGCAAGGAAGGTCGTTTTGAAGGAAAGCCGTGTAGAGATTTTGTATACTACCTCCGGCGTTTAAAGCTTTCTCGTTACACCGCTCCATGGTATGCTGACAAGAAGACGTACCCCAAAAAGAGGTAGCACATTTTCTGCAAACATCACCTGCTCTCGTTGAATAAACGGTCTATCGGGGCATCGACCGCGCATCGGAATATCCGGATAGCCGATGGTCTTGGCACCGTTTATTGTGAGACCGTTAAACGAAAAGTATAACTCAAGTGAACGTAGTGCGTTCGCTAGGTCTGTTCTAATTCTACATCTGTTCTAATTAACTTCTGTGCTAATAAACTCGACTATCGATAGCGAGACTACCTACATTTAGCAGGGTCATCACAATATAACAGATGTCCTTTATCATACATAGAAGACCAATGATTAGAGACATGAACAGCAGTTATCTCACGTTATTTCCCTAGTTGTATGTCCAGTTGTCTGACTAAAACCATCGTGTTCGCATACGCCGCCGTCAATGATACTTTGCTTTGCTTTCAGAAGTACCTTTGCTGTTTTAATTCAGATACCATGTCATTTCTAATAAAATACAATATCGGTGAGATGGTGACCTTTTTGGCCTTTACAATCAGAAAACGGACACCAAAGTTTGTAGCACATTTTTACATAAATTAGGCTCAATTATGTTAATGCACGCTTCAATCCGGGTTGTTAGTTTGTGTTTGATCATGGGATAATTAGCGTAGACTTAAAAAAACAGCAGAAAAGAGCCTAATGGAGTTAGATCGCAAAATCTGTAAAGTGAATGTATTCGCTAAGCGAGATTATCGGTCTGCGACGTTTCAGCATCAAAAGGTAATTTGATTCGCCGGCTGTGTTGCGTGTGGGGCACCGTTTTGCTGGAAGCAGAGTTCACTCGCATCGATTTTGTCCAAATCCGGCTAAAGAGAATTAGAATCATGCTGTAATAACGCTCGCCATTCACAGTGGAGTAAAACAAATAGGGTCTAATGAATCCTTTTTACGGGAAATCATATCCGGAAGTCGATGGCAGTCCGTCAATTTTGCACTGTGTTTCTTATTTCATTGTACTCTCTGACACTCTTATTGTACGCGACGCAGGCGCTGAGGGAAAATGACCGATACTGGAAGTAGACGGAGTCGCTTGATTCGCACCACCGGTGGCCATATTTTCCTTCCGTCCTTACCCATTCTTCCACAGACGTTTGTTATTTTTGTTCATTAGTGCCTTACTTTTGGCGTATGTGCTTTTTCCGATTGCTAAGGTCCTTGTGGCTACGACTGCACACGCGAGCTGGTCGTTACCCTGTACTTGGACGTACACCTTGTTGCGATATGTCCAAATAGACTCGAGATCCCCAGAAGCTTGCACTCATCCAGCTGTCCTCAGCAAGCCACGGATCTCCCTCAATATTGATTCATTTACGTAGACGCCCACTGTCCGTTCGTCGCTTACTGGCACAGGACCCTTTCATGACGAGCTTGCCTTCGTGGAAAACTCTTATCTTGGAGAGAGCTATTGCTGACTTTAAAACGTCTACCTCTTCTTCGCCAGCAGGGCCGCGTCCATCTTTGCCACCGAGGTGTCTAGCTCTCGTTGCTTCTAATTAAACAGCTATGACTGTTTGTCCTGTTTAGTTATTTTGTTCTTTTCCTCGAGTTGTTTTTACCGGCCCTGTCTCAGTGAGGTTCACAGAAGCATTTTTCGTATTTCCCAATGCACGAAATTTGGCCGGCGCTCCAAATTTCGTGCATTGGGAAATACGTGAGTTTTTTCCTGTTCCTCTTTTTTTTCCTTTATTCAGGTTTCAAGAAATGGCACATCTTGACGAGCGAACACCACAAATGCTAAAAATATCAAAAAATAGATGTGGATACAATAAATTTGATAAGGTAGAGTCAGCTGAGTTACAGCTCATTTTTGCGCTGCGGTTTTAACGTTAGTAGTTGTATTCTGCAGTTCAAGAGCTGCAGCAGACGGGCGGAGATATATCTATGCATGCAGCGCACAATAATCCTACTTTCAAAGCCTACAATACCTTCCCCCAAAGGTTTTTTATTCTTATTCAACAAACATTCAAACTTATTTGCTAACTTAAAAGAATAATTGAACGAAATATTTATAGAAAAACAGACTCGTCGAAAAACAGACTCTAATATAAGATTTAGCCAGATATCAACAGGATTTCAAACAGGATATTATACAAGAATATGTAAACAGACTTGAATAAAGATGCACTTTCTAACGGGCAAATATACTGCCCGGCGTTTCAGACAGACTAATGAAAGAAAGCCTTCCAGAAGACCGATCGGCATAGTGCAGGGTATCATGGCATTTTCATCACTACACCTGCATGACAGTGCAAATTATACGAAGAAATTAGTTTCGATATATCATAAGTCGAAATATATATATATATATATATATATATATATATATATGGTAATTACAAAACTCTGGACATTTTAATTAACTCATACTGAGATGTAAAATGTATATATACATTCAGATTCAGATTTTAGATTCAAAACGTGGTTTATTTGCGAAACTGCATTACAAATGCTTAAGTCGGCAGGTATATATATATATATACCTGCCGACTATCTGGACCGAACTTCCCAAAGAAATTCGTGTACTTACCTCAGTCAAATGATTTAAACGTGAGGTGAAAAAATGGGTAACGAGTAAAAACTCTAGTTAAAACTAGTTACCCGTCAATAGGTTGAAGAAAGCGTGTCATGTATGTGAACGGGAGAAGTTTCTAGCAACTTCAATTATTAGTTTCGTATGGAGTGTGACATGTTAGAGTATAAAATATATAATGTTGGTGTTAATGCATATTTTAAATATTTGTATATACGAAAGCTTAAGCATTGTGAAATTGCGGTTCCGTGAATAAACCTGAAATTGAAATTAAAAAATATATATTTATATATATATAAATATATATATACATAGATACGTCTTCGTGCGTGAAACTCTGCTAGACTGGACACGGCCGAACCTGGCAAATGTAATATTTTGCTTATTATTATGATGTATTCGCTCGAGTTCATACGTTTATATGAAGACAATTAGTAGCGAGTGTGAATGGCACAATAAAATGGAATGCCCATATGTACACTTTCAATACGGCACTTTCAATTCGTATAAGATGAAAAAACGATTTATAAAATATTATTAAAACTTCGTGTTATAATATAATATATTATATTAACTCGTGTCTGGGATCTGTTGATGATCGGACGTGTTTCTTCGAGCTCCCGAAAATCACCGAAAATCTCGTCATTTGCAACATGGTAGAGCAAATTACTCAACAAATGAAGTGTACAAGCTGATCCCTAGTGCTCAGACGCAAGTATTCCAGATTTTCAGACCCGTTAACCAGTGTTTTTCACCTTCGACGCGCACATCGACCTGCATTCCCGCAGTGATGCCTCAGTCAACAAACATAAAGAACACCTCAAGTAAGCCCAGTGAAATGTCAGCCATGAATGTGTCTCGCGATGATTCTAGTCGTTCGCTAAACCAAATCTGCGGAAAATGCCGCACGACGGTTAAGAGGGCGCCTATAAGTTGCGATACATGCTCATCTCACTACCTTCCAAGATGTGTCGATGTTATTATGACAGTGATCAACAAAAAGAAATCTGATGATCCATTATTTAAATGGTGCTGCCCAAGCTGTAAAGTTAACCGCGTTGCTACAGGAAGTCACAAAAAGAACTCACATAATCTAACTACCAATAATACGGCCGCCTCCAGCGAAAACAGTGCAGACCCCAACGACATTAGCGAGAGAGATAACGACTCCACCAGCCCGAGCTTGGCGCCCTTACACGGGTTTTAGAACGGGCGACCGAACAGTTAACAAGGACTCCGAAAACAAGAGACTTCGTTGTGCTCGTCCTCCTGGACGTCAAGAATGCCTTCAACTCGATGAGCTGGGAGGTGGCCATGGACGCAATGAGGCGCAAGGGCATTTCGCCATACATTCGCCGGATAATTTCGTCCTACCTATCGGAAAGAAGGCTGTCGGCCGGCGGTCAGGAGTATGAGATCTCTGCGGGGGTTCCTCAGGGGTCGGTCTTAGGGCCGATTCTGTGGAACCTAGCCTATGACGGGGTCCTCGAGCTGCCGGACCTACCGGCGGGTGTTGAGATGGTGGCCTATGCCGATGACTTGGCGCTGGTTATCACGGCACGGGAAACGGGGGCCCTGAAGTATGCCGCTAATGAAACCTTGGAGCAGGTGGCAGAGTGGATGGAAGACCATTCTCTAAGACTGGCCCCGCACAAGACGGAAGCAATGTACCTTACAGGCAGGAAGAAAACCCGGAACATCCGCCTGCGTCTAAACGGTCATCCTGTCAAGCTTGCTCGGACAGCAAAGTATCTCGGAGTGGTGCTCGACAAAGGTCTCAATGGATCGGCGCATATCCAGCATGTGGCTGGTAAAGCCCACAAGGTCGCGGCCGGCCTGGCGCGGTTAATGCCCAGAGTCGGCGGCTGCACAGAAGGCAGGCGGCGCCTGCTGGCCAGTGTAGCAGAGTCGGTAGCGCTATACGCGGCTCCAGTGTGGGCAGACATGGCGCTGAGGACACAAAGAAACAGGAGAGCGCTTCGATCGTCACAGCGGCCGGTAGCCATTCGTGTCTGCCGGGCTTACCGCACGGTGTCGACCGCGGCCCTCTTGGTCTTGTCTAAGATGCTATCATGGGATCTGCTGGCAAGTGAACGGGCCGAAAGATGGAGGGATGGCGATCTGGACTTAACAACGGCTAGATCGAGGACAATCGCCCGGTGGCATGAAGAATGGGCCACAGTGCAGCCGGGAGACCCTCGGAGGCCGCCCGCGGGGAGCTGGACCAGAGACCTCATCCCTGACCTGAAGGCGTGGTACGACTGCAACCACGGTGAGCTGTCTTATGGTACGACACAGGTGCTGACCGGGCATGGCCAGTTCCAAACGTACATGGTAAGAATTAACAAGGCGAGTGTCGACATCTGCGCGTTATGCAGATCGGGTGAGACGGACGATGTCGAGCACACAGTTCTGCGGTGTCCGGCCCTCCAAGAAGCCAGAGACGCGGGTGCGACCACCGTGAGAGGAAAGTCGATCAAGAAGGTTGTAGCACACATGCTGACTTCGGCGAAGGCGTGGAGGGAGTCTTGTGCCTTCTTCGAGACTATCACGTCCTTAAAGGTGGCCAAGGAAACTGCCAGGAGAGCTCGTTTCAACAATAGCCCCCGATCCAGTCGAGAGGGAGCGCCCGTAGGTGACAGGGAAAGAAGGGGAAATAGGCAGCGAAGGCGAACTAGCCTTGGGATTAGGCAGGGACAGCCAGGGACGCTCCAGGCGATGACTCTCGACGCATCCCCAGGTGGCGGAGCTGTGGAAGGCGTTAACGGTCTGGCTGACGCGTCTGAGCTGCACCAAGGCAGACATGAGACGATGGATGATGCCAGATTGGAGTAGAATGTAGGAGTTGGTGCAACACCACTCCCATGGATTCGAAGCAATGCCTACGCAGTTACCGATCCCTGGGGGTGGGGGGGAAGCGGGTTTACTGGGTTTGCGAGTCCCAGACTAGTCACCATGGCTGGGGTGGCGCATGTCCGTCTGGATTCCCGTAATCCCCCAAAGTAATGCTGAGAGGTTTCAGCAGTAAAAAAAAAAAAAAAGAAAAAAAAAGTCCGAGCCAAAACCACCAAGCCGCCCAAACCATCGAGTCATCAGATATCGACACGAGAGGTTTGGCGGGCCATTCACTATCGGCGGCATCGGAACAGATGTCAGCGCGCAAAGATTCTACGGCTGATGTGAGCGCCCTGCTGACGTCTCTCGAATCAAAGCTATCTCTTCTCACCAGCATGCCAGCTCAGATGGAGCGGTTGGAGACAAAAATTAACGAATGCTTGCTTCTCACCGGTAAAGTTGAGCGACTTGAAGCAGAAGTCCACGACCTAAAGCAAAGAATGAACACTACAGACACCTCTATGGAATATTATATGCATTCAGTGGAGGAGGCTGTAGCCGCTGTGCAAGAGGTCCATTCGACTATTAACACAATTAAGGAGATGTCGACTGGCGCAAAGGCGCTAGCGGAGTCGGCATCGGCCGGACATGCGTTTAAGGACCAGTACGACCGCCGGTCTGATGTGGTATTTAATGGGATTCCCGCGAAAGAGAAGGAAACGGACGAGGAAGTGCGCGCGACGGTCATTGAACTTTGCCAGCAACTAAATGTGGAACTTGATGAACGCGACATCGACGTCGCCCACCGCTGCCCCAGAACTCGTACGATCAACGGGAAAAACATCACCGACCGCTCCCAGCTGCTGGTGCGGTTTGTCTGTCGGTGGAGGAAACTTGAGGTGCAACGAAGATGCCGGGAAGTGAAGCCGAAGTCGAGCATTCTAGCCGGCTGCAAGGGAAGCAACAACAACATCTACGCCAATGACCATCTGACACCCGCCAACGCGAGCCTGCATTACCGCCTCCGTCGCCTCAAGGCCAACAGGAAAATTTCTGACGTCCGAACGTCAGACTGCCGCGTACAAATCCGTCTCAACAGCAACGCTCCCTGGCGGGACGTGACAACCGACACCGATATCGATGCCCTTGTCGGTTGCAAATAGTCGTCACCATATTATTACTATATGACAGCTAGTCAAACAATTAATGTCACAGAACTTAAAATAGAACCTGACTCTTTTTACGGAATACACTGCAATATTAATGGTGCCAAGTTTCATGTACACGACATTGAAACGATGTTACATTTGCTTCCTTACCCTCCGTCATTTATCGCTTTGTCGGAAACTCGTATCTCGCGACAGGAGGCTGCCGCTTTTCAGATTAATAATTATAACCAATTTGTTGATTGCCGTAATGAGCCGGGTGGAGGTGTGGCACTGTTTATTAGACATGATTATGTGGTACGCGGGCGGAACGATCTCAAACTACTCCTTCCGGCAGACGCTCGATACGAAAGTATTTTTGTTGAGGTGTTTGCCGATGGTCAGAGTACAGTTGTGGGAGCATTTTATAGGCAACCGTCGGAAAGGCCCTTGGATTTCTTGTGTGCACTAGAAGAATTACTGCCAAAAATGAATAGCCTAAACACAATATGTCTCGGTGATGCGAATATTGACTTGTTAGATAAGGGCTCACATGCAACTGACCTGTATGAGCTACTACACTCGTATGACTTTCGAGAGATTATTGGTTTGCCGACTAGAGTGGCTTGTGTGGACACTGCTCACGGCCAACGTATCACCTAAACATGCATCGATCATATTTACTGCAATGTTTCACCCAAGACAACTATCGCCTCCGGCGTTCTTACGACTACTTTTTCTGACCACTTTACCACATTTATTTGTCTAAAATCTAAGCCGTCGGCCGCCAACGAGTGCCCACAATTCAAACTCAACTATGATCAAATAGTCGCCGAACTGTCATCGTCTATGTGGGACGACCTATACGGACTGCATGACGTCAACGAGGCATTTGAATTGTTTAGAGTAAGAGTTATGTCGGCGGTGAAGCGTAATAGTACTGAGATCAAGAATACTAAGTCGAGAAACGTAATTCGAAAAAAATTGGGTGACACCGGAATTATATGCCCTTATTAAAGAGAAGGAACAGGCGTACGCAATACACAGAGCTGACCCCACACACAACGGCAAATGCAAAACTTATCGTATACTCAGGAACAGGATGACAAGATTCTCACGCAAATGTAGAATGGAAGCGAACTGCAACATAGTTACAGACAGAATTAATAACCGGAGGGGTCCTTGGGAGGCAATCCAACCTGTACTTGGAGGTGTTCAGGATAAAAAATGTACCAAACTTCTTGTAAACAGGGAACTCGTC
This sequence comes from Dermanyssus gallinae, assembly GCA_003439945.1. Classification (NCBI taxonomy): domain Eukaryota; kingdom Metazoa; phylum Arthropoda; class Arachnida; order Mesostigmata; family Dermanyssidae; genus Dermanyssus; species Dermanyssus gallinae. The sequence goes on along the minus strand of QVRM01006598.1, from coordinate 336,236 downwards.
ACCGATGAAACTTCGCTAGCTAACATATTCAACCACTACTACGCAACATGTGTGACCCGTTACAACGAGTGCTCATCGAGCTATGCCATTCCGGATAACTTCTCGACGCCTGCCGAACAATTCTCTCTGCAGCCAGTCAACGTTCACAGAATTCACCACCTTTTACAAAATGTTAAAATATGCTCCACCGCCCCCGAACAGATTCCATCACTGGTTCTTCGTAGGGCTGCGGACGCACTCGCATCGCCTCTTGAGTATATTATCAATCTTTCCATCAGAACAGGAGTATACCCCAATGTCCTAAAGCTATACCGTGTGGTTCCATTGTTCAAAGGCGGGGATCGCCTGTCCCGAGACAACTATAGACCTATCAGCATTCCCGCGCCAATATCGAAAGTCTTTGAAAAATGCATTTTTGAACAGTTTACAGATTTTATCGAAGGACACAACGTCCTACATTGTAGACAGTTCGGTTTTCGACCTAAGATGTCGACGGTTGTGCCTGTCATGGATTTTGTTGAGGACATACGGAAACATTTAAAATCAGAGAAGACTGTAGCAGCGGTATTTATTGACCTTAGAAAGGCGTTTGATACAGTTGACTTAGACATTCTTTTAAAAAAACTCTCTACTTATAGGGCTAGTGAAAATTTTATAAAGTGGATGCGCTCATTCATCTGTAAAAGACGCCAAGTTGTCCAAATTGGACAATCTTCTTCTCATATAGAAAATATATCGATTGGAGTGGCTCAAGGAAGTATCAGTGGTCCGCTATTGAAAGGCTATCTCTATGGTTCAGAAATAACGGCCTCTATATTAATTGGTCAAAAACAGGAATTGTTCAATTTAAAACTCCAAGAGGCCAATCGACAATCAATCCTGAAGCTTTTGCATGCGACCGCAGGCTTAATATGCTAGTTGAAGCGAAGTTCCTGGGCATTGTTCTTGACGAACATCTGACGTTCCAGGCGCATGCGAAACATGTCAGGAAAAAAATTGTCAGTGGCGTAGCCGCCATATACCGCACACGCAAAATCCTTCCCCGCCAATGCCTTACGGCAATGTACCACGCGTATGTACAGAGCCACCTAACATACGGTCTGAAGGTGTACGGTCTTTCTTATGCATCTAATATAACTCCGCTTCATTTGCTTCAGAAAAGAGCACTTCGTCTTGTCTTAGGCCTCCCACATCGAGTCTCAATAACGATAGAACAATATAAGGAACTCTCGGTGCTCCCGTTACCACATCTTATTAAATTTACCATAGTTGTCGAAATAAAGCGTATTCTTCTTGGCCATCATCCCAACCTGGTTGGCCTTATCGAATCTGCAAGGACCCAAAACACCCGAGGCTCGGCATCTCACTTGCTTATTGTCTCCCCGGCCACAAGTACGCAATCAAGGTTTGCACTATGTAATTCAGGTGTTACCTTGTAGAACAAGTTACCTAGTGACATTAGGACACTAATATCGCTTAGTCAATTCAAAAACACTGCTAGAACGCACTATCTTACCTTACTTGCGTCTGATTAAACCATATTTATGTAATCATGTACACAATCTTGTACACAACAATAAATAATTGCAATAACACGAGATACTACGGTGATAATGTATAAAATCTTACTGTAACTTGTACATATGCTTCGCACTAGCCTGTGGCTATATGAAGTTGTAACACAAATGAGAAACTACAATTAAGAATGAATAAACGTCATATCATATCATATCAAAAGCAAATATCGTAGCTATCCCCATTTTCTGGTGGTGAGCTGTGTATGTCCTTCAAAGGCGAAATATAATATAATCTACACAAGAATGTTTTCGTGGCTGTTGACTGTTGTATGGACTTGTAAAGCAGCGTCTTAAACTAGTCATCATCTGTCTTGCGAAGGATGCCGAAACATACGCAACAGCAGGCAGTAGTACACAAGGTAGCTCTGGTCCCACTAACGTACTATTCAACTACCACTACATTTGGTATACGCGACTCAAAGTGTTGTATGGAGTCGGATTTTTGCGCCCAAGTATGTATCTAACTTTTAAGACCTGGCCTTGGGTTGCCGTCCGAAGACACCACTACGAAACTTTTTAAACAAATTTCCCAGATGCGCTCTCAGATGCAGAGTCACTTTGGAAAGGCAACGAGACTTCGAAAAGTCCCGGCGCAGCTCGGGCAGCTTTCCACACAAACTTCTGTAAGAAGTTTCTAGTCTACATGTCGTCGGTTACTGTTTTACTTAACAAATTCAACGATTTGAACTTCAAAACCCATACCATTTATATTCAGCATGGTTGCTTGGCACCTCTGTTCCATTAGTAACCAACCTTCTCTCGACTGTTGGGCTTACCTGGCACGACGGACTCTAGCGACATGAAATGAATACGCGACTACAGCAAAGGCTAAAACGCTCAATTGAAACCAATGGTTACTTACAGTCTGGCCGAAGAAGAAGAGCGCCCAAATGAACATTGTTTTAAAGTTGTAAAACTGTAGCAGCTTTTCGTGAATATAATGAATACAACTACTAAAACACTAACAAAATAAGACTCATCAATCAAGAGGTTTGTAGGATGCATTTTTATGTGCAACGCATAGGGGTAATTCTCAATTTATGTATGCTGACCTATTTTCTCCAACTACGCTAGAATGGAAAAGCGTTGCTTATTAATGTACAGGCCTTACGCAGCTGCTTCTACGACAAGGTACAAACCTCGTTTATAATTTGAAGCACACAGAGATCCCAAACACCCAATAGTCATTCTCATTATTATTACCACTAGCATGTCTCCGTTTGGTTTGATTTTTCACCCATTTTTAAAGACACATCTTGTTTGAACGAAACATTTTTAGTGAATGCTGTATTACCCACTATGTTCAACTATCATAGGCCAACGTTCAAGCAAGCTCATGACTCCATTCCTCCAGAGGGTGGCGTCCTGGTTTCCGATGCAATGGTTTATATACGTTTTACCATCATCCAAATAATCAAATTATTTTCCATTAAAGGAAATATTTGAAGGGACCGAAACAGGTGTAACCGGATAAAGCAAGGTCGGAACTATGAGCAGAATATGGCAAAATATCCCACCCAAATTCCATCAACTATGTGGTGTAAGCAAAGACATGTATGGATCGTGTGCGTTGTCGTGGTGAAAAGTCACTTCTCGTCTGTTCACCAATGCTATGTGAGATGCACATTTTGGTCGCGAGAGATGGGCGCGTACTTGTGACACTTGCATTTTTCGCGCTCAGCCTGCACGGGGAGCACCCTGTCGTACTATAGAAGCGGGATTGAGTCCGACAGGGCAGCGTATCATACGAGTATTTTTTCCTTGTCATATATATATATATATATATATATATATATGTCGCTGTATTCGTATGCAAATGGCGTCGATCCGGAAGATATTCCCAGGGCACCATTTGAAAACATCAGCATTGTATTCGTAACAGAGATGTTTAATACGAATTCGAACGTACGATTTTCGAGCTCTCGAAGTTGAACCCTCGATACTTTAAAACAGCGCCACAAGAGTCACTGCGGAATAGCTGAGAAAACAGATGGGAGCGATCGCTCGAATGGTAATGACGGCTCCCACAAGCAAACGTTCGAAACTGCTATCTGGCTCCAATCGGCGAATCAATCATGAAATTTGGGATTGCTATTAATTATTTATAGATTGCGTGCCCGAAGCTAGCGTGTTAAGTTAATTGCACGACATCGTCGGTGACAGCCTGTAAATGCAAAAAGCGAAAAATGCGCGGACCACGTAGTTGCCATGGATCAATTACGGAAGTTCTTAAGATGCTCCCCGACCTGAGTTTCTAAACGTATACGAGTGAAATAAACGGTGGGCTATCCATCTGGAGTTTCTGCCATTGTAACGCAATTTTGAATGCCATGACGCAAGCTCCGGTTGGGTCCAAGATGTCGCAAGATGGCAATACAAATTTGTCAGCATAGCGTATTGAATATTAGCTGTATGGGCTTTACTCGACAAACCGAAATGATTTCTGTAGTACAATAAATTACACTGCTACTAAGTTATGAAGGTAACGCCCGTATTAAGTACGATCGAGTGAACTTATGAATGAAAACAAGTGTCCTAGAGGTTATTACATTCAAACGAACGAGGTAGTGAAAACGTCTCTCATAGGAGCAGATACAACTTTTACCGTCCCAGCTCTCACCTTTGTGCTTTTTATATAAGCTACACATATGTAAACTTTGTGGCTGCCCGTGTGATCGATATCACCTTCAGCGTTGTGAAAGAGCAACTCCGCTGTGTCAACTCTGGAAATGCGATGTCTATGAAGTATATTCGTAAACCAATCATTGGTTCATAAAACTACTACTACTACTACTACTACTATAAGCTACACATTAGACACTTTTGTCATCTCACAAGTGACTATACGAGTATACTTCTTCCACCTTTGCGTGTGAAGTGATTCTAGGACGACAGCTTTGCTTGTTGTACTAAGTTCTCCAGTTGCTACGCTCAGTCGCTAGCGATCAACGACCTGTGGCGTTACCCGAGCTCGCCTGTATTTCTCGCTTAAGCTCGCCTGAGAACGTCAAAATGTCTAGTTCGCCAATCGTTGATGATAAGTCTAAGCAGCCTGTCTCTCTCTCCTCTCCATCGTGTATCCTCTTCTACATCAGTGGCTTTTCTGTTATAGCCTTCGGCCAAGCCAATTTCGCCAGTCAGCCACCTAACCGACTTTCTCAACTCGTCTCTTATATTGCTCAGTATATATATATATATATATATATATATATATATATATATATATATATATATATATATATATATATATATATATATATATATATATATATATATATATATATATATATATATATTCAATGTTATTTAGGTGTATGACGTTGCTCAGTTTTTGCAATTTTTTTATTCAATTCGGCCAATAGCTAGCAGCTAACAGAATTAAAGTCCACGGGTTGTTCTAGTGTCTTCCTTCGACAACGTTATGCATTCGTATTGTCTACAGGTCTGTAACAGTGTGCAATCTTGCAGCAATGCTGTGTCGCTTGATCGCTTTCGTAATGACTTGACCAATTTGATCCGATAGATCGACCACCGACGAGTGTACGCAATTTACGGAAGTTTCGCATGAAATACAACCGTTTGTAAATTATAACATTCATTTGATAGTCCACGATACCGGGCACATTGCAAACGTGCCGATGAATGGGCGTCTCATAGACTCATCGAGCACCAGAACACTTGTACTCTTCGTCTTAAAAAGGATAACACCGGTACGCTTTTGTAAGAAGCTTGATTACCACCAACGAGAAAAGGGTCGTCTACCATGACGTGTCTTGCACAATATCTTGGTTACAACAAAACACCGTTGCGAAAGCAGAATCAGTGACGTCAGGAAGACAACGCTGTTTGTCTGGTTGGATTTTAAGAGGCGGAACGCGTGCACTATGAGTTTCAGAATAGGGAAATAACTAATAGAGAAATAACTTACCGGTAGTTCAATAGTTTAGTAAGCAGGATTGAAAGCCACTTTGACAGACTTTTGCATCATAAACGAGACATTTATATTGTATAGGTGTTCTAGGTAGGTATAGGTCTTTGTTCGGCAAACAGCAGAATAACTACACGTGAGAAAAGTATAGCAGAGAATTTAGCGACACCCAGACTTGAGATCGTGGCCGCTTTAGTGCAGCCAGCGGGGACTGACTCAAGTGAGATAATGGTAGAGCGCTTTACGGTAGAGGTAAATGCGCTTTCAAGGGCAGCTTCGATAATCTTAGGAGGAAATTGAGGTGCCAGACTAGATAGTAACGAGCCGGAGAGAACTGACGCTTTGTTCGACTTGGTTGATGAGATCGGATGCTGGGTAGCCAATAGAACGAAAGTCCTATTCCAGGTAGATTGTCATGAACACACCCTGATAAATCCAATAATAACGGCCGCCATGCTACCAGCGAAGAAAGTAAACGGAAGACCATGGATTAACCATGGAGGCTCAGGGCAGTTGGACATGAGAATACCTAAGTATTTGTATATGATGGCAGGTAATGAGGGCTTTGGCATTGTTGGTGGAGCACCTAGTTAAAAGAGCGTCTTGGGAGAAAAGTCTGTGTGAGTCGATTTGGAAGTAGACAATGCAACATTTATAGAGGAGAAGAGCTTGAAAAATAACTGGAAGAAACTGTGGCACTCCTAGACCCGAGTGACGTGCGTCAGATAAAGGAGATAGACCTAAACTCGTGAACAAAAACACACACACACAAGGCATGGTCTCAGCAAACCTCATAGATTTCGTTCCAGCATTGAATACCAAGCCATTGGCAGCACAGTGGCTCGACAGAGGAGCAAGGAATGTCTTCTAATGGCCGCTACGGGAGAAACTGCAAAGCACCATGCATAGTGTGCGTAGTTCTCGACAGTATATTTGGCGGGGCGGCAGACCATACAAATGTAAACACCTGCAAATTTGAGGAGCAAGCCCTCCAATATGTTAACCACTTTACACATATTGGCGTCAACTAAAACTCGGACGCCGACGTGTTTGGCCTGCATATAGAACAAAGAATGCACGGGAAGGTCCGCAAGTGCATTGCCACGGTACAGCTCTCTCTATCTCTCTCTCTCTCTTAGTTCAACATTAACACAGCATTACATGTACCCAACCCGGTTGTTAATAAAATTAATATTAATTAGCATTACATTGACGGCGGCCTGTGACGTTATATTGGTTTAGTATGTATTTTCCACTATACCAGCAGCTGTGCGGTTTACATAGCTCGACCTTTAATTGGCCGCGTTCATCTGCTGGCGGACATGTCGCTCTTTGTTGAACAACTAAAGCGGCAATAAAGTTACCCAATACATTACCATATCATCGTAGTTGGGTGCGCTGTGCACGGGTCCCGATGGATGTTGAATGTAAAGCAGTTTGTAAAAACAGCTGCAGATCACTTTGCACAGGATGCACCGCGCTGAGAAATGTGTAGAAAAAAATTGACTTGTAAATTATTTTATTGAATAAATTGTTTGTGTAAATTTATATGTGTGTTTGTGTTTACGTTGATTATTAATTCATTAGTACTGCAAATTCCAAAACAAATAGTGGCAATAAATAATAATAAATATATATTTATATATATATATATATATATATATATATATATATATATATATATATATATATATATATAGCCAAGAAAAGTTCCTTAGAATCTTCGAATGTAGTTTGAACTATTCGATAACAGGGAATCCAGTATTTTGACTCCCTTTCCCAGGCACTAGACATTGAAACCACTAGCCTTTTTTGCTAGAGAGCATTGGATAAAAGAGCTTATCTGCTTGTCTGGCGCAGCTCAGAGCGTAGAATGAGACATGCTGCCTTGAATGATACCCTGGCCTGTAGAACCTTAGACCTTTGGGTAACCCTCTGTCCTCGAATCTGCGGGTCAATACATAGACCTGATAGACCCGGCGATCTGATTAAACGACGCTGACAACCTTTGAGGACGCGAAGACACTAGTCTGGGACGCTACCGTCAGTGACACTTTAGCACCTTTAATGATCAGTCACGGTGGTCACGACCATGGCTTGTCACGCCGTTTCGCTGGCGGGGTCTAATAAGTGCCGGAAGGATGCATATTACGGAGTCCCCTTGGACTGTCGTTTTTATGGGAACGATGTAAACTAACCGAGGCACTTTTTATTAGTAGGGAGTACAAAACATTCTGGCAAACATAAAACAAGTTCTAATGTAATTAATACGTTTGCTTATGCGTGTATGTTGGAAGAACGGTAACTTTGCGGAAATTTGATTATGTTTTAGTCGATCTCGCACAGGGCTAATGAAGAGAAAAAATGCAAACCTGTTTAAATAGGTGTTTTCCAGGCCTATAATGCATGTATCATAAGCAAAACTTGGCTATACTATTTGGTCACATGAAACTCGATTAGCCAGCCGACAGTGCTAGAAATCGCCGTTACGAGCGTTCGAAATGAAATATGTGAAATTCCTACGACAAAGCAGAAGAACTAATCGAGTCTATGTATTCTGGTTAACTTTTCAGACTGAAATTGCGTTTTTCCTGTATGATGGACCTGACTAGCTACCCGTTGGACACTCAGGAGTGTTACATCGAGTTGGCATCCTGTAAGATTTGTTATTCATTGCATACTTATATATATATATATATATATATATATATATATATATATATTATAGGACCGTCTTCTCCGGTCGGCAAATTTATTTAAGTTCAATAACAAAGTCAATAATAATAATAATTATTATTACATAAATTCAAACAATTATAACTATTCAGGTAATTTTGCAGAGAAGGCTTTCGCCCGTGTCTGCAGACTGATATATATATATATATATATATATATATATATATATATATATATATATATATATATATATATATATATATATAAATATATATATATATAGTTTCTAACTAATATATATGACATTTTTACGCGTTTTATCTGGCATAGTGCGATCGTGTTTTTATCGGCCCCCATAAAAATCATTGTTTTTTAGGTATGGCTCTGTCTTCAACAGTGATAATCGTACCAACGAATGTGTGTGTAGTGAAAGCTCGACTAGTAAATCTGCACGCTCGGAGACAGCTTGGTCGAGTCTCTTAGGAATCGGATTCCTTTTGAGCCCTCCGGCTGACCGATTTCAATGTGCTATTGTCATCGCAGATCAGAGGTTTACTTATAATTACTCGCAAGGACGTTTGTAGTTTAGAAGCTATCCGAGATAACAGGTCGTCGCTCGTGACAGCGCCATCGGGTATCGTTGAACTGCACCGGGTTCAATACCTAAACCTGCATGGTTCTCTATTTTCATAATATTTTTATTTTTTTGTTTTGTTTGAAGCATTTGCTTGTTTTGTATTTTGGCGCTTGCTACGGTGCAGGAATTCCGAGGCTTGTGATATCCGGTTAGAGTAAGCCAGCAGAGTCGCTTGATATATCACGACCTTGAGTAGCAACACCGAGGCAATTGTACAGGGGCGACCGCATTGCCCATGTGCGAAAGTGATGGCGAAACAGCGCCCGCGGACATTAAGGATTGCCGACAACTCCGTGTGAAACGTGCGGGACCTGGCAGCGATACCCAATAATCTTGGCTGAGGGTCAGCCCGAAAAGTTTATTTAAGCCAAAGCGGCATCAGGAAATATCGACAACATCTGAGGTGTCATCAGCCATGTTAGCCCATATGTTTACGTATTTGCATCACGTGCATTTGCAGACGAGCGTAAGATCGGTCCCGGAAGATATCATCGGATACTAGTACGGGAGACCCTTTCGTCAGTTTCTCTGTGTGGAACAGATAGACTACGTGATTACGAGTACATTGTGCACAAATTTGTGGTAAAACTGTTGGTGAATTTTCGTGAATTTAGTGACTCCCAGAGGGTTTACCACGAAGGACAGACTGGTGATAAGCTTTGGTCGTATGTGCGATGCAATCAATCAGGAAGCTGAAGGGACACCGCTAAGTATTGTCCCATCCCTCTTGGAGTCCCGCGAGTGGGCGACTTACGTGTTTTTTTTGTGGTGTTCTCGTGCACTTCTAGGCCTGCCGCGGGGTAACATAGAGTCGCGTCATCGCTGCCATCTAGGTTTCGCAGCGCCTAATAGTGTAGGCTTAGTTTACAATTGCGACTCACCCTGGCCGAGCGCCGCCGCGTGCTAGAGAAGTCAAAGTTACTTCATCTCCGGCGCAGTACGACGGACAGTGCAGACGAGCGCACCCAGTGTAGACCTGTGAGGCGGTACACAAGTGGACATTGCGACCTAGACCCGAACGTAAAACTGCTCTCGTAGTCACCGACGCGTATTTCTCCGCCAGGGATAGCCGTTTGTGAGGTAGGCCATATGTGGTGAATCGACGGTAGAACGGTCGAATAAGGGAGAGTTATGTTGTCCTTTCGGGAGCCTCCGGATAAGGGAATCGGAGAAAGGGGTCTTTAAAGACGTAAACGCGGACGCCGTTAAAGTGACTAAAGAGGAGACTGCGGATATAGAAACATCGGCGAATAAAGGGAAGACCGCAGAAAAACAGTCTGACAAGCACGGTGATACCTCAAGGCATCCTCATTGACGCCAACTACAATGGACTGCTAAAACAGCTCGGGATTTTGGTTGAGGCTGCCTAAAGGAGGTCATTGGCACTAAGAGCATACAAAGCGACTATCAGGGAAAGGATGATCCCTCTGCTGGTACAAATGAAGACTGCCATGAGAAAAGACGAGAACGACCGAGATGAAAGGAAGATGCTATAACTGGGTACGTAATATACTTCCCGTAAACCGCTTAAATGCTTTGCCCGACATTTCGGGGTCGTCCACATCGGACTGACTACCGGCAAGAACTAACGCAAGGTAATTGGTGTCGGCGGTCAGTTCAACAATGACACGAAAAAGCTGAGAAAGGCTGGGACCGTACGCGGATCTCCTGGGGCTTCAACTAAGACTCGATATCAGGAAACATGGGATAGAGGTAAAGCAATGGCAGAAGCTTGGAAGCGGAGATGTTAAGTTCGTCGTTTCGGTTGTACAAAGACCGTCGTAGACGCCCTTACCAAAGAGGCCGTCGTTGATAAGGTTAGTCTGGGAGAGGAGGACCAAGCTAACCAAGCAGCTTTCCCCAGAGACAACTGACGAAAACATTTCGAATGCCGTTGCATCGCTCATGAGTAACAACGGCTTCTTTGCGATAGACAAGTCGCGCAGGTGCGGCTGCGGAAAGCTGACCGCGCAGCTAAAAGACTACTGGATGATGGCCAACGTAAAACGCTAAACGTGCACGAACCCATAAGTCGGTGGCTGGGTTTGCCAAAAGTGCGAAATGTTAGGCCTCATTTCCTGTGAGCACGAAGAGGCTTGCCATACGTGTGAAGTAAACGGACACGTAGCAAGGCCTGTCATGTATCCCGTCGACAGAGAATGGATCCTAAACGGGAACAGGGTCTTCTCCGCAGGTTGCGCCGACAGGAGTAACGGGGCAAAAAGACGTATCGGACACTGGCGCGGGCAGGAACCACCACGGACGAAGAAGGTTTTACTGCAACTCTTCCGCGTTAAGCGTTGACGTCTAAAGCGTGCCTATAGCTTTCTCAATATGCAATGTCGAATTTCGACGCCACGAAAAAACGATAGCCGGTAAGCAAGACTACCTCCGTATATTGAGGCTAAACTGCAGCGGGAGCAAAGGTGTCCACAATATGCTTAAAGCGATTGTTAGACGCCGTAGGTTAAACGTATGCCTTTTGCGCAAGCCCAACTATACCCTTGCAAAGCGCAAGGCGCATATATGAACAGTTAGTGGCGGAAAAGGTAACTTTATCGTGAAGAGTAGAAGTAGTCGGAAATACAAAGTAGTTGAAAAAGAGAGCGACAACGGATTCTTCTGGGTTGAATTCAAGAGTCTGGGTCGCATCTATTCCTATTATAGTAACCTCAGTAGGTCGCCAGCGGAAACGCAGAAGCTACTTGACAACCTTTCAATGTCGGCGCGGGCCAGCTTGGAGCCGCTAGTTATCCTTACCGGTGACTTCAACGCTGTCGCCAAACTCGATTTCAAAAAGACCTACAACCAGGTCCGTCGTGAAGACAGTATTAGTCTATTGGCCAGAGGCGGTCCCCGTGGTTAACTATGCCTAAAGATCCAGATCGGAACTCTCAGTTGGTGATAGAACGATTCTTTAAGTAGCGGCGTGCCGCGGGGCGACTTTCTTGGTCCACCATTATTTTGCTTTGCTATCAAGGGCTTACTTGATTTTATCCGGTCTCCCTTGAACCTCTGGTACCTAAACGATGGCACCATGGAAGGGGGAAGCATCAGTAGTGCCTGCAGAGTCGGCTTGAGCCCAACTCCTAGAGTACGAACTCACTTTCAAGGACCGGCCTAACCTATACAGTTCCTAGGCACCCTTTCCCGGATGCAAACTCGTCAAGGCAGCAGAAACTACGCTAACGTCTCTTTAAGATTCGGAGGTCTGGCCACGTTGTATTGTTGCACACCTCAGATGGTACTGTCCGGCACATTAGCCCGCCCGTGGCCCTGCAGGCTCTCCGGGACACCAAAGAGCTTGCTGATACGAGATTCGAAGACATCGTAAGCCTTCTTTCTGAGACAAACACCGCTCCTACGACGACCTTATTGCCTCTATGAAGTGCCAGCGTTTACCCTCTGACGCACTTACCACGCCAGACAAAGCTCGACTACGTGCGCTCATACAGAAATGAGCCAGCAAGTCGTTCCAAACCATCCCCTTCTCAAACCTTGGCACTTTACTTGACCACAAAAGCTTTTGTCTGCGCATCGGTCTTAGGTTGGGGGGCGAGGCTAACTGAGGAGCACCGGTGTTCGTGCGGAATACAGGTGGACATCTGGGGACCCAAGATTAGCAAACGAATCAAACTTTCAAAGAAAAGAGCTCTTGACTATCTACTTTAGCGGCTTTCTCCGGATGTTCAGCGCGGCAATGCGGCAGGAATAATGGGCACCATAAAGGGCTGCCTAGAGGATAAGCTATACTGGTAGCGCTCCTCACAAGCCTTTGTGTAGTTATTTAATCAAATTTCACTGTAACCCTAATATAAAATATTAAATAATAATATAGATTAAACGCTTATGTGCTGTCAAAAAAGAAGACATATACGATACATGTATGATACATTGTGTGAAACTGCGTAGTAGCCGATGCTAAATAAGATGGCACTCTGCGGTGAACGTTCATATATTTCGATGACCTTTTAAAGGGGTTAACTGGATGTAATACCTGAATCACATAGTCTTATATTTATTTTCTAGTCCAATACCCAACATGCTTTGGGCTACCTAATAACGAGATTACCGCAATCGAGTACTTTTATGTTCAACCTTGTAATATCAGGCGCACCATAAGCTTCAGGCGCTGAGTTGGCCCGACCTCCGTGTCCAGATGTGTATGTCAGCCTACGAATTTAGTAAAACGAGTGCTATAGCAAAGGCTTTTTATGCATGAGCCCTCTTTTATGCATGAGCTCTCTCGTAGCGTACGCCATCAAGACAGCTGAAATTGCAAAGAATCTTAATTAACATACGGTCGGCTTTTAAATAGCACGCACTCTGTCACATGTCGGAAAAGTCATACGTCCGGAAATTACGAAGATCGCGGTGTGCATAAACAAGAGGGTACTGATTTTGTTATATCACAGGTGTAACTGACGCAACGATGTGGCCCAGAAAAAATGTATATATATATAGGATTTTTTTAACATATTATTATGTTATACCACAATCGTTTTACGTTGTCCGACCGCGATACTCTATAGCTTGCCGAATGAACTAACCGACATGCCTTTTAAAATTAAAAAAGTAAGACTGGATATGAACAGAAAAAGGAAACAATAATCACCAGGATCAGGCATGATTGCATGGATGGACGTAATATTCGCTTCACATGTATTCCTGAGTACACATGTCACGCTTTCATATCAGGGACGCTTAGAGCGGCAGTATAAACAAATACTGCCGCTAATAATACTTAAGCTCCTAGTTCTTGTGGCAGCATGATCGCTGACTCTCAGCGGTATGGTTTATCATTTATTTTTAATGTGAATAATCACTATATCGTACAATATTGTGTTTGTTCTTTGCGCTGCTTATCAGACTTAACCTAAGTTGTCTCTCAGTCCAGCGATAAGAAAGCTTTCAGCCAATCGTCGTAAAGTCCATGCCTTACCGTGAATATATATTGGCCGTGTATTAACTAAAATCAAGAAATTCGTGCACAGTTCGCCTTTTTACATGCAAAATATCACGAGTATATAAAAAATAACATTTTCGCCTCTACTTAGTGATTATTCTAGCAAGGGAGACCTCTGCTACAAAATCAAGCCACTCGCATACAGAATCCGAGCTCCATATCCATTGTTCATACCTCTATTCGGCCGAAACTGCAAAGCGGTGAGAGACATCCTGGCGAAGAGCAGAGCGGCTTCAAAGAGAATGCCTTATTCTACATATTGCTGAGTTCCCTCACGTAGCGGCAGATCGTCGAAAGCTTTGCAGCTCATAAAATAAGCTTTGCCAATGGTGATCACTGCAGCTGTCTCACCAAATGCCAATTGTAAGACAGTCCATGCGTACCATTCATTTTCGCATTTCGATTTGTGAGCTCACATATTAAGGACATTGAATTGAGGGCCAAAGCGAACTACCCCGACTTCTTCCCGGTTCCCGTTCAACCATCAGCTCTTGATCGGACAGATTCTATACAGTTATGCCTATTGGATAATTCCTTGTTACAAACCGTGACGAGATGACCACGTCGCAAAACCTTAATTTTGTCACAAAGACAATGTTTGGATTTTCCATTAAACGGACGAACACTACGTCTAACGTCTCACGCTTGCATAACAGCTTTATGCAAGTGTAGTAAAAGTGCCCCATACCAGCACTAACCACTTCGTTGTCTACAAGGCTGCGGAAAAAAGGCCCTGCCTAGAGCCTTTAGAAAAGCCGATCTTTAAGCCCTTTTAACGAAAAAGAGTTTTAAGATATCTCTTAGACGATCTGTAAACCATTTTAACAAAAAAAAGTCTTAAGGTATCTCTTAGACCATCTTGAAGCCCTTTTAACCAAAAAGAGTTTTAAAAATCGTCTTTTATTCATCTCCGTCACGCAGGGTAACACATAAAAATAGCATTGTTATACTTTGGAGTTCCGTCACATATTACAATAGCCTTCTGCCGGTGAGTCAATTTCGTTGGTCAGACAAAGCCCTTATGCTGGCAGACATTTATAACAAAATGACGCCTACCCGATTTGTATATACCAGAAAAGCTCATCTCTGTCCTGAACGCGAATCATATATCTCCGATGTTCATTTAGAAATTAGATTATTGCTTGGTTGTGCTTCTCTCTGCTATGTGCTGTGTCGCTTCAGCTTACTTCTGTTGTCCAGGAGGTCACTGACTTTCTTTGGATTAAACACCATAACTTAATGTCGACTCACAATAAATAAAGTAAGAGGGCTCTAAGGGTCATGCTGTAAGGGTCACGCATTCTCTGCTACACCGGGGCTTTGCTCCTCTTATAAGACCCCAAGAATTAAGACGTCTACACATCCATGACGGGATAGAGGAAAACCATCTTCAGCTGGCGCCTCAGAAAACAGAAGCTCTATACTTGACCGAACGAAAGAGAACCCGTGAGATACGGTTGGAACTGGCAGGCCACCCGATTCTCTTAGCAATTCTTTCCGATGCTTTCGGCTGGGTCATAGCTCGAGAGGCGGAGGAGTGTGTATATACGAATCTCAGCTCGTTTAAACTGTATACCTGTACTTTGTGATATACTCACACATCGCAGTCGATCTACTTACTCCGCACAACAAGTTCTGCATTTGCTGCTGTTTCTATGCGTCGAATTCGTGTGATAGTATCTGTCGCGCGCAACGAATCAAAGAATACTAATACTAAATAATTTCAATGCGTCGACTGTCACATTGACGCACCCGTGACTATTATTGGCGATTTCAGCCTACTTCGAATTGACTAGGCTAGTGCGGAAACTTCCATTGCTGAGTCAACAAGAGCCCTTTTCGTCAATTGCAGCGCTGAGAACAATGTAATCCAGCTTAGGAATGATCCCACACATCACTCCGACTACACCTTCGATTTTCTCCTGGCCACTCGTTCTAACACCATCGACAACATTGACATCCGCGATCCTATTCTCAACTCTGATGACAAGCTCGCCTCGTTCGGTCGCAAAATCCACGTCAAGCAGTTCATCTGCTGCGTGAATTCAACTTCCCACACATGAACATCGGATAATGACCAACCATCTCAACGTATTCAACTGAAAGGTGTTATTTTTTACTACGATGTTATGCGTGATGTACAAAAAGTTCACGCAGTACTATTGCCTTCTGATCGAGCCTTCACCCGCGACTCGCCTATTGAGTTTAATGTATGCGATATTTGCATGCAACTTGTGCCTAAAATAAAAATGCAGTCACGCACCTGATGGCTTCCCCTATATTTGAAAAAAAGGCAATTTATTGCTAGCAGAACTTTTAAAGCTTATTTTACAACGGTCATACAACAACGTCATCGTTCTAGATTTGCTCAAACATAGTATTGTACATATATATAGTATTGTAGGTTAATGATCTACATGAGCGATACATGAAAAGGGGCCAAAAAGCGCATTGAGAAATATCGCCCCGTGTCTCAATGTTCCATTGTCTGCATCCATTTTGGTAGGATTTTAGTCAGACACAGAATAGATTATATGGCCGCATATAATATTTGTGCTTCGGCGTTTTATGTGCACGTAACTATTAGAAATGACAAAAGATTGGGCCCTGTACATAAACACTAACGAAGACTTTCATTGTATATACTTCGATCAGAATATAAAATGAAAGCATTAAACTGGTTTTACGAAGAGTACCTTTGATGGAATCGATCATTGACTTGTTGTGGACGAGATGAAAATGCGTCAGATGTATTTACAGGCTCGTAAGTGGCTTGCCGCTTTTCTGCACTATTGGTCGTTCCAAGAAAAATGCAGGGAAGTTTTTAGCGAGCCACGATTGGCTCCATCCAACGTCTCACACGGGACCTGCGTCTCTCACCCACTGTCTACAATATTTGTTTAAGATATCAAATCTTACATTCCGTCGAGTTCCGAGAGCCGCTGTTCGAACAATCGCATGGAGTCAATTCGTTCCGAAACGTCTAGTTTCGAAATTCAAATACACTACAAAACGAAACTATTTCTAATGAATACCGTTCGCATTTCAAACACATGACGCTATCCGAAATCTCACGATGGAATATCAATCATTTTAGATTCTCTAGAGATTACTTCATCTGGCCTCTTTACATATTGCCGGTAAGGCTGGTCGGCTTCGAGCGGCGGTTATTTTCGCCTCGGAGACAAATTCTGCGAATCTTCTTGCCATAATTCAGGATTCATGGTCCTTGGGGAGCTGGGATGATGTCAAGCCCTCTGACAAGGGTTTGGCAGTCGGGGAATTTTGCGTATTATTCACCATCTCGTCGGCGGCGGCGGCAGCGGAGGTGTTCAGTCGGTTTTGTTATTGCTGTCACGTCAGCGTCGGGTCAAGCACGCGTAAACTGCTTGTAGCACTACCGCCATTTCTGTCTCACGTATAGCATCAACATCAACAACAACTGCCAATTCCTCTTGAGAGCAAAACACGTTTGCGAACATCTGCGGCGGTTTGCAAATAGTGTGGAACATGACGCTCGCGGTATTACGTGCAGTAACCACTTAGCCCCGACCACCGCCCACTTTCCTTCAGCGTGATATCATCCCGAGCGTCACAGCTAGGCAGTGGTTTCGCAAACTATGTATTCGTAAAGGTTTTCGAACTACGACTGCGGGTAAAAAACGTCGCTCTAGCTCGATCCTTAGATGCCGCCCTCGGAAAGGCAGCGTCATGCGATCACGTTAAGCTTTGTTAATCCAATTAGAGAATACATATACCAACATTTTGTGGCATCGATCTTCGACCAGACTAAAGTGCTTTTATGTAGCATGGACTGACGTTTTTTATCTAGACTTTTTTTTCCAGTAGGGAAATAATAATAATAATAATAATAATAATAATAATAGTAACAATAATAATAATAATAACAATAATAATAAAAATAAAAATAATAATAATAATAATAATAATAATAATAATAATAATAATAATAATAATAATAATAATAATAATAATAATAATAATAATAATAATAATAATAATAATAATAATAATAATAATAATAATAAGTGTCCTGCACAGTAGTTCCATCGAATCTCAGCCATAGCTCGGTTAGCACAGGATGGGTAGCAGAGCACGCCGAACAGGAAAAGAGACGTAAATACGCAGACCTTGAAAACAGTCTTCACTTCGTACCGGTGGCTAGGGAAACATTAGGACCCATCAGCAGTGAAACAGCAAAATTCATTCGGGTTCTGGTTCAGGGGATCTGGCCAGGAGCAGGAGCAGCAACAACGGGGGACCAGCGCGAAGGCGAATATCTGAGACAGCTTCTGTCTCTCGCGGTGTGTAGAGCCAATGCCGCTTCTATAATCGGCGCCATGGGATGGGCAGCTAAATACGTGCTTGAACCGACGTGACACGTTCGAACCTCACAACTGTACTTTGATAACACAGTTACAAATTAAATAATAATAATAATAATAATAATAATAATAATAATAATAATAATAATAATAATAATAATAATAATAATAATAAAAGCGTCGGCCCAACTAGCCCTAAGCTGACTGGGGCGACGTCCAAAGCACGTCCATGGTAAACAGGATGTGTAGGGACAAAGTAACATCAACAAGCCGCAAGCGCAGCAGACAGAAGCTCTAAGAGAGGCTTGTTTACCTGCTAACCATTGCCTCTTCATTATCCCCTCGTGCCCTAAACGTCAAACGCAGAATGCTTGACGTTCCGGTTGCCAGCGATTCGGCGTACCTTGTAAAAGACCGCAACATAACGAACATACATTATTAAGGCATTCTCATTTACTTCTATCCTTTTTACTAGAACTCGGCGTATATATATATATATATATTTATATATCTTTTTAGCTTATTTGTATATGTATATTTACTATTATATGTATTTATTATGGTTCACGTGTCAAGTAAAATCCCTGTGGTGGGAAGCGCATCCCTATCTCAAACCTCGCGGACATTGACCGTAAAATCCATTATTCGCATTTTGCCGGGGTAGACGTTATGACTGAATTTGAGAAGTCTGTCCGATAGACACGTCTGAGCCACTTATGCAACAGCTCAGACACGATCTTCGGTTAAGCCACGTCAAGCCTAGCGAAAGCGAGCGATTATTCTTGCTGTATGTAAGATATTTAGCAGCAAATGGTGTGGGGCCATGCCTGCCTTCTCTCAGCAAGACCGCGCTAGATTAGAACTGGCTTTCGCGTAGCATGCGCCGCCTCTCGTATGGACGCTGCTCTTTCTGGGGTGTGCTTTGCCTTCTTGGCTGCCTGGAAAAAATGCAACGCAGCCATCTACCATCACTGATCTACTCCCTGAGTCCCAGAGCCGGCGCAAGCTACACACTCAGATCAATCAAAATAATAATAATAATCAAATTATGCAAAGAAGAAGCTATATTAAATTTGAGCGGTTTTTGCTCACTAAGTATCGTGCCTGCGACTTGCGTTATTCGACACGAAACCTGCAGCTATCCTGTCGCTGGATGTCATTGACGTCAGCACCGCACATTGAACGTCAAAGCAGGCTGTCGTATATTCCTTCAGGAATCGGTTGGTCTCTCGCCACGAACTCGATGAAATGTGCGGACGAAACAAGACGTTTCGCCACTGCCCTCAACATAGAAGACGTGGGTAGGAAGCGAGTTTTGACAAGAACATCGACCTTTCTATATATATATAAATAAAGTGCACAAACACCCCGACTGGCTAGCCTACCGAGCCGATCGTGACCCGACTGGTAAATAGCAGAAACTCGGAATTCGTTTTGATGTTCTCGGAGCTGTTGAATTTGAGGCCTTTAGACTGCCCAGTAAAGGATCGATAGCGCATGAACAAATTAGCTTTCTCAACAACGTGGGAAAAGTGACTGCTGAAAAGAAGCTCCTTGGAAAGAGGCATAACTGTGTTCACGTTGTTTCTAGCAGCGTAGAAATAACCGAAAACTTGGCTTCCGTAATAGATACAACTGTAATAGATACAGCTATCGAATACATGCAGGAATATGGTTTTCCGCGTGCAGGAAGATTACCCGCTGCTGACGGAGGATCTGCAAAATCTATGGAATCTGAAAAAACGTGCGCCTCTGACGTTTATATGCCAAACTGGCAAAGCAAGCTTAGCGTGAGGTGGACGCAGGGACTTATTAAACAGCAGCAATGAGGAGCTTTGAGTGGCGGATTAGCGGGGTAAGAAATCGACATAAAGCTTCGGCCTTCGCAGTCCACGGATTTCGTCACGGTCTGTGCAACGTGAAGGGTTTTCATCAACCACAGAATGGATGTCAATGCAGACAGTGCTGGAGTACATGTGATAGATACCAGGCCGCGACATGCACAAATCACAGTAAATAGCAAAAACTAGCTATATATATATATATATATATATATATATATTCACTCGGTACTTCAAGGAAGGTGTTATCTACTTTTGCCGTTGGAAGTCTACTGTTACATCCGTTTTCAAAATGTAGGTACTTAGAGACAGATTTGAAATTCCACTTGGTAGAACAATATCTGCATGACCTACAATAACATCAAAAGGCGATCAACAGCTAAGGAGATACTTGATGTTACTCATAAAAAACACTTGCCCGAAACAGGGGTGCCCTTGTTGCTTCTTTTTATAGCTGCTCCGTGCTTTCACCTAGAAATGGTACCTCATATGTAGACTACAAGCTTCCTAAGGGTTCCTCTGGGGGGGGGGGGTCTAGGATATTTGATCTCCTTCCGTCTCCCGCGGTAATCCATTTGCTCCTGTGTTTTGCAAGTTCTGTGGTTCTAACCTCTTTCAATGCCAATTTAGAAAAGTGTGAGTGAACCGTTCTCAGCTCCTTCCTGGCAGTGAACACAGCTCTCCGAGGGAGCGTTTCCAATTCGAATAAGAAAGCTCTAAAGGTTCCCATGTCTCATGGGATTCTGCTTATGTAATGGTTTAGTTCTTCGCCCAGCCGCTGTATTAATTTTTAAACATCTGGGATGAAGGCTTGTAGGGTGTTCCACAGTTTTCGCTTTCAGGGCCCGGGAAGGCCACCTGTCAGCATAAGAGCAGCAAATGTACTAGCCGTGCGATACGCTTGGATAAGCCTGAGGGCCGCCACTCTCTGAGTGCTTCTCAAGACTTTCTTGCCTTCTTCGTTTTCAAACAGACTTTGAGCCAGATCGGGAACCAAAAGAGCGCAATAGACCTAGGCACTGGCAATAACATTGATCACCTTAACCGAGCATATTATTTTATAGTAGGTCCTTGTAAGAATCTTATCCAAACGAATTCCTAAGTATCCGGCTTCTTTGACCCGCTTTATTTGCCGCCCTGCCAAATAGTCTGATGAGACCCACGTTACTCCTCCCCGTGAGCAGTATGCCCTCGCTTTTATCCGGAGCAACTACTAAACCGGCGGAACAGAGGACCCAGGCCCCTGCTGTCTTTGACATTACCACTTTACTATTTTGATCTTCCAGGTATCCTGTGATGACCTGGATAAGATAATGTGAGACCATTTTTCTCCCCAACGGGCCATGTATTGTCCTCCAGGGCATGTTCTTGGAGGCGTTCCTGACGTTAAAAGGACTGCCAAAAAACTCTTCCTAGAGTATATAGCAAAATGCCAGCCTTGGCCGCAACTCGGTAAACAGCGGTGAACACTGACAGGTTTTCCTGAATCCATATTGGGATGTCGACAGGAGTCCGTTTTCCTCCGCAAAAGTTTTGAGTTTTTCCTCATCGATTGCCTCGTACCCCTTCATCGGATTATTCAGTAGGCAGATGGGCCTGAATACTGCCTTTTCTTTTGGGATGAGGACAACAACAGCCGTAGCTTTGAGTACTCCCACTGGTATCCCTGTTATACTAGGGGCTCGACCGCATCTCCTGTTGGCTCCCTGCCGAAGCGAACGTGTGAAGGGAAGGGTTTGTTCAGAAGCTGGTTGATTTCCATTTTTGTGAGCACAGTCCCGGGCTTTTGTGTGTTGCCTCTCTTTGCTACAATATAGGGCTGCTTCTTCAAAGATCGTCTTCAATTTTATTTATAAGGTTGCGTCAGGTATTTGTCTTACTCTTTACAATTTTCAACTTAATACGGCTCTGCGCTTTCGATAACTAGCCAAGACTTGAGCTTAATCTTCTAAGATTTTGTGTGGTATTTATTTTAGTAGGTACCGTGTTAATAACTGAAGCGCTCAGTGTCAGATCCGCGTACCGCACTGCTTACGTATGCTTGCTCTACTTCTATGTGGTTTACCTTTGCCGCCTATCCCTCCTGAGGGCTCGATTTAGTTCGGCTACCCCTACTGGCGTGTGTTGTGTGCATGGCCGCATGTAGTACTTGCGTTCTTTTTGGATTCGCAGGTAGCTGGGGCATGCCGTAGATCTGGCACGGTGGCCGATATTCCTACATGCTTATCACTAGGGGAGTTTTGCAGTCCCGAGCGACGTGCCCGGCGGTCCCGGGAGACTTGCCCGGCATTCCCGCGTTGTCCATGAGATTACCCACAACACCAAATGGCAAAGCCTCAAGCCATGAAACCGGTGCCAGAGAGACAGCATGTAGGTATCATTGGCAACCGTCTGGAGAAAAGTGTGCAATTGGCCATCGCTGGCTATTCTGGATCACTGCTCTTGAGCGAAAATGTCGTCAGAACTTTACCGATCGGTTACCTTCATTGAAAGGCCGTCACGTAGCACCAGAAAGTGGTTCTAAAATAGTCTATTACAACGAGGTCAATAAGGGCCGTTACGATCGAGGGTCTAACATGTCAAACTCTGACGGAATTGACTCTAGCTTGTTTTTGGCATTTACGCACACCCGCCGATATGATGACGGGTTGTGTGGGACTAAACGCAGGGGGAGATAACACTTGACTCAATCTAATCCGAACGCACTTACTTTGAGCAGCTTACTAGTCGAATCAGCGAGGGCTTCGTAGATGATACTTTCTAGATAGACCGCGGCGTCCGAACTCAGTGAGGCCAGGTTATTATTAGGTACGTATATAGTATTTTTGTCAGTTTATACATTATGCATAGATCGGCGGCTCATACCAATACTTGCCGGTGCTACTTAAAGTCTCGGAGGTAAAAATACAGTCGGTCATATTGTAGATAATGAGCTCTTTGGTGTTTTCACCGTTCGCGGTCGTCCAATTCTGCATAGTTGATGATGTATACGTCTCAACGTGCTGGGAACCGAACAGAATCACTTTACCGTGGCGGAAGAATCTACGTAGCAGGAGAATGCACACTATTTGTGACGGTGGACCGTCCATAATTAAGACTTAATTTCTTCTCAACCACAATTCAAACTGCAGTCAAGTTTGTAAGAATGGAATCTATGTATACGTGTTTTTCTGAATGCATGCCATTTATTACCATCATGGTAATGGCCTAAGATCTCGAACACCAACTATTATTAATACAACATTTACGTTGTCTAACTCTAGCCAACATTAAGTTAACCTGCAAACAAAGCAGACTTGCCCGGAAACGCCAGTATGTTAGGTTTTTGTTCAGCAAATAAATCTGTCTCTCAATCGCATCGTTCGAAAAGCGATGCCCGGATGGATGTTAGCCCACTAAACGCACCCCCCCCTTAAGCTTCACTCTCTGATGGCCCAGATCTGCATAGAACAGTACTATGGGCCTTATATATATATATATATATATATATATATATACGCTGAACCTCAGCCCTTCATGCTGAAGGTCACAGCGCAGATCGCGTGCTATCTAACGGAACGTACATGTGTGACCGTATCCTGGTTGGGCGATGCGTTGACCTTGTGACCTTGTGACCTGCAGTTGCGCGCACCAAAAATGACGTTCTACTGCGCTGGAATCATACGAATCCGCTGAGCTTCAACCGGGGCATCCGGATGGCCAACTTCGAGCTGGAGCGAGCACAGTACCTCGACGCCTGCGTTCGAACATCGACAATGCTACATCATGCCCCTGAGGACGGTACGTCGACACTTAGCTCACTCGATGATCAGAGCTCAAATGTACACTTACATACATGCACACATACAACATACAATTCAGCACACGAAAATGGAGCGTGTAGATATCCCATCAATTCTAACCGTTTACTTCTAACAAATCAGGCCTTTAAGTAAGACGTTCTACCATAATATATATATATATATATATATACTTTTATTTGAACCCAAGGGGTTATATATATGTATATATATATATATATACATATATACGGTGTTGCTAAACATACAACATTTAGACAAACATGGGTGCTGCACAAAGCAATACACTTAATCCAGTGATGTTTTTTTTGTAATTGTTCCTAAAGTGACCTGGCGGCGATTGTGAAGCCGAACCATTTCAATTATTTATGTTGATTTGCTAACCATTTTTCATAGTTGGACTTGGAACAGTCCTTGTGGCAGCATGGCCGCTGCCGACTCTCAGTGGTATGGTTTATCATCTATTGTCAATGAGCATCGCTCAAAGAAAATTCGATCAACAACAACAGGGATCGAACCGGCGACACCCCGGTAGATGACAACCATGACGAGCGCCCCACTATTCTCCTAGACTACGCCGCCACACAAACTCAACTAATGACACGCAACTCCTCCTGTTGCGGACGGCTGTATCATAGTTTGACCTGAACGATGTCGTATTTTCAGAGTTTCCTACGGGCAACAGCAAATTACAGATGTGTACTGCAGCCAAGTGGGATTTGTTAATTTCGAACAGCATCGTATATAGTACGGTGACAGCCAACGTTCCGTCGAAGGGTGTATGTAGCCAAACGCGCTCGACGAAGTCAATTGGAGCGCGAACCACAACAGGAAACACACACGACGCAGTGGCGGCAGCGGTGGCGACTACAGTGAAAGAGTTAATGAACTGGCCTGAAAAACGTAGCCGTTGTAGCCCAGGAGACAACGTCAGCAGCGCTAGCGGCTAATGCCCAAAAATGAACAAATTGATTCCGGGAAGCGAGGATGAGGGAAGCGAGGCGCGCTGTTGAAGGGGAGGCAGTGGTGTTGGACCTGAGCCGCGGTGGCAAAGGGGAAAAGTAAAGACGAGACGGAGAGGGTGGTGCGGTGATGGTAGGTGAACGTCGACTGCGGGAGCAGCAGCAGAGAACAGCAAAAACGGAACAACAGCATGACAGCGAGAAAAAAGAGAAAGTGGGAGAATTGGTCTGCGACAGGAAGAAGAAGGTTTGAAATAGGCCCTAACAGCTTGGAGTACAGTTACTCAATCAATCATATTGATTTCACTCAAATAGAGTATGTACATGGAGATGGTTCATGCATTCAATATTAAACGTAATTATTTGTTGTCCTGTCACTCCACCAAGAGAAAAAGTGCAAGCATCTTCGTTGCAGTGCCGGACAATCAACCGCTAGGTACTTAGCGCATTGCTGCGAGCAGAAACGACAAATACACTGCGTACTATGGTCTTCATGAAACTCCCACCGAGAGCATACGAGCATACGAGGGGGAGTACAGTTACTACAAAGCTCTACGCTTTTCAGCTCATCTCGTATGCTCTTCACAAGACGGCGTAGAGACGCTATTTTTGTATGCTAGAACCGTCTGACGCCTCCCAGAGGACACACTAACAAGAAGTTTTTATCCCCTGTACGAGACTTTCTGACTCTGGGAAAACGGCCGATATGTACGACAGCACCGCTGAGACGCCAGTTACGTTCCATCTGTACCGTAATTCTTAGATAAGTATTTTCTTATTGCGTCGAACTATCCTTGCACCGAACCAACCTAATGCTGTACCCGTTTGCAAATGCCATCCCGGCGACTGTCGTAAAATAAGTATCAAAAAACAATTGGTGAATAGTAATCGCTAAGTAAATGCCCGTGAATTAGTCTTGATGTTTCCTCTAACGCTCATTCGATTCGCTCGCTTTGCTTGGTTTTCTCGCTGTACTGCTGTGTCCCGTATACTTAACCTTTTGCTGGTCAACTTCACATGTACGCTAATTAGTTTTTGGCCAGATGTTTTCTCTAATTGTTTGTTTTAAGTGGCTGGTGGTCAGCGCGATGAAAATATCGTATGCCATCAAATCTCAACAAATTTTCCGTCGGGCCGAAGCAAGACCGGCGAGTCTTTGGCGGTTGTGTTTGCATGTCACGCACGCAATGCCAGGCCAGACTGTCAAGCATTCCAGCTTCCGTAATAGCAGATACTAACAAAAGTTTTCGGGCTGGACCTCAACCAAGATTTAATGTCCACGGGACTGCTTTTCGCATCGCCTCATAGACGGACGGCCCATAAATACAAATGTGGGGCAACGGTGGGGCTCGAACCCGCGCACCCCGTATGTGTCTCCTCCGGTTGCGAGGCGCAGACGAATGCACTCACCACGCCACCACCGGGCTCGATACGTATTAGCAGATACTACAGGTGATACTACTGCTACGCCTGGTGCTGACTACGCTGCTGAAGGTGGTGACGGTGTTAATAACGACGACAATGATGGACGACAAGCTGAGGCCACCGGAGGGGTGGGGAAGGATAATGCGACTTGACCTTGGCCGAGGTCGACGCCACTGGTCCATGAAAAACTAACGGCTATTAGATACGGCTGCCAGGCTGCCTGGCTGGTCGGCCTGACGTTATTGGAGGAATATGACTCGAGTGGGTTCAGCCTGCTTCCTCGTGCGGCGATAGCCAATAACGTCGGATCGGAATGGCACGCTTCAGTTGCATCCTGCCTATGATAGGACGCAAGGAGGGTCGTCGCATATAAACGCGCCGTTGCAAAACCACAATCAATAAACGACGGTTACTTATTCGGTTCGTTTTGTCAAACGTGGACGCCGATGCAAGGTCGATCATTGGCCGGCCAGTTTCCTTAGCTACTCGACTAGCAGTTCCTGAATGACGATAACAGTAAAACTAAGAACGAGCTATCAAGGAGCTATCACTTTGTACACATTACATTGGAGACACTCGTTTGCGCTACTGCACGGCGCGGTAAGTGGACAAAAAAACGTTAAATTGTCTAGGCTTTGACGGAAATGGCTCACGGTAACTAGCAAGTGTAGTTTAAGGCAACGTATATATATATATATATATATATACACATTATTTATTTATGTGTTTTAATATATACATTTGTGATGTAAGAACATGTGCACAGCCCGCTCGGGGCTTAACTCAAGGCGTTAGGTCCAGGCTTGGGCTGGTCCACCTAGCCAGGGTGCCTCTCACCGAAGCGGCATTCCCTCTCTGAACATTCAATGACAGACGTTGCAGTAAATATTCGCCCGCCCTCTTGTCTCCTGTAGCCAGCACCAATCTTCTCCCGACATCGTTGAGCAGTTTCTTCGTGAGCAGCCCAGGCCCCCCCAATGTCTCGAACGCAAGGGGTGAGAACAAGTGTGGGTAAGCAATCTTGAATACTTTCTGCACTTGGCTGCTTCCGCTAGGGCTACTGCGTGTCCAGGGCGGGCTGCGCCCGTACCGACCATTGAAGGGGCTAAAAAGTCGATAATTTTGTTTTTTAATATATATATATATATATATATACATTTTTTTAAATATTTTTCTTAAGGCTATTGCCCTTGTACGGTTTTGTCATGTCATGGCTAATTTCAATCCATTCGGGCGTTTACCTTTTCTAAATTAGTAACCATGCAAATCAATATAAGAGTGTCCGGTCTGCGTCTCGAACCCAGTCCTCCCGAATGCAAGGCAAAGGCATTGCCACTAAGCCATCTTAACTGAACCAAAAACAGTTATATTACGTTATGTGTAAACGTCTAGCTTGTGCGCTTTATGAAACCCAACCATGCAACACTCGTGTGTGGAGTTCTTTCAACATCAACTCTATTTAGACGCTGCTCGAGAGCTCGTCGGAATTTGCATACTGCCAGACCGCCAAAGCTGCCTCCATGGTGGTGGTGACACTGTTCAACTTCTGAAATATTCCGTTTGACTCGGCTCGAAAATAGGCAACTGACTTTATGTCGTTTGCCTAAAGTCGTTCGTTGGTCGAGTCGAGGCATTGTAACCTCATAAGCTCCGACGGCAAATAAACTCGCCGTGCTACTTCTACGCGCGTCATTGCAGCTCGCAGTTGCGGCTCAACAGACTTTTGCAACAATTGTAACCACATACCGAAGCAGCGTGACAATAAACAGCGCTAGAGGGTTTTCTCGGTGGATGTGACAGCAGTATTCAGGTTGGAAGTCACAACGACGAGCATATCTCTCTACACCACCTGTAGCTGATGCCTAAGCAATGACTTTTTATCCCCTCCACATAGGCAGAAAACAAGAAACACTGTATATATATATATATATATATATATATATATATATATATATATATATATATATATATATATATATATATGTATATATATATATATGTTGTTTTAATCGATTTACGTTTTATATTTTTAATGTGTTATATGATGTACAAGTCTGTTGTATATGCTTGTATTCCCTGCTAAAAAACGATTAAGCAAGTACGCGTGTTTTATATATATATATATATATACACCGGAGTGTCACCGGTTCGACCCCTGTTGTCCATCGAATTTTCGTTGAGCGACGCTCAGAATATATGATAACAATACCGCTGAGTCAGCGGCTATGCTGCCAGAAGAACTGTTGGAAAAACCCTAGATGTTTCAACATGACCGACCTCCTCGATGCGATATTTCTAAATATCGCAAGGCAATAGCTAAACTACAGTTTAGCGCAAAGTAAATATGCTTTGAAGTTATTGTTCGCCTCTTCGTGTCATTGGCGTTTCCTTCATTAGAGGGCGGAAGAGCGCTCTGTCTTGACGTCTCTGAGACCATTATTGTTGTGTATTAATAGTGACGTTGCGGGGGGATTGTCCAAGAAGTTTTATGCCACAACAGAATGGCCTCAAACCACATAGCTCATTGTCGCCCTCAGACAAGGTCCACGCGCAGAGACTGAGTTGTTACCTATTAAACATATTAAAGCTCCCACCCGCAACCCTCACATTCTTATTCTCACCCCTTACACGTACTGCCGGTCTTCTTCTGCAGCTATTGGTCCTCTGTTTTATACTATTTTCGTACTGGATATTTTATTGTCTATTCTAGACTAAATGCAGTACAAATCGTACGCAGATTACGGATGTCATTGTTGTTAGCAGAATGATAATGTGTCTTATTAGGCCGAATTAAGTGGCACGAACATATTGATCTCTAAACGTACCGCCCTAAATGAATTATATAAACACTGCATATGCCGTTGTTGTTCATGTTATATTCTAGGTAAGTATCGTCTAGATTATTGGTTTAGAGAGCGTGTAGTTTATTGTAGCTTGATGCGCGTTTGCCAGTGATAAACTTCTACTACATACAGAGTTGTTTATTCGTTCATTACTGCGAAAGGTAAATGGCCCTCTGTAGAGGTGTACATTCCTACGCGTCAGCTCTCTAGTCAGAGCTCAGGCAAGCTCAACAGGGTTCCTAAAATAGTCGCGGGGTTGCCCCGTTGAACGTTGAGCAAGAGCTTTTGTCCTAGGTATTTCCCCTGTGGCGAAGATGAGTGCTCTGCCAAGGTCCCTAATCAATTTCACGAAACCACCTCGAGAGTTCCCTTACACGATCCCGCTTTTGCATATATATAGATATTTAAAGATTATCGTTGCTAGCGTTTCAAAACGTCAACATTATATATATATACTGATTTGCCCTATGCCCTCTCAGCTGTCAACAACGGACATCCGGAAACCCCAGCGATTTGACAAACCCTCGGACGTCTGTTAGGGTGTAGCCGGATCTGCAATCACCGGGGTATACTGAGGCAATTCCAGGGGCGTCTCCCTGTTGCGTTCCTTCCGGACCATCTTGTATGGGAAAGTCGCCTTAGGCGTGCCACCGACACTCCAATCGGGCGGTGACACTAACTAACAAGATTAGCCGATTGCTATTGGTTTTATCCGCCGTATGGATCTGATCGTTGCCGTTGTCCATTTTGTTTGTCTTTTACTATTCCCTTTTGCTTTCTTTTGCTTTTCTTTGTCTTTTCATTATTGCCGAGCCCTCTCCACTCATGCGGACGCCTTGTTGTTACGCCGCCAACAGCAGAAGCAGCGAAAGCGGCGGTAACACGTAGGCCGCTGTTTTCGGCATGTTATTTGTCAGAACAGAAGCAGCCTTGAGTAGACGCAAGCTACGATCGAACGCGTCCACTCAAGGTAGCGCTGCAATTTACGGCTAAGATTGCATCGCTTCAACAAGCTTTGCAAGGTGCGGGGGGGGAGTGTTTTCCCAGAGCAGCCCCTGTATGCCGAAATATAGTGAGGCATATCGTGTAGGTTCTTACTAGTTGGCAACAACTAAATGTTGACAGAGTTCAACAGTGTTACATTTGCACTTACAGCTGTGCACTGCTTACGAAAGGTGTGCGTTTGGCAAATTGGTCATTTTCAAGTCAACATATTGTAGAAGCATGAGCTGGTTCGTACGCACAACTGCAGCCTGGATGGTTTTCAATACGCCGCGCGAAGGGCTGTGGTAATCCATTGCTGACGCGTGTACGTCAGTGGAATGCTACTCACGCGGCTTTAAACGGGGGCGTACGTACAAACGCCATAGACTACTCCGTATGAAGCCCTAAGGAGAAGGGATCTAACAAGACTTGCATACGTCATGCCATGGTCGTTCGTCAAACCCTTTGACTACGAGCACATTCTCAACTGCTAGCGCATAGCGTTAGTAAGCCTATTTTTATCTCAAGGCGAACGGTCCTCTGGTGGTGAAACAGTCGAACCACATTTGAATCAAGCTTTGAAGAGAACTTCACTATTATTATTATTATTACTATTACTATGTTGAGATTAGTTCCTACACAAGTCCGGCCTGAATGAGCGTGGTCTCTCGTTCAGGGTAATAGGCACGTTATTTAATCTAGACGACCGTGCTCGCGCCATAGTATTCGTGGATCGCTAGAAGATCGTCGTGAGATACTCTGTTTTACTTAGACAGTTTATTGCATCACGTAGGCAATATTTTATTGCTTTAGATGTATACAGAAAAAATCGAACGGGGCAGACAACCAGTTCACTAAACCACTTTGTCGATAGCATGAGAACGTTAGAGTGCTTTCTGTGCGCTTTTACCAAAAGCGCATAGAAATGAGACAGTTCTTGAATACGAGCATAACAAGAAGTAGGAGCAGCTCCTAACACGTTTACATAAAAATGTCATATATTCTGTAGTAAGCGCTCTTTGAAGTCGGCTCAAAAACTGCTACACTTCGTACAGAGGAGAGGAACAGCGAACAGAGGCACGGAACTAGGAACGTATTGGTATTAGATTTGCGTATATTAGATGATTAACAGAGAGCTTGCAGATATTGCGCAAATCAAAGTCACCACGATCTAACTGTGTAGCAAATAAAGGTTTCACTGTGTTACCAGAACGCACAGTGAGGACGACAGGGTTGGGTTCTGTTGTTAGTAGCTTTTCTATTGCTTATTTAGCAGTAAAACATATACATTTACCGCATACTTGTCATTTATATGACATGTCATTGGCAAGTGAATATCAGGGTTTGCCCGTGATATAAACTTGCCAGGACGACTCCTGACAAATACAATATACAATAAAAAGACGAACTTAATAAAGAGTTTTTTTTCATTCTTAACGTACACGGAGTGCAAAAGAATACTGAATAGTTTTAGCTTTGCTCAGTTTGAGCCATTTCAAGTGAGTTCACAGATTATTCGCTTTGCAAAGTGTTGACACTTTAATTTCTTCGCTTCAACTTAGAATTGGTACTCTACCTAGTTTACACAGCCACTTAAAGTTGTTAATATTAATAACAGTATGCTGGTTGATAATGAGTTACGTAATTAATTGGTACGGTATATTACACTGTAGTGCTGCTAATCGTAGTGTAAAGTGTTTTTTGTGTTTTTTTGCGGTAGTCCATACTGGGCTGCGGTACGATAGCTTAGGCACAGTGAGACTCATGTACAGTCACGTGAGCTGTAATTTTGCTTCTCAGCCGTGGAACACCCAAATATTGTATTGAGTAACGTCAGGGATGAGTCAAATTGTACCACAGTAAAACATCTGGCACAATTAAATTTAGAAAAAAAATATCGTTACAAATGTATATCTATTCAGCTATATGTAGCCTGTTAACGATATCAGGTCCATAAACTGGACCACAAAATTTAAAATTATCGGCAAATATCTGAGGCAGGACGCCACAGGGTCCGAACAATAAATGGTTAAGAGTGTTATCTATGTTTTGCACTGTAAAAACGGTTAGACAAAAAGCTTGCATCCATCGAATTGACATTTTATCTAGTTTAACATCTCGTAATGTATAGAATAGATTTAAAAGCTCCTTCATTCATGTAATAAAGGGTAAGGACTGACTCGTCGCAGGCGGGGCCTGTGCAGTCGTCCTGTTGTGAAAATCCCTAGTCACGCGCCAGGCAAACGTATTAATGATGTGTTCCGTTCTTGTAACGCATCACTGACCTTATTTGGCTTCGGCGATTGTTCAGCTTAACTTCAAAGAACTGATCAATAAGGCTTGCGCTCATAGGTTGAGCTAAAACCCGTCTGTCATATTCCTGAGTGTGTCCATTAAGGGCGGTAGTACAATGTCGTTCGTTTTAAGGTCACATCTTCTGTGGAGTTTCTTTAAAAATCTCCTTTGTACACCTTCGATCACACCTATGTATTGGACAAATATGGATGCCATACAGGTGACTTATAAACGTTTGGATAACACAATCGGTTTGTACAGACAAAGATAAACCGTAGGCTCCTTTACAATAAAACAGCGAAACAACATCTTCACGAGGATGCTGCTTTGGCTAGTTCTTCGATATGTGCGGAGAAGGTGAGGTCTGCCGAAATTAAGACTCCAAGATCCCGCGTCACATTGGCCGTTGGCAGTGTTAGCCCGTGAAGTAAGTAGTTTAGCTCGGAGGAGACGTGTTTCACAACGAGACATTTGTAAATGGGGTGGTGCGTTGGCAAGGGTATGCAGCTCTCCATTCATAAATGTCTCGTTGTGAAACACTGCAATGTTGTGTACTTCGATGAGGAGTCGAGCGCACTATACATTTTAAGTATTTTATAACGTTCAACGGTGCACGCCATTGTAAACGTTTAAAAACGGCCAAAATAAATGCTATGAAAAGGCTTACGATTTTTCTGAATTAGGTTTTTACTATTATTACTGCAGCATATAATAGTCACTATGACCCAACGAAGCCAGGTCATCGGCAATCGTGAGCCGATAGCCAACTGGCCATACCGAAGTGATTCGTCTCTGCAGTGTTGATGCTGCAACAAGGCCAGTGAAAAAGCGATGCAAGTGCACTGTCAGCTTTAGTCAGTAAAAGGCGCGGTATAACTAGCAAAGTGAGACAGTTTAAATGAGTTACTTCTCACCAAAATGAGACGTTACTCTTAAGTGTCGTGGCATATTATAGTGTGCATCAAGCGGCCAACGCTGCGCACGCAACATTTTCCGCGCCATCCCCAATCTCGCGCCTGCTTTCCGTATTCCGCCGTGAATGAGAATGCTTTGACCTCTTGGACGCCCCGCGCCGATGTACCAAACCGTAGGCCTAAGCAGATTCGTGTCGTTGCATCGTCTAACAAGGTCCGGAGTGACCCGACAGGTAAAACCTGTAGCCAGCCGCGCCCCTGCGGCAGGGCGTGAAACGTCGTCATCAATCAGACTCCTGGAGATGTCGGCCGGGCCGGGCCGGGCCGAGCCGTGCATTGGGGCGATGGAGGCGGGCTCAATAGCGGCGCAACGGTTGTCAGGAACGTCCAGGCTACCGGAAGTGCGAAGTGGGTAAGACGTGCCCCCAACATGTGCCGACAATGGCCAGCAAGCAAAGACTCAGCAGTCGGGTGATCGAATCCGTAGAGGGCTGGTTAGTTGCCTGTTGCCGGGCTAAGTGCGTCGTGAACGTGTTGCAGGCAGCCTGTGACGAGATAATGGAACCAGCTGGCGAAGAAGGAGAGAGAAAAAAACGTCCTAGGAAAAGGACTTCTTCTTGTCCTTCCGCGGATATCTCTCTCTCTCTCGGAAGATCTATGTGCTCGGAAGTAGAAGCTCGGCATGTGTGTCCGAGAAAGACGTTTGTTAATTTGCCAGAGCTTTTCGGCGGCGCATCAACCTAGCTCTTCGTGGAGAGTTTCTGGCAATAGGAGCACACTTAGTAGTAGCAGATCAATAAGCGTGATCACGCCGCAGCTTGGGAGGAGACCATAGCGTTGGCACCAGGGCCGCCCTCTTGGATGCACATCTCCCACTTCGCTGGATGTAGAGCGTTTTTATTCTATATCTAAATGTGGTACCATGTGCGGCTTTATCCGAAAGTAAGAAGAATCTATTTTGCTAAAGACGCTTCAGTTCTGTTTTAGGTATGCAAGGTACCCTGTCTGTTTGAAATGCAAAGAAAACAATAATATAACATAACATAAAATATTCTTTATTGTCACTTAAAAGGGTGTTATAACAATAAAACTAACAATAAAGCCAGCATAAAAACCAAAGCAATTATATTTCTTGCTCCTTTGTAGCCTTGACGTGGCCCACCATGTTAAGCATTCTTCAGCTTTCGTCTTAGGAATAATTTTATAGCGCGATGAAGTGCACAGAACCTAAGTCTAGCGTGGATAGTTGTGGACGGTCTTAGCGGACGTCCAGTAGCTCCTTATCTACGACTTTACTACTACTACTGCACTGGGAAGGCACGCATAAAAATACTATTATAGCGGTTCAGATTGCTCAGAACGACGCCCTACGTTCCCCGCTTGGCTTGATACGGTCTACCTCACCGTATCACATACTCGCCTCAAGCGGTCGCATTGCAGAAATATATTTATCGAGCGAACCCTCTTTAAATGTTCTCAATTGTTTCATTAGCAGGCGTCCTAGATGCGCAATGATTACCTAATTGTCCAGCTTAAGTCATCATCATTTTATCATTAGCTGTTCGAATGTAAATAGTAGACGTGCTTTGGCCAGCTGCCGGAAAAATTGCTTCAACTTTATCGTTACAAAAAATGGTTAATATGACGCGTGCATCGAAAAAAGAGGACACAGGATAAGGAAAATGTGGAAGGTAAAGCTCAGCGCGACAATAACGACAAAAACGAGAAGCGTTTACCTGTCCCAATTGAGATGACCGGATCCGCAAATGATGTCAAACGACAGCAAAGTGCACCCGCCTGCGCATTGCGGGTTCATCTTAAGTGTAGAAGACTCATTTCTAGTGATATTAAGCCACCAAATAGGGCTAAGCTGAACTCTGTAAAATGTTACAAGTGCGTACCGCCAACACAGTCAGACTAATGAAACCCAGCGCTGATGAACCAGCTTGTGATGTGGAGAGGGAAAATGCATGCATGATGAATCCAATGCTACAGTAAGATTCGCGGTCAAGAAAAACACCTACGGGAACGTTCTCGTCCCGGCCGATCTTACGACAGCGAAAATAGTGTTCGGGCTCGATCTCGAAGCTGCTCTAGGGTGCGCATTGCGCTAAACGAGAGATAGCTAGCAGGCACTTGCGATGTATACAGTTAGCCAGAATGAAGAGGCAACAGACTGAAAAGTCACACATGGATAAAGTTACCGCGAACGATAAAAATATTAAATTCAAGCCACGTACGCTTTCGTTGATAAAAAGGAGATTACACCAGGGGAGAGCAGAACCAGTCTGCCCACAGCGAACACCAAAAAATCACAAAGGCAGTGCAACGGACTCTGTCCTTCGGTATATGCAGAGACGGTATTGGATTTTTTTAAGACCAACGCAAATATCAGCCTAAACATTTTTCAGGAATTCTCAGCCTCCTCTCGCTAGAAGCCATTATAAGAATGTCAAACGTAGAGAATCTCTAGGGTTACCCATGAAGGGACGCCAAAAATACCCAGTACTACTACTATATGCAGATTTGAACTACGTATTGAGCGCATGACATACATGCATATATGCAGAATGTTAATTTTCTTTCTACCTTGAATAAAGCGTTTCAATCATATATATATAGTTGCTCGAACGGCCTTAGATTTGGATCTGTTGGATCGTGTAATCGAGACACAAAATTATTTTTGTCTTTTAAGATTAATGCAGATTCGATTATGCAGTAGTGCTAGCAGGGCAACGATTCAGCGTATAGATTAGGGATGTTGAGACTTTAACTGTCAACAATTAAAAAAAAAAAATATATATATATATATATATGGGTGTATAACCCTCGTGTAATTTTGTAATATACTTCAATAAAGCATGTGTTTATTATATATATATATATATATATATATATATACACACAATGTACATAAATACAATACAGATTGTATATACAATTGATCTATGTGTTCACAGTTAATAATCGGTATAATAAGTGTCGTATTCTTGGGGGGTGTTTATGCGTGTCGTTGGGGGGGGGGGGGGTTCGTTCGTGTTGTGTGTGCTGGTGGTGCCACCCGTCGTCGTCGGCGTGTTCCGTAGAGCGGTCGTGTCTGTCGGTACGGTTGTCGTTGCGCCGGGCTTTTGGCCATCACCTGGTCCAGTCCTACCTGCCGTCATTGTTGATCGTCGTGATCTCGTGGGTGTCGTTCTGGCTGGACGTTGACGCCATCCCCGCCCGGGTGACGCTCGGTGTCACCACCCTACTCACCATCTCGGCCGAGAGCACCGACAAACAGGTACCACCGACCAACCTGCCTAACGTTTTTTCTTTTTGTTTTGTTCTGGGAGGTTTCGGAAATGCATGATGCACATGCGCCCGCCACTAGCAGCCTGCGTGACTAGTGTGAGAGGCTCGTCTACCTGCGGTTGGATAGGTGGATGCCATTTTGTAATCCGTCCTGTGTGATGGTTCGTCGAGACCATGAGGGCCTGGCTGCTTCCCACCACCACCACCCCCTCCGCCCTCCCTTGGCCCCTCGTCTCGACCACTCTCCCGAGAGACCCGCTCAAACCTCGCCCGCCCGCCTGGCCGCTTCCTTGACTGTCTTGAGTGTCAAAACGGCGTCGAACAAGTTCGTCGCCTCCCTCCATGCCTCCGCCAAACTCATCATATGGGCGACCCTCTTATTGATAGGTCGGCCTCTCACAGCGACAACAGCTTTAGGTGACCCTTCACCAAGAACCCTTCCCCGCCTGGCCGAACGATCAGATATATATATATATATATATATATATATATATATACAGGAAACAGAAGCACATGCACTCAAAGTAAATCAAAGAGTGCAGAATCTTTCCTAAAGGGCAAAATATTACGACGGACCACCGAAAGAATCGCCTTTTTGCAGCAGATTATTCATAGTGAATATTCATAGTGAAGTAAATATCGCCACCTACACTAATCTTATCATAACAATAATATTACAATAATATTCCATTAAATATAATAATAATAACTAAAATATAATAAGTATCGTTAATTAATTACAACAATGTATGCTAATAATAACCAATATAAGTTTTGTAGTGCTAATAACGTAGATGAAGTCGGTAACATGTTAAAGAGTAATAAGTGTTGTTGTTGTTGTTCTTGTTATTGTTTTTGTTATTGTTGTTGTTATTGTTGTTGGCGTTGTTAACGTTGTCGTTTTTGTCGGCGCTGTTGTTGGCATTGTTGTTGTCGTCGTCGTTGTCGGCGTTGTTGTTGTTGTCATCGTTGTTGTTGTTGTTGTTGTTGTTGTTGTTGTTGTTGTTGTTGTTGTTGGCGTTGTTAACGTTGTCGTTGTTTTCGGCATTGTTGGCGTTTTTGTTGATATTGTTGTTGGCGTTGTTGTTGTTGGCGTTGACGTTATTCCTTTATGTTGATCTTCGCTCTATCTCTCTCGCTCTCTCTCTCTGCTGCTGTTGCTACTGCTTCGATGATTCGCGTGATCGATCGTGTCGTGACTGATTACCATGCTGCTGTTGCTGTTTCAATGATGCGCGCTAGGCGGCGCTAGCACCGGTCTCGTACGTAAAAGCGCTCGACATTTGGATGGCAGCCTGTACAATGTTTGTCTTCTGCGCGCTGCTCGAGTTCACCGCGGTCAGCTACTTGGCACGACTGCGCAGTCGCGAGGAGAGGCCGGCTCCGATCGTGCCCGAGGACGTCGCCCATTTCATGGTACGCCCAACGCAATTCTATATATATATATATATATATAAAAAAAATATAATATATTATAATCAATATATACTATAATATATATATAATATATAGAATATATATATATATATTATATATATATATGTATATATATATATTACTCTTATATATATATTCTCTATCTCTATATATATCTATCATATCTATCTCTATCTATCCTCTATATATCTCTTTATTATCTATATATCTTATATTATATAAATATATATTAATAAGGGATCACTTGTTTGAAGGTGGTTGGAGCTGAACCCCGCATTTATCACCAAGTAAAAATTGGACTACGGCGATCCCCAGCACTTGGTCTTTGCACTCGGACATGCTCACTTCGGCTGTAGGGGTTCAACAGGGAGATCCCCTCGCGCCCCCTCTGTTTTTTCTTGCTGTTAAGGACTTGGTTAACTCACTCGAAAGTCCTCTCAATCTTTGGTACTTGGACGACGGAATAATTGGAGGTAACGTCAGTACGGTCTGTGAAGACTTAAAGAAGATACTTAGTTTCTCCACATGCAGCGGTTTGGAGCTGAACCCAATCAAGTGTGAGGTTCACATAATTGGCTCAGGTACAGCTGAAATCTCCGCTATTCAGAACCTACTTCCAGGTTGCCGCGTAACAGGCGACGACCTGGATCTTCTTGGCGTACCCCTGTTGTCTCGCCACCTTGGACCGACAATCGAATGTGGGATGGAAAAACTGGAGGTTGGTTTTAATCGTCTTCCCCAGCTGGGCGCCCACCGGGGGTTGTACCTCCTGCGTTCATGCTTCTCTGCGAGGCTAAACTACCTGTTCAGGGGAATCAACAATTCAGCTTTCTCGGCCCAGTTGGAGGAAATTAACTCGAAGATAGGCTTTGCGTTGGAATCTATACTCAACCTGCGGCTGCGAGACGATCCCCTAGTTCAGGCCTTCTTACCGGTTGCCAGAGGCGGACTGGGCCTGCCTGAAGCTGTTTCTCTTTCAGTCACAGCACGCATCGCCTCTTTACATTCGGCGACTGGTGGTGTCGAGTCTATCCTGGACAACCGGGCGATTGCAAACTTCCAGGCCACGCTTGAACAGACTCACGATGATGCCATCGCATTCTGCGGGTCTCTACCGGAGACTCCTTCTCTTCAGCGCGCGTGGTCAGAACTAGCAAACGACGGCCGATGGAGCGGCCTGTGGGACCGAACAACTACGGCTGCCAGCAAAGCGAGGTTACAGGCAGTTTCGTCGCCCGGTGCAGGTGCATGGCTGCACGCTCTCCCGAGCCCTCAGCTAGGTACTCTGCTCGACGATGAGTCTACACGAATACTAGTCGGGTTGAGGTTAGAAGTTGAGCTAGTCTCCCCACACCAGTGCAAATGCGGTGACGAGGTCGACTCCCTGGGTCACCATGGACTTTCATGTCCGCAGAGTTCAGGCAGAATCGTACGCCACTCGGCCTTGAATGAAACATTTAGCAGAGGGCTACCCATGCATTTTGGAGCCTCCCGGTTTAGTCAGAGACGATGGGAAGAGACCTGATGGCATGACCCTAACTCCCTTCGAGCGGGGGCAAATGCTGGTGTGGGATGCGACCGTAACCGACTCTTTAGCCCCTCCAATGGTCGGTGCGGGCGCA
Source organism: Dermanyssus gallinae (assembly GCA_003439945.1). Classification (NCBI taxonomy): domain Eukaryota; kingdom Metazoa; phylum Arthropoda; class Arachnida; order Mesostigmata; family Dermanyssidae; genus Dermanyssus; species Dermanyssus gallinae. The sequence goes on along the minus strand of QVRM01006598.1, from coordinate 296,689 downwards.
GCCCGCCCTGGACACGCGGTAGCCCTAGCGGAGGCAGCCAAGTGCCGAAAGTATTCAAGCATCGCTTACCCACACGTGTTCTCATCCCTTGCGTTTGAGAAGCTGGGGGGCCTGGGCTGCTAACGAAGAAATTGCTTAACGATGTCGGAAGAAGATTGATGCTTGCTACAGGAGACAAGAGGGCGGGGGAATATTTACAGCAGCGTCTGTCATTAGATGTTCAGAGAGGGAATGCCGCTTCGGTGAGAGGCACCCTGGCTAGGTGGACCAGCCCAAGCCTGGACCTAACGCCTTGAGTTAAGCCCCGAGCGGGCTGTGCATATGTTCTTACATCACAAATGTACACCTTGATACACATATATATATATATATATATATATATATATATTTGCGCGCGAGCGATGCCGAAGAGGAGGATTGCAATTGCGGACGCAAAAACGAGACACGCAAACCTATAGCGACTTATTGCACAGAAATAGAGACATACAGAGTAAGCTAGCGAGAGAGAGAGAGAGAGAGAACACAACGAGAGAAAATATATCAAAACAACAGAAAGGGCTAGACATAGACAAAAAAAAATGTAGTAGAAACGCAGTGGGCTTGAACGTATGCATATGCCACGCGTATGTTTATATTAAATATGGTATTACTGCTAATAAATAGGCAAGAAGTACAACGATAATTAGGAATAATAATCAATATATATATATATTTATATATATATTAAGCTAACAAACAACCATTAAGAAATGTGCACGCTATGTACAACAAGTAGTGATTATCGGAATCATAGAGCCATGGTTGCGGTAGTACGCCTCACTAGATGTGCACACTTCATAGGGTGCGTAAAAGAATTGACGAACGAACTACCAGTAATCATTATTATTGGATTATTCGTTGGTATTTTTGTTATTATTTTATAAATTTAAGATATTTACGCGCCTCTTTCATAATGCGAACTGTAAATGATTGACCGCATGAAAAAAGGAGTGAGCCTGAGGCATGAAAAAATGAGTTGTTCTCGTCCTCTAGAGGTGTGGGGTACAAAATCAATTCCCCGCGTCCCCAAACTTAAAGTTTTTGACTCTGTTGGTGTTAATTTTAAGACCAGCGTGCCCCATAATCTAAGTTTCTAATCAAACTCTGTTAAACTTGGCTGGCCTCATATGAGGCGCAGTAAAAAATTACCTCCATCCGTGCCGAATCGCGGTTTCTCACTGCGCGACGAGAGAGATCACTCATTAGCTAAAAGGATAGCAGTGGATTGAGGTTATCACCTTGTGGAACGCCAGTGGTTTGCATGAAAGGGGCGAGCTCGGCCACATCGTCCTGCATGACGATTGGGCTCTTCAGTGGCAGAAACCCCGAAGACATTAGAAGGCAATCCTGATTCGGCCAGGTTGAATAAGATTGTCTCCTGTGAAACATCCATTGAATAAAGCATATTGAATACGCAGTATAAACATAGCCATTTCTGTTTTGTATTTGTCACATTACAAATCTTTTCCAGTAGTATTTGGCAGACAATAGGGAGTTGATCTGCCAGGGCAAATCCGTGCTACTCCGCGGGGACGGTCCCACATGACTCAAGAAAAAACGCGAAGCACGGGCAGGGAGTATTGCAGACAATACTTGGTAGCAGCAATTCCTTTTCGTGATTTCTCTTGCCACAAATGGGGTTTACGTGAATTTCCTTTGTTCTTTCGGATAACTCTCTAATAATTCTTTAGTAATGGCACAAGGTAACACCTTAACTAGGTCTGCCAGCTCTCGACGAGCGAGTATCTAGAGCATGGACCATGTAGAACCGTAAACGTGGCGGTTGCCCATGTTTCAGTGAGCACTAAGGTATCGATGCTTTGAAAAGCTGTTGGTACGCGAAGGTCAAGAGCATGCCCCCCTGAAATTTCACCGTGCTGCTACAAGCGACTCCTGTTCCGGCGTGAGGCCCTCTCTTGATTGCTGAGCCGGCTTCCCTTTACAGTGGAAGAAGGCGCCTTCAGTTATCTCAGATTTCAGCTGAGTGAAAGTTCCTAACGAAACCTGAAGTTTGTACGTGCAGCGAGGGTGTTTCGTTAGCGGATATGCATTCCGGTACATTTTGAAGAGGCGACCGCCTGGCCTGGGGTGACTTGCTTCAAATTAGGGGGACAGAAACGAAATTTGTAAAAAAATGTACATACTTAAGAATTACTTTGTCGACAAACGGTGGCAGCTTTCGAGCACATATCCAACAAAGAGTAAGGAACGGCGCCATCGCAGCTGCGGCAATTAAATTTTCACATGTGTTTTCGATTCATGCCGCAGTCTTACTTTTGAGCGTTTAGATAACACGAATCGCCACATATGGGCTTCCACATTCCACTGATACAGGATAAGGTGGGAGTGGACAAATTGCGCTCAATTGGCGATGTGGAGTTTTTTCCTAAAAAGGGTTTTTGCACTATAGAATATGTGCAACAATAGGATTGTCTATGTGCTGGAAGGTGGCCCGCTGCTGACTGAGGATCTGCAAACACAATATAATCTGAAAAACGCGCTAATTTGACGTCGAATATGTCGAAATTGCAAATCAAGATTTGCCCCTCTTTATAATTAGCTCTATGTATCCTTGTATTCAACATCCCTGCCCTGGCATCTGCCAATAGCCCACTCGCTCTTGAATTACCGTATACCCATCTTACCCCGCCCCTTTCCCGCTTTTCCTTCCTATATGCAGTTGCCAAACTTGATCTGGAACCCATCGCCAATTTCCATTTATCTGCATATGACTTGTTTACCTTCAATGTCACTATTTTCTCTAATACCCACGCTCTTCCCCAGTGCTAACTATTGTACCCAATCTCCCTGGCTGCGAACTCTACTCTGCGATGCCACTTCGTTTTAATCCTAAGTGCCGTCTTTACCAGCTGCATCTGTTTAACCCATGTTTTATTTGTGACATTTTCAATCCTACTACTAAATCTAAGTTTACTTTGTACTTCCCTTTGTATACATTTTGATATTCCCCCTTCCCCCTTAAGAAATTCCCTGGCGCAATTAAAACGGCAACCCAATACAAATCTTATCACCTCTCTTTGGATTGTTTCTAACTTCTTTCTCAACCCTGCGCTGTGAACCAGAGAGGCATTAGCAAAGGTCAATCCTAGCACATACATGGCCTTCCATATATGCCTTGTTACTATATATTTCTTAAGACCCCAGAGATCCTTACACCTTACTGCATTTCTTCCTCTTTCAACCTTCTGCCTCCGTATTACCTCTTCTTCCTCTAAATAATCATTACTTGTAGTCATTGTCACCCCACGATACTTGTACTGACTTTTATAATCCAATTATTTTCCCTGTACTACAAGCTTCCTTGCCCCCTAGTCCCATTAAGTACTAAAACTGCTTTTTTTTTTCATTAAACGCCATGCCCAGTTTTTCCGCTGCTTCCCCACATGCATTCAACATTTGTTAAACTTCGCTAGTGCCCCGCCCTAACACTACCATATCGTCAGCAAACAGCAGGACGGGTGTCTTGATATATACACCCTTTTCCCCTATCTGCCATCCTATACCTGTTCTATTAATCCTTCGCGCTATTCTCTCTATATAGATAAAAAAAATCACCGATGACAACGGACAGCCCATATATATATAAATATATATTCTCGTTAAGCCTCCTCCTCACCCGTTAGGAGCATGAGGAGGGGCTACTTAGCCCAACTGTTATTGTTTTCCTGCTATCATTGTTGTTGTTTTTGCTGCTATTTGTTGCAGACCGAACAACGGATCGATCGTTCGCGGGTCGAGCAACTGGCCTCGGCAAACGACGCGGAAAGGCACTTTCGGCGGCTGGCGAAAGGCGTCGATCGCGTATCGCGACTCGGTTTCCCGATGGTTTTCGGCATCTTCAACCTAGTTTACTGGTCGTACTATATGCAGTAGCACTGGCAGCGGCACGATCCAGCTGCAGCCGCTTTTTTGCACGGCGGCACTTGAGCCGGGGCAAACGAGCGATCAGTTCATCTAGTAGTTGCTTAGCTAGTTAGTTAGTTCGTTAGTTAGACGCTAGTCAGCGGTTTGTTAATTCGATTAATTACTACTGCTCGTAAGGAAGGGGCCGGCAATCGCACACAGATCGCACACGTGGGGGGGGGGAGGCGTACAGTCAAGAGACTGGCGAATATAATAAGAAAGTCGAAAGGTCACTAATTGTTCCAACCAACCCAGTGTCAGTCCAATGCTGCAATGCTTGCCCGAGTAGCTGTTGCACTTTCTCTAGGCTACGCTGTAATTTAGTTCGAGTTCACTATTCATGGACTGTACATACATATGCGTTATGCGTGCCTGCATCATGATGACACGGCATTGGTCTGCATCAGGAGCATACAGAATGCATACGGTATGGAGAGAGAGAGAGAGGTATTATAGTGAGCCATAACGATCATCGATCATCGTTTTCGCTACGTTGAACCGTAGTAAAGAGAGAGATAGTGGTGTCAATGTAACATAAACAAACACGCGGCCATAGTAGCAATATTGAGCAATATTTTGGATATTAATTGACGACAAACACAACAATTAACAAAACACGACTGAAACGCTTATTACACCTATGCGCGCCCGTGCATGTGAGCGTGTGAGCGTGTGTGTAAATGAAAGAAACCGGATGAGTCTCATATATGCATTCGATGAAAGAACGATGGTACTAAAGATACAAATATATATATATATATATATATATATAAACGTTCACATAGAATGTGTCTCGTCATTCACTTAGCATTCTTCTTCCTTCTATGCTCTGCCGTTGCGTTGCGTGGGCCCGTTCATGCATTCCCATTGCCCGTGTAGATAGATGGGCCGCTGCGTGAATAGCTGGCCATGCAACGTCGGCCCGCGATGGCTACGCTTCACCCAAACGAATAGGACTAGAATGCGATTAAGAAGTTAACGATTTCGCTTCATAAACATATTTTCGCAACTGCTCGTACTACTACTACCATCATTGTGATCGGAATGATCCGCGGCCCGAAACGAAAGAGCCAACGGATCACCTCTGTGCAATGTTTATATATATACATATATATATATATATATATATATATATATATATATATATATATATATATATATATATTGATGATGAAATAAAACGAAAAAATTCAGACAGACGTTCTTACTATGACCATCAAAATAGACCTTGATGGGGTTTCATGGTTGATCGCTCCATGCTGCTAGTAAATTAAGGCGGAGGAGCTAAATCAAAATAAATAGTTGACTACCTTCATATCTACAAATTATTTTTTTTTATCTCTGGTTTGAAGAAATCAGGAAGAATATTTGCAATATTTAAATGGTTCTTTCACAGCTGCGCTGCGGATACACTGCGAGCCTTTTGTGGTACTTTTTGAGAAATTTACTGGTGTACCTAAGCTGTAAGTGAAACTATAGAAAATATTGCATAACTGAAACAACGATGTAAGGTAACAAAATGACTAGTGACGGTACGTATTCACTATTTACAACAAATAATAACCATTTAAAGCAGCATCAGCCACAATATCAAACAAAAATAAAAACGCCAGTAAAAACATTAGACAAGATATCACGGAGGCTCCTACGAGTGCTTTAGTGCTAGTACAAACGTCCGACCAAGAAAATCGCCACAACTTCCCGCACTACAAAATGCCGTGCCAAACATTAAGGAATAAAAAGCTAATCTTCCTGCAGAATCAAGACACCCTGATATGCGAGGGACTTGAAAACACCCCCAACTCCAAGGCGAGCACACTATGCAAGGATGATTCCCTCACGTCGAAGATCGTGCCTAACAAAATACGCCACGCACAGCCCCCACTACCAGCAAAAGTAGCCCGACCGACTATAACTGCGGTCTTTTTGCAGAGACCACCGCCGCAGCCGGTGCTCTATGATGAGAATGACCTTACCTTTGAAGCCACTCTAAGTCCAAGTGATCAGAATCGTTATCGATTGTACCGCATACCGCTAAGAAAAGCACGGCCCTAATATGGTCCCCTAAATAGTTTGCATACTCTTACAGAACCACCGAAAGGTATTCAAACGCATGATGAATAAACTGCTCGTCGTTGGAGACTATCCTAAGAAACGCAGAACGGTACATCTGATCTTTATCACAATACCCGGTGAATCGCAAGAAAACCTATCGGTTTGTCGCTCTATCAGGTGACCACATATAACCTACGATAGATTTCTTAGACTCCCACATTTCCCGGGAGTGTGCCGAGTTCGATAGCCTACATAGACGAATTGGCACTGATCGTCATTGCTTGGGACGAGAGCCTACGCAATGGAACAGCTGGCTATACCTCCACACACTAGTCCTTGATTTGGCTCCACAAAAAAACGAAAACAATTTTTTTAAACGGCCTGAAGCACCCCCGACAGAATCTTTAGAGGAGAACCGACTCTTGGCGCCGCCTCTTGTAGAAAGCAGTTAAAATCATCGTGCTACATGCTGTACCACTAACGGGCCACAGTGGCCGCAATTTCAGCAATGCCTGCACAACATTCGCAAAGCTGGCTCCCCTTTACGCCGATGTGCAGCTCTAAAGAGGCTCTACGACGTAAGACAAACTTTCAAACGCTGTGTCTTTTTCAATACTGAGCTATTTTTTCGGAGTCTGAAACTGGTAATACAGTAGTGCGGCTAACCTCAATAAGAAACAAAGAGGAATGCTTTTTTATCTATTGTTTATTTTGCAATAACGTTACCTAACAAGATGACACATAATTACAATACAGTCGTCATTGTATACAATTTAAATACCTCAGCGACCGTCCCACCAGGCGCAAAAATGCAAAGACTGCCGATGCATTTGGCAGCTCACTGCGTGGTATTTAGCGTACATCTGCAAGCCGAATCCACAACAAAATTGATCGCCAACTCAAAGAAATCCTTGGGCAGAACATACCAAGTGATGAAAGCCTGGCACAAGAGAGGAATTGAGATGGAATTGCACGCCCTGTGTACAGGTGCCAACTAGTGCATGCAATTCCATCTCAAAGCACCCTGGCAAGGTTCACCTCTACCTGCGCTATCTTTGCCGAGGCCTTGATCACTTTCCCCTGCCACTCCAACAAAAATTGCTAAAGTACTCCTCTAATAGGTGACCTAAGCTTGACTCTGATTGTTTCCACTGTTGGTCCGCAACACGCTAGCAAGTACACGAAGCGGTTTCTTGCCGTTTGCGGCAAGCAACGAACAGGTTTCATATATATTGCAAAGCATCTTTCTAGCAACGCAAAATTTACCGCTGAATGGTGGTCCCACACCCTGTCAAGGCTGCAGCTCAACAACAACAGTACAATCTTAAGCTCAAAAAGACGCACTGCAGCTTTCAAAGACAGTCGTCGAGGGTCTCTCACCTCTGCGTGAATGTAGTCAATAGCCACCCGACATCAGTCGCCGATGTGCTGTGTAAAGTTCGTTCCCGCATAGTGCAGTCTCAGATCCAAATACAGAAAGACGTTGACAAATTCCAGCGATTGGCCATAGCAGGCTATTACGTCTGCTGCAGCCAATCGACCCCCACGGTGTTTAATGGCTTTGGTCTTCCGCGAATTTATTTGCAGGCCCTTTCGGTGAAAGTAACTTTCTACGTTGCCGGCAATTCGACAAATAGCACCGCGGTCCCTGTGGGCCACTACAATGTCATCCGCATACATAACGACGGCGACGTTTCTAAACTTCTCCTGTACATGGCGGGCTAGGTCTGCGATGAGCAGACGACCAGGGAACTGAGAAGGTCCCCTTGAGGGGTTCCTACGTTTTGCCTCGTAGAAATAAATCGAATATATGAAACTTGTAAATACGAGTTCTCGTGCTGTTTTCAGCATAAACGCTCTAAAAATATATTATTGATGACCTTAGTGTTGGCCACGGCCTTGACGACACTCGTGCAATGACTGCCTAAGTTATTACGAACTGTGTCAATGAAATAATCACTCACGTCTGCGCTCAGTGAGAGCAATCATATCAGGTAGAGAGTTGGCATCGCACAGATTAGGCATGGTAACGTAAGTGGTTAAAAAAAACCTACTTGGTGTGATCCATTACACCTGTGTTGTTTACATTACCGCCATACATACTTTTTATGCCTTTTCACTTTGGCGGACTGTTTTTGCCATTAAATCTTTTTTTCGACAAGGTGATATTGTCGAATTCATATGATGCATGTCGGAAGTCCTGAACATTTGATTCTCACCAAACGTACGTTCTGTGCGGACGGCTATCAAAGACTTGCTCTGCGTGCATCCAACACCATTAGGATCACTGCCAGACAACATGGCGAAGGTGACTCCGCCAGTAAGAATAGTCGGAATGAAGCACATTCGTTTAAAAGTAACAGAAAAATGATAGTCACTGATTGGTGATTATATAAAGATCATGCTAACAAATATTCCTCAATACGATGCATACTAAAAGGTAACGTTTATCACAATACCTGAAGCGATGCGGTCAAGTCAGAGCTTGACCAGCTTTGCCAGCATGACCGCAAACGTTCTCATAAACTAGTGAATGCTGCCTTTAATTAAATGAAATATCAATATAACTGTAGTAAAAACAAATGACATTTATTTCCAAACTTGCTGTAGTCTTTACTGTTGACCAGCCTTACGCATCTTACCTTTTTGAGGACGTATCGAAATCTCCAAACCTGACGGGCGTGCACCGAAACACGGCGTGACTATTTAGCTGCTTTCGATGTGACTGGTAAGACAAGAGTCCGACACAGAGGCGCCACGGAAAGGCAAACAAATAAACGGAATTACGTTGTACACAGGGTTGTTTTCGATGCTTCGAACCGGAACGAGTGTGCGCTCTGTGAGGAACTCTGCGGCAAGCCGATGGGGCAGCGTTTTAAATAGCTTCGAAATCAAAACAAGCGTGCATGTTTGTTAAACAAACGCCCACTCGAGAGGCGGAACACATAAACAGGCGGCATGCTGTGACACGCAAGGTGTGACTGGTGGCCATGCTTTTACCGACAGCAGAAGACGTCAAAGCCGCTCGACGTGGACAGTGGCCTGCAAGCGGTTCCCCGGAGGCGTGAACCGATGTGTTTGCCACAGAGGACGTCGCCGTGCCTCTCTCTCCTCAATATCCGCCTCAGTTTGTGCCTTTGCGCTGTTTAACCTTCCCATTTTCCCGGCCAATAAGCACAGCAATCGCAGAGTTTTAATCGCGTTTAACATATGACGTATGCTTTAGTCATTAAAATCTGCAGGAGGCAGCAAAGCATCGCAAGCGTTGAACATGCCGGCACGCTGCGACGGCATCTCGTAGTCCTAGCAGTTGCCAATTGCCAGTACTAGTACCGAATGCCAACAAAATGCAAAATGGGATTTGTTGCATTTTGTTGGCAATTCAACATGCGTGCATATACGTGTGTTATCACACGTGTGCACTATACAAGCCATTTCCAAGCGACTTTTTTAGAAAATCAAAATGTGTAGATTTAGAGCTAAATTAATCAAATAAAACTAGTAATATCTACGTAGTCGCAATACGGACACTCACCGTTTCGGGTAACCGGCTCAACCAACGCCGACGCCAAAAAGGCTCTCTGGTTTAGTTCAGACCAATTTATATGGCATACATTGCGCCCCCTGGTGGAAGGCAATCCCCCACCCCGGGCGGTGCGCTTCCATCAATCGAGATCATCACATATCATCATACGCATTAATCTATTTCATACACTAGAAAACCATACTTCAAAACTAAGTTCTTCAATGATAGAAGTGCATCAAATTTAGCCGAGAACACAATCGTCAGGAAGCTTCAATTATTACTCATAGCAGCGGTACTAGCCTTTACCTAGTAAAAAGGTTAACCTCCGAATGAAGGCGGCAGGTGTACGAGAAACGGCTCTCGCGTTGTCGTGCGGGCTGTTTAAAGATGGCCTCCCACAACCTTCCTTCTAGAAGAGAAAAAGCATAAGTCGCAAAACTAAAGCCCACCAGGTTAGCGCCTGGCGGGCGTTAATCTATCTAACGAAGGCGAAAGTCAAGTTAGACCGCTCTGCCTTTTAACCAGCAAATTTTGACCAGCAAATTATAAGGGACATTAAAGTAGTTTAGCTGACATCTATACCAGGGCAGCTGAAAAACGTGTCACGGTGGCGATCTCCAACATCGTGCACTGGACGCGGATCTCTTCTAGCGGGTCGGAAGATCTCATTCTTGTAGTGGGTCGGAAGAATGACCCCTTTTTACCTCAGCAATAAAGAGATTGATATAGTTAATACCGCGAAGTATCTCGGAGTAGAACCACCCAGACCCTGAAAAGTCACGGGGACCTCTAATCCTAACTGGTCAGAATCGGGAAGGCTCTCAACCCCACGTGCGACACTCCAAAACCCAAACGCGTTGTTCTTTTTAGCAGTGCGCTTTTTTCTAACTAAAACAACACCGAATACGCCGAGAGCGGACTTACCCGTCGTGTGGCAAGAAGTGACGATAATTTGTAAGACCATGTTACCGCTAAGTCCATAACAAATAACCGCCGCATAGTGTGCCTCTTCCAGGCGTCCTCCTTTCTCAATATAAGTTACAACCATTTCTATTGGAACTTCATTCAATTTAATTTGCTGAAAATGAAGGTTCTTCTATGCGCTTTGTTTATTTTTGTTATTTTCGAACGTTGGTCTTGGCCCGCCATTCCATCTCGTTGTCGGCTCGTCGGTCCAGCTTATTGTTTTTCCAGCTTGCTTCTCATGATGTTCGTACCACGACTACTGCCACAACAACGAGTTTTTACTACCTCTACAACTTCTACTACTGTTACAACCTTTTATATGTTTAGTCAGTCGTAGGCAAGGGGCAGGGCGGGTTTTGCGGGGCTTTGTCTGCGATAGGTCATCCAGTGGCTATGTACTTACTGTTGCTTGGCATCATCGGCGGTGACCCAACTCCTGCACAGATGTTGTGTCCTGTCGAATTTCAATAAACAATAACTGTAAGTGCGATCGTCCGTGCATCCTCGAACTCCCAGTCCTCGGCGCGGAGGACGGCAGACGTCCAGACGGGATGACATTTACACCATTCGAGCGAGACAAAATGCTGGTTTGGGATGCAACCGTTACCGACACCTTAGCCCCTTCAATGGTTGGTGGCGGCGCATCCGAAGCTGGTTATGCAGCCCACCTTGCGGAGACTAGCGAAATTGGGAACGTACTTATCAATCGGGTATCCCCACGAATTCTGCCCTCTCGCGTTGGAAACCCTGGCTGCTCCTAGCGTTCGGACCAAGCAGCTGATCCGCAAAGTCGGCACCTTGTTAAACCTGTCATCCGGTGAAAACAGGTCGTCGTCCTTTTTCAAACAACGTCTGGATCTTGACATACAACGTGGAAACGCTGCCTCCGTTCGTCCGCACACTTCTGAAGTGGTGTCGGCCTGACCTCATCGAAACGGACACGTGACAGTCACAATATGCGTGTTGTTGTTGTTGTTGTTTTTTTTGGTCGTTGTTGTTGTGGTTGTTGTTGGTGTTATTCTTGCACCGTTGTTATTGCAGTGAGAGCCTCAAGCTTGCTCAATACAGCATGGACCTGTTGTTGTGCGCGACCACTGCTAATAGAACTGTAAACCGTGGACGTATATTATTGTCGGTACACGGCTACGAGAGTCATGACGTCGGCTCAGCATAACAACGTGTGTACCTAACGAGTAGGAGAAACGGCTACAGCTGTTACTCGCCTTTTCATTATTGTTGTAGGCTCTGTCCTTGACTAGTGTTGTCGTTGCGAGCAGCTTCATTCACACACTTCGCACATTCCCCACCACCTCACACTATTGTTTGACCAGTTCGTTCCAACTCCTAGCAACAGCTGGGGCTGTTAATAACATCGTCGCGAGTCAGCCGACTCGCGACTACAGGTTTTCATTAAACATGAGCTAGAGTTGTTGTATGTAAGTAAAAGCGGGTGTCCTTAGTGCCACAGGCACGGCACATCGACGTCAACAGCCGAGACGCGTCCAAACAGAAGAGTTCGCAGAAATTAACGTGTACTCTCCTGGCGAATGATCCTGGCCCACTAACTAGAACTACTTACTCTGTGCCCCAATCACTACTACTACTCCGCTCCGAGGCTGAAGCAGGTACTCGCAATATTGGCCTAGCGGCAAGGCAACATCTTTACGTAGTAGCAAAGTTCATATATTTGTCTGGCTGTAAACGCAGTCCCGGTGTAACGGCAGCCTTCACATGCTTGCACACAGGACACTTCGAGCGATGACAAGCCAAGGCAATCGAGTGAGGTAAAGGGTTGACCTTCGAACCTGCAGACTGTCGGAAGTTCGATGAAGTGATATCAGATGAACAGTTTCTCCACTCTTCCCCTCTCTCTCTCTCTCTCGGACGTTCCATATCTCCCTCTATCTAGTATGAGCTACACAGTACAGCAGCTCATCAAAACGAATCAGTGCAGTCTGTGCCTAAGCGAACCTAAATCGAGCACATATCATCCAACGAGGACAAAAATAAAAATCGGTTTGGAACGTCTATGCATGCAACGTTGTATACGACAACATCGTTGCAATGATCGGCCCGGCCGGTTTTGCGTTGTACGTGAATGCCTGTACCGCATAACGAACATATGTAAGCGGCGCAATAGTTTCTACCAGTTACTTTTTTTCGAATTATGGCACATGTATGTGTTTTCGATAGTATATTTCCAATTGTATAGGGGTCGTTTCGCCTGTATGCTAAGTTCGTCGATTCTTTCTAGTATCAGCTGCATAAACAGCTCCTCGAAACGAAGCAGTTCAGTGCCTAAACGAACCTAAATCGAGCCTAAATAATTTAACTTAAACAACAGTATAAACTGGTTTGGAATGTCTATGCAACATACATCGTTGCAATAACCGCCCCCCCCCCCCCCCCCCGGGTCGGTCGTGTCTTTTACGTGACTCGCTGTGCTGCTAGGCGACCGTATGCTAGCGGCAGAACAGATTGTACAAATTACTTTTTGCAAATTCTGGCACACGCAGGTGTTTTCGAGATATTTCCAATTAGAAAGCTGTCGTCTCGTCTGTATGGTATCCCTCTTCTTCTTCTTCTTCTTCTTCTATAAAGTGTGACTATGACGATTGGTATAAAAACCACCTCAATAACGTAGCACTTCTTTAACGCATAAGTAACATATAGTCAACCCAAAAATACATAAGTTATATAGAGGATACTTCCTCTATCACCATATCGACGTAGTCCAGACACTCCGTCATCATCCGCATATATATATCCGGAATATTGCCTGCTCCGAATTGTCGCCTGATGGCTATAATATTTTAGATGTTTCGTTATGACTGTGTCGGCCTAATCTGGTATGTTTGAGGCCTATTCGTCTTTCGTGTACGACATAATGAGTCTGCGCCAACGCGCGAAACATTGCTATATCATTTCACTGCTTAGTTACTATCCTCGGACACTACCGCTAAGAGTACGCAGTACTCAGTTTCATTCGAGCATCAGCACTGCAAGACAGTCTTTCATCAAGTACACTACATCTTCTTGTTACGACTTGTACTTACGCAGGCAGTAACTCAAGCGTTGCTCACTGCCTTGTGGCATACTCATCGGTAGGTTTCAAATACTTCTGATACTCACTTGTTACTCACTCTAAGCGTAGGAACTTATGTTTTTGCAATTTTGATAATGGAGTACAGATGTTTGTTTATTTAACGCTCTGTCAATCACATTTTAGAATGCTCGTAATGGGCTAAGTTGCCTGTGGCACGATATCGTCTAAATGCATTTATCGTCATCGCGTTCTTGTACTGGATTTATATAGGCTTTCTTCAGCAGAGGTATGTAGCAGCAGTAGGGCAATCACAACCACGTCCAACAAATACAACAATTTTTTCTTCTGATAGTATAACTACTATTTAGATTTCGATGTAATTTCACAATTTCAAATTGCGTTTTCTTATTTTTCCATCTCCAGAATCGACGACTCGAATTTTCTAAGCAAACATCAATCAAAATGGCGCTATTCGCCAGTGGGTTGAATTTTAACTTATAATCCACTACTCAGGAAATATAAAAACTTTCCCACGTACCCATGTACATAATATATAAATTATGTGTATATTTATACTTGTTATATATATATTATGTACACGAGTACCTAAAATAATGTTGCATATATATATATATATATATATATAACATAACATAACATAACATCACTTTTATTTCACATAAAAGGGTTGGTATCAATATACATACTTGTGTAAGACAATCGTAATTAATCACCAAATAGGCGAGCACTATTTGGATTATCATGGGCCCATTTGGCCATACGCCAAGCAAACAGTCCGTTCACGAATTCTCCGCGGGCCACGGCTTTTGAGGTGATTGATCGTTGACTCCTTAGGTTATTGGAGCGTACATCAAAAAAGTGTTCTAACAAGTCACATTTTCGTAATTGATGTAGAACAGATAAGTTGCACTGCATGAAAAGTGTGTCGATACTTGGAACAACGTCATCTAACACGCTGTGTGGGCACCTGATTCGCAGGCGTCTTAGAAACATGTTTTGAACGCCATTCACCAACTTCCTATATTTGGACAGATAAGGCTCCCAGACAGGGGAGCATTATGTGAGTTTAGGAAGAACAAGAGATTTGTAAAGGCGAATGTACACATGTGGAGTCGTTACAATAAAACAGCGAAAGATAGTATTTATTGTGCGCAGAGATGTCTCCACAACCTTGGTAATGTGAAGGCTAAAGTTAAGATCAGGCGTAATATATATGCCTAAGTCCCGGGTATGAGACAGGGTCGGTAAAATGCAGTTGTCAATTTTGTAGTCAAAGTCAAATGCACCATTTTTCAGTACAATGCATTTAGAGGGTGAGAGAATCATGTTGTTTTCAAAACACCATCGTGCAATGCCGTCGACGGCAGTCTGCAGAACAGCGTGGGAGTCACTAGAGCAAATAGGATAATAAAGTTTTAAGTCATCAGCATATTCAAGATATTTGACCGCCGGTGGCAGGTACTTATTTATGTCCAATACAAAAATTGTGTATAGAAGGGGGGATAAACATCCCCCTTGAGGTACACCAGATACTGCAGGATATGGTCGACTAAGTTTGTCACCAACCTTAACTCGAAAATGACGGTCGCTTAAAAATGCCTTCACCCATTGCACTGTACATGCATGGATACCTAGATCTTTCAATTTGCAAAGCAGAAGAGAGTGATCTACTCTGTCAAATGCGCTCTTTTGGTCAAAATAAACACAGTGAAACGGTTTTCGATCATTTATAAACATAGCCCAGTCCTGGGTCATTTCTAAAAGCTGTGTACATGTAGAACGGTGGGTAGTAAAGCCGTGTTGGGCAGGGTCAAGTAAGCGGTTTAGGATTAAAAACTGATTTAAGTGGTTAACTAAAATTTTCTCAAAAATGCAGCATGGTATTGAGCATTGCGAAACTGGTCGGTAGTTTTCAGCATTCATTTTCGAGCCTTTCTTGTGGATAGGGGTGACAAGACTGAGTCTAAAAAGGTCGGGCACAGCGCCGTCACTATAAGATCTTTCAAATATGAGTTTAAGTGGTTCCGCCAAAAACAACGCAAATCGTTTGTAAAAAATTGGAGGAATGTTTTCAGGTGTAAGGCTAGTCTTCAATTTAAGCCCAGTAAGAAGTGAATAGATTGCAAACTCAGAGAAGGTAACCAAGGGATCGCGATGAGAAATGTTGCGTGGGTTGTTTGCCGTTGAAAAACCTGGACCGGATGCACAGAACAGGGTAGAAAAATGTTCAGCGAGAGTCTCAGCTTTATGTGAATCAGTATAAGCCACCGTAGGGCCAAGAATGATGGGAGGAAGAGATTCAGTTCCTTTAATTCGTTCATTGGCATACCGAAAAAGTGAGCGAGAGTCCCTAATGTTCATTCTAGACTCATGTAAAATACGAAGTCTCTTGGTCACTTTCATTAGCTTGCGTTCAAGAGACTGAGATGCGGTACTACAAGACTTTAGTTTATGAGCAAGACGATTTTTGTAAGTCTCCATATCCTTACATATATATATATATAACGTCTTACTTACATACAGACAGAGAGGTTTTCTTATAAAATGCTAGCTACAGATGTTTGGGGTTACGAATGTGTTGCGCCACTCTCTATGCATATTATTAACTAAGAAATTCACCGTGGCAAGCTCTAGCGGATGGGTGAGTACTTCCAGCGACTAATAGCTCACAATTGATATTATTCGCATTGAAAAAAGGTCAAAGTATTCGATAATATGTTCGACTTTTTTTAAGGTCCGTGAGGATGCTATTGTGAGTTCAGCACTACAGAACGGTCTTCCATTTGGTACATCTCTTTGTAATAAGTCCTACAAATCAGTCTTGAACGAATTGGAAGGTTGTGAGGTGTTTAAATATTTGAGGACATTGTACAAAAGAGTTAAAACAAAATTTAAATTGCAGTTGATCACCGACATGACGAGAGAACTTGACGCATTTTGCACTGTGATCTCGAAACTTGAGCTCTCTTTCATAGATTGCACCGATGACTAAGTAGAAAGATACCTTGCATTTTAGCGCATAAACTGTATTGTCTGGTACAATTTCGATTATTTAAAACATGAATCTGAGTCATTTGGTTTCCGGATTGAGATGAACGTCTGACTACAATTACAAGTCTGATTAATGCTTGTACATACAGCTGTCGTATCGAATATACTCGTCGTATTAGATTTCACCCTACAGGTTGAAGTCGTCGGCAAGAATCTTGTATTACTGTCGGTCGTTCAATAGTTCATACCCAAAACTGTCAAAAGCCCTTCTGAGCAGGTTCAAAAATCGAGACAGTTTGTTGCAATAGCCCAGTCCTTGGAACATTCTAATGACTAGGAGCTGGTTAATTTTGATTTTATTGAGTTATTGCTACCGTGACTGTGAATGTGTTATTGCTACCGTGACTGTGAATGTGAAGCTTGACTGTGAATTCCTGCGCTGCTGCAGCCTGTGAATCTTCGGTGAGGATCCCATTTATATATTGATGTTACGATGAACTTCACGAAGGTTAAAGAGAATTTGCCCTGTTTTAAATGACCAATTAAAGCGCATTTCTGCAACTGCGTCGGCCAGTTCTCAGAACATCAGAATTGGCAGCCGGGAAGCCTTCCGTCGTGCATCTAATCCTCATGCCTGCGTGTTTTGTCAATTTCTTCTTGTGAACCAATGCGAGCAAATTACCTTATAAAAGGTTTCCGTAGCGTGCTCCACCACAGTATGTTAGAAACCATCAAATCGGTCTATATATCTAGCCTTGACTCGCATTGATGTCTCCGATCGGTAGATCAAACTCAAACACAACCTCGTGTATGGTTTGCTTTAAGGAGACATTTGAACTCTAAGCCATGGTTCGAACTCTAAGAGAACTATGCCGCGCTTTCAAAACGGCAGTGTCGTGTTTTTCCGTCTTCAAGTCACATTGTGACATCAGGAACCATAGCTTGCTCTTGACAATGGTTCCCGTATCGTAAAAACGCTTTTCTGTCGTAATCCCGGTCATGAACGTATTCGTAGGTGTCCACCACATCAGGTTTAAATAAAGAGCAGTAATTGCATACTTCTGGCCACTGCAAGAAGCACCATACCAGATATAAAAATATCTTAGTGACTAAAATGAGTATTGTTCTAGAGGAACTCATGTTTGTGGAGCTGTCTTTTGTTACAAATAGGACATTACTAAACATAAAATGTCTGTTTTTTTTCTTGGCGCGTTTTATAAATAAAGAAAGCTCGTAAAACATATATATATATATATATATAGTGTCACTACTGGCAAATCCTTGTTTCAAAACACGAATGTTTCGTCCACCCCGACTCGAATATTGCATACGGTCAATTGTTCCTATGCTGCAAGTATACTTACTAACTTCATTTCAAAAACATCTCTGAAAACCCTTTGTCGAGGACATCCCATCCGACAACTGGCCTACAAAGGCGGCGTTGAGTGCTTGAGTATTACAAAGCGAGCCATCGCTCAAGTCGAGCGTTGCGCAAGCTTTGAGTAGGAGCATCGCCCCTAGTTAAACAATTTGTGTGTTCGTGACTTCACAGAAGAGGAATCAGCACTACTGAAGGCCCGCTTTAAGCACGGCAATACGTTTCGCCTAAGCTGTCAGCTATTATTTTGCGCGACACGCACAACTTTTGGAATCGAAAGCTCCTCCCTACCCCCCATGCTATGATCTCATTGTGTGGTTTCGATTATGGGAAAACGCTGCCTCAAGTACAAGCTCATCACTCCAGTTTCTAGCGCGCACTATCTTCGACAAGGAAGGGCATGGCCGGACTGCAAGCGAATCTACAAGTATGTAAAGAAATTGACTTTAGTGGTCATGACTTCAGCCTTTGAAATTCTCTCTCTCTCTCTCTCTCTCTCTGACTAGACGATTCTCCTGCAATGCTGATGCCATTCACACCAAACCTGCTTATTTGGCTTGCCTGCTAAGTTCTAAAGGAAAGTAACTCCAACGCTCACACCATTTGCCATTGAAACAGATATCGCATTTCAGATGTTCTGCCTTTGTAGAATTTTGAGTCACGGAATCTTCCGTGTACAAAACGCTAGCCGCTTTGAATTAACTTGCATTGCATGATTTGCAGAAAACGTTACAGAGTAAGACGTATAAAACCGTAAAATATAACACTATAAAAAACATCTTTATTTATCACCCAACAACGTTTGTGTGCGCATGTTTAATATGACCTAACGTATATCAATCTCCAAGCTAAAATGATTGCCAGGAAAGCGATTGTTAACAAAATGTTTGCATGGCGCTTAGTCCGTAAGCTTAACCATGTACAACCCGCCGCCTGAAAGCCGACTTGCGAGAACCTTCTTCTGTGATCTCAATAAAGCCCTTCCTGCTAAAGTGTGTGTGAATATATATATATATATATATAGTTAGCTATCTAATAACAACTTGCGCTTAACAACGCAGACTGCGATGGACTGGGGGTTTGTGCGTAGTTTTTTACAAAACTGAAAAATGCGTGTTGTCGAGTAGACATGAGGTACTGACCAACAAAGCGATATGGTCGCTAAAATTAAAGATCCAGTGATGGGCACTTCAAGATCACGCGCTAGGGAAGATATCGGTAAGTAGTAGCATCTATTGTTTGTGTTAAAGGAGTATTTTCATGACTTTGTGTTTATTTAGCCACCTGGGACGGCGCGCTGACAGGTGAAGTGAATATTGAGCGCCTTTGCATAAAAAATGTCGAGACGCGCCCATATCAATGTTAAGTTTTACGAACCTCTAAATTATTTACAAAAAGTGATTATTACATTGTGTAAAAAAAGCCCTTTTTTATTTTGAATATGTTGTGAAGTTAATTTATTGATAGCATCATTCGCCAGTAGAGATAAAAAGAAAAGGATACTGAGCTGAACGAGCTCGTACAAGAGCTCGTAAACTTGGATTTTGTAGCACCTCTCACCTCTGGCCTAGCCCGGCATGTCACAATCGCCATATCCATCCGAGATGCATAGTTCGTGGCTATCATTCACCTGGTTTGTTCGAATAAGAACTGCTTTGCTCGCACTGCCTCCCCCAAATGATACTCCAAAAGCAACTGACAGCAGTATAAGTACTCATTTTATAAGCATACTCTATATGAGTAGTAAAATAAATGCTATGATGATGATATACGAAGAAAAAGCTGACTCGTGTGACGCATGCATCTGCTAGCTACAGTTATCTTATTTATGTGTTATATCAGTAATAGTTATCTCTAAACGTGCTACTCGTTTCAACTTGTTTCAAAGCTTCGTTCTGTTTCTAGGAAACCACCTTACGTCGCTGCCGGTATCTTCGTGTCTCAAATATAACCATGTTGCTTAATGCGAGGCCCGCAAAGCGAGCAATCTCTTTCTACGAATATACCGCACATCGGCTAAAAGCCAACGATCCGTGAGTGACATGCTAGATTCTTAGAACAGCTAAGAGCTTACGATGTTAGGATACAATCCGGTTGCTCTAACGGTGTTAGGATACAATCCGGATAGAAACAATGGACCGGCAGTTCATTGTAAAGTTTTTTTGTTTTGGTTACTCTTTCCGGACCCACACAGCGCTAAAGCCAATGCAATTTTAAGCTACGCAGAATAGATATCACCATACGGATGTGCGCAATTCGTATTGCTATAGAGGCATGTCTTATTTAAGTAGACTAGACGGTGTCATAGCAGCAGCAGACCTCAGAGTCACTCAGCTTCTAGGCAAACAGCGTATTTAAAGACCTACGTTACTTGTAAGAAAAAATCTTTATTATAAGGCTTTTACTAGGAGATCTCCAAGTAAATTTGGGGAACTTGTCTGTCAATTTGCGCCAAACAGATATATTTTGTGCCATCACAGGCTCTGTTTATGTCCACACGTAACCGTGTGGCGACTAGGTAACACTTCCAATTTTTAAGAAAGCTATGGCTGTAGTTTTATTTTTATCGTATTACAAATTTGCAAAAGTTGATTAAAATCAAATGGGAACAGATCACGCAGGTAATGAAACCCACAACTCTTAGTTTACAGAATCGCCGGTCATCTTCTCTAGCTCGTCCGTTTGATAATAGTTTCAAATACAAGACCCACTAAATAACCAACAGCTTGTCCAAGGCTCCGTTTTCACTCGTATAGAACAAGGTTTCATCACCCACGTTCCCTGCATAGCAATCTTTCTATAGCTACATAGTGTACAGGGCATGCAAGTTGTTCAAAGCAAGTTTGGCCAGACTTTAGATTGTAGAGTTCGTTAAAATAAGCATGCTCTCCAATGGAATTGGAAAGGGGGGGAGAATGTATTGTTTAGGACTGAGAGCAAAATATGTTTGTTTGTACGGATGTTGCAAAATCATTACCCTACGACCACTCACAGAGCTTAAAACTAGCACATTTAGGCAAACGCACACTTTAACATTGACGATCATTTTGGTACCAAACTTGTGGCAATGCGAGCCGCGGTTGCGGAGTAAGTCAAGTCAAGGGCACCTTTATTCAAGAGTCATATATACCTAATTATACATTGTTTTTAACAAAATATTTCACCTTTAACTATAATTAGAACATACATCAAGTCTGTCGACTTTGCAGACTTCGTGGAACTCTTCACGAGAATGTGTTGTTTACCTTCACTGAGCGCGCAACTTCCAGTGATCTAACATTCACACCACCTCGCAGTCCATTATTTATATGTTTGAACATGGTCTGGTCAGTCCCGAGACAACACAATTTTTTATACAGCAATAGATCGCCTCGTTCGTGTAACGTATGTATTGGCACACGAGATACGCTTTCACGAGGAATATTACATCTTTTCGATATCCGTCTGATAAATTTGGCCTGTACCCTCTCAATGGCATTTATATATTTTGCCATATAAGGAGCCCAAACCTGGCTGCAGTAGAGGAATTTGGGTAAGACTAAAATTCTGTAAAAAGTCACATAGAAATCAGGATTTATTTAAATGAAGCATCTAAATATGGTATTACATAGTTGTGAAGCAGAAGTGACGGTGGCAGTAATATGTTTAGAGAAGTCTAATTTGGGGGTTACAATCTCACCAGGATCACGAAAAGATTTAACTAGTGGTATTGCATCGTTAGCGAATGTATACAGTGGCGAACTGCCATCTGACGACACCACGGCACATTTAGGCACAGATATTTGCATCCTATTCTCACAACACCAGTTTTCAATATTCGTAATTGCTAGTTGAATAATACTTGTGGAATTGTCTACTGCTGAGTAATTTTTTAAATCGTCCGCAAATAAGAGATAAGTGACACCTTCTGGAATCACTGTTGGCAGATCGAGGGCGTATATTCTGAAGAGTTTTATTTTTCGATAATAGTTTTAAATACAAGGCCCACTAAATGCCCAATAGCTTGTCCAAGGCTCCGTTTTCACTCGTATAGAACAAGGATTCGTCACCCACGTTCCCTGCATAGCAATCTTTCTATAGCTAATTAAGATTTTTCGGAGGGCATGTCGAGATTGAGTGCATGCATAAATGATTTTGTCCCAGAAATATTTGAAGAGCGATATATGGAATTGTAGAGTTCGTTAAAGCTATTTTTCCTGTAGCACATGGTCTCTGAAAAGTTTTGTTTCGGAGTAAGAGTGAAATTACTACAATTTGTGACACTGGTAATTTTGTCCGATATAGGAGCATAAAATGTGCAATTGCGAGACAACCGGATACTCCTATACAGAAATTAACAACACCGCCGTATTCCTAACAAAAATCTGCCAATTCCGATGACCAAGTCGTTTAGAAAATAACTTGCAAAAAAATAAGTTCCTTTTTTAGCCTTTACGTCCAATATCTTAAAATCATAACCCTACGGCCAATCACAGCGCTCAAATCCAGGCAAATGCGCATGCCGATCATGTTGGTACCAAATACATGGGAATGCAAACCGTGATTGCGGAGTAATCGAGATTGAGTGCATGCATAAATAACGTACTCCACCAGATAAAGCACTCTTTTTATTATAATTTAATTACTTAATTTGGAGGGGAAACAAATTAATTTCTCCGCAACCGCGGCTCGCATTGCCATAAGTTTAGTATCAAAAATACCGTCATGAAATGTGCGTTTGACTGAATGTGCTAGTTTTGAGCGCTGTGAGTGGTCGTAGGATAATGATTCTAAGGTATTTGGCGTGAAAGCTAATCAAATAACTTTATTTTTGCAAATTCTGTTTTAAGCTACCATGTTGCATCCTCTGACTGGCCCATATGTCTTCGGAAAAAGCAGAATTTTCTCAAGAACAAAACGTGTGCTTAGTTTCTGCTTAGTTGTCTCGCAAATGCACATTCTGTGCTCCTATGTCGGGCAAAAACACCAGTGTCACAAATTGTAGTATTTCACTCTCACTTCGTAACAAGACTTCTCAGAGACCATGTTCCATTGAAAAAAAAATATTTGCTTTAACAAGCTCAACAATTCCATATATAGCTCGTCAAATTTGTCGTTGCGATTTCGCTTGATCGCTTTTCCAGTGCAACGTATCGGCGTGATTTTGAAAAATTGAGAAAAAGGAGTTTCGAGTGGTTATCAAGCATTTTTGTTTCAAAGATTGGAATGCGACCCAAGTGAAAACTGAGTAAGACGAGGTGTACGGTGACTCTGCGCCATGTTTTGCCACTGTACCCAACTGGATTAATGAGTTAAAAAGAAGTCTCAGGAGCACTGAGGATGAACTACGTTCAGGACGCCCAAAAACGGCAACTAATGAGAAAAACGTGGAAAACGTGCGGAAGATCGTTGCCGCAGATAAGCGAGTGAACATTAGGGAGATATCGAAGGCCTTGGGTAGTGTGCATTTCATCCTGCACGAGAACTTGAAGATGAAAAAGCTCAGAGCGAAATGGGTGCCGCACTTGCTCAACCACGGCCAAAAAGACGCGCGTGTTTCCGCTTCACAGCGAAATTTGGCCAAGATGTCGAAAAATCCGTCGGATTTTTGGCGTAGGTTCGTGAAGTATTACTAGTAGAGTGGTGTGGGATCGGTCGTGTGAATCGACTCGAATTGATCGGATCTCGATCGGACCGGACAGAAGACGACCATCCATCCAGTCCACATTGTCGTTCGAGTCCAGTTGAGTCGAGCCTTCTGGAACTATCATGACATTGATTATCGATTTCGATTAGACCCGGAGCGGTATTCAAAGTTGTTAAAGGTTTAACGTGCGCGGGCGGTTATCGATCAGCTGCAGAGATGGGAGTCAATCTGAAGGATGCGATAAAGGTTCGCGGCATCATCTCCTACCGCCTGTCGCCGTACGAACTCTCACCTTTTCGTGGCTTGTTTAGTGGCGGCTACCGGCTCATGCGCCGGTTCATGGCCAACAACTTTCTCTTTATCGCTGCGCCCGCGGCCATACACTACAGCGTGTACGAATGGGGCCAGCGGGAGTACGCTCGCTCTATTCGCAAAAATCCAGCTGACTATGCCAACGACGAGTGAGAGATCAAGTCTGATCAAGGCGATAGTGACTGTATCTTAACACCACTTTTAGACTACTTCACTAGCCTGACCCTAGTAATTGCGTAGAGCGAAACCAAAATGTGGGATGAAGCGCAGAGCTTACGGTATTGCGCAGAGCGTTATGATCACTGGGTCGGATAGGTCCACTACCTGCCATGAGCAGCGAGCAATTCCTTCTGATCAGCACTGACAACAGCTGAACAGCATTAGTTCTGGTTTGCTGGTAGTGTGTGTGTATGTTAATCTGTTGTATCATGGAAATAAATCTTAAATTTTTGTTTCAAAGATTGGAATGCGACCCAAGTGAAAACTGAGTAAGACGAGGTGTACGGTGACTCTGCGCCATGTTTTGCCACTGTACCCAACTGGATTAATGAGTTAAAAAGAAGTCTCAGGAGCACTGAGGATGAACTACGTTCAGGACGCCCAAAAACGGCAACTAATGAGAAAAACGTGGAAAACGTGCGGAAGATCGTTGCCGCAGATAAGCGAGTGAACATTAGGGAGATATCGAAGGCCTTGGGTAGTGTGCATTTCATCCTGCACGAGAACTTGAAGATGAAAAAGCTCAGAGCGAAATGGGTGCCGCACTTGCTCAACCACGGCCAAAAAGACGCGCGTGTTTCCGCTTCACAGCGAAATTTGGCCAAGATGTCGAAAAATCCGTCGGATTTTTGGCGTAGGTTCGTGACCGTCGATGAAAGCTGGGTCCATCACTACACTTCCGAGACCCAAGAAGCATCTCGCCAATGGTGTGCACGTGGTGAAGGACCTCCGAAGAGGGTGCGGACAACGACATCGGCCGGAAAGATGATGGCTACGGTTTTTTTGGACCAACGTGGAATAATTCTGGTCGACTACCTTGAGAGCGGTAAAACGATCACGGGAGAATATTATGCAAGACTGTTAGACTGCCTGAAGCAAGAACTCATCGTGAAACGGCCCGCTTTGCAGAAGAAGGTTGTCCTGTTTCACCAGGACAATGCTTCTGCACACAAGTCGCGGCAAGCATCGGCAAAACTGGCCCAACTGAGGTTCAAACTTATTGAACAGCCTTCCTATTCTCCAGCCTGGCCCCCTCTGATTATCTCCCCTTCGGAAATTTGAAGAATAGTCTCGGTGGAAAGCGTCTTTCCAGCAATGAAGAGGTTAAGGCTGCTTCAATGCCTATTTTCAGTCTAAAGCCGTGGAATTCTACTCAAGAGGTATAAATGCTCTGAAATCTCGGCGGAAAAAAATTTTGGTTTTTATTTTAAGAACTTGTTGAAATACATGTATATATATATATATATATATATATATATATATATATAATAGAACCTTTCTTATATATATACAGAGTGTTACAAACATTTTTGAAGATCGATAATAATAATAACTGTAGAGCTCGTTAAAGCAAATATTTTTTTCTAATGCAACATGGTCTCTGAAAAATCTTGTTTCGGAGTGAGAGTGAAATTACTACAATGTGTGGCACTCGTGTTGTTGCCCGACATAGAAGCATAAAATGAACGATTGCGAGAGAAGAGATTCTTTTTCAGAAGAAAATATAACGCTGGCCAGACATAGTCGTTTAGAAAAGAGATGTATCGGGCATAATCGTGTGGAACATACTAGCGCCGTCTTACAGAACTCCAGCTTCGAGATTAGCGAGATAAATTGAAAGCGCTAAAACTTCTCCCGTTTACACACGTCACACGTTTCCTTCAACCTACTGACAGGTAAAGTTTTGACTACATTTTTACTTGTTACCATTTTTTCCCCTAACTTTAAAATAATCTGACTGGGGTGAGTACTCGAATTTTCTTGTAAAGTTTAGTCCAGATAGTCGGCAGGGTGTACGCGAGAGCATGACGGGTGGACTCCATTAGAGCTACTGGCCTCACAAATTCCGTTGCACGTCGATTCGTGCGTCTGTTAGCAGCTCTTATAGAAAAAGCAGCATCATCCACAATAACTCCTCTATCTTACAGCCGATACACATCTTAAATGTAAGCAAGGCAACTTTTACCCTATATATATATAAATATAAATATATATATATATATATATATATATATATATAATTTCTCCTTTGTGATCACATGAAATGTGTATTATATACTACTTTGTGTATGTAGACATACGAACATATGTAGCCCTTATTTATGAGCAAAAAGCACAAACGCCGCCATACGTAAAATTTGACACGTTCTTCGTCATGATCGCTGTAACTTTGTATATTAGCTTTACAGGATATTTACTTACTACCTACAGTTACGGCAGTACATAGGTGTTGTAATACAGTTTGTTACTAAAGCAATTACTAAGGATCTTCATGTTGTTAAACATTTGGAAAATTTAAGAAACACCTCATAGTCTATACTCTGGGTATACCCATGCACTCTAAAATACGCGTATGTAACATTGAACTAAAAATTGTCGTTCCGCGAAGCGGTAGTGCTCTATTAGGCCAGCACAATATCGTCTGTGCGTTGTACACCATCCACGACACGCATTTGGGAGGCGAAGAAGTCTCTGATAACCTTTGAACACGGAGCTAGATAAATCCGTTGAGAATACTTGCCCTTTTAGGTGGGCCATCTATCTATTCAGTGTATACTTTTATCGCCATGCTTGAACATAGATGCGAAGACAAAAGTACGTACGTGGGTAGACTGGCGGTGCTTAAGCCTGCTTACTCTGTTGATAAAAAAAAAATTAAAACGTGTAGAATAAAGCACTTTTCGTGCTTTGGAAATTGACCTAATGTCGTTGGTTATCTGCAAGATTTATAAGTATTTAGATGGAAAAACGACGCTTTCTGTATATATATATATATATATATATATATATATATATATATATATGCATACTGTAGATCATTGGAGTACTAGGTATTCACCTAAATCTGTCCAAAACGACAACAACTTTGCCCAGGCCTCTGGTGAACTCTTCGGCTAGACGGCAAGCCGTCGAAAACAACAGCTCGTTGGTTGTCCGCCTCCGTATAATGTAGATGAAAACTACCCATTAAGCTTAACACTATCACTAAGGCGGGCCCACGTTTCGTTGCTATATAGCGATCTCGACAGCAGGATACGCTCCTCAAGCTCCATGTCAAGCTAGGCATCGTGAGTTGAAAACAATTGCTTAACCAGCGGCAGCAAAACACGCGCCCTCGCTTTGGCGAAACCAATATATCGCTTAATTAAATCCAACAGACAGATCGGGTTGAGCCTTAAATCGCAGCTTTTAGGGCCTGTGCTCTCTGCGACAGGTAGGAGGAGTGCAGCATTCGTGTGTAACGTTCTCAGTTCCCTTCAATAACCGTTTGACTCTCAAGATAAACATATTTCAGAGCATAACACCAAGTAAAGCTACCACTTCGATCCATAAATATTAAGTAGATATAAATACACACTTTGACCAGAAGGACGTTTAGCTTATTCTTAGGATTTCATTCGTTTTATGTGGTAGCAGTGCTCAGTGCAATTATATATATATATATATATATATATATTTATTTCTAGTACGACTTTTTGGTGGGGCGCCCCTTCATGCTGCCTATAATATTCGGAGCTAGGCTTTTTGCCTTACAGAAGAAAGACGGGTCAGTGAGACTTATTGCTTGCTCCTCTACTTTACGCAGGCTAGCCGCAAAGATTGGCTATATCGAATCAGGGATAGGACTGGAGAGGCGACGGGCCCTCACCAGCTTGGCTTTGCCGTACCAGTCGGGGCTGAGGCCGTGGTACATGCCGCCCGAGCTTTCATCGATTCAAGCACGTTTCTTGGCGTCCTCGTGAAGCAAGATTTCAAGAACGCATTCAACTCTGTAAGACGAGTTCACCTCTTAAAGGCGGTCGCGACACACTATCCCCAGCTAACGCACAATGGTCATCAAGAGTACCGTACCGCTTCTTACCTGGCCCTTCCAGATGATCTAATAACTTCGGTCACGGGGCTGCAACACGGTGATTCTTTGGCTCCTCCTCTGTTTTGTTTGAGCTCTCTCAAAAGCTCACTAAAATTTGGTATCTAGATGATGGCGATGTAGACATGGTTGCCGACGACGTTCGGCGCGTGCTTAATTTTCGTGAAACTTCGGGTTTGGAGAGAAAATGTGAAATCTGTGTTACAGGCAATACGGCAAAGGCCCCGGATCCTAGCAGCCTTCAAGCCTTATTGTTGGGATGTAAGTTACTTTCGACAATGTCTTGGAGCTCCCGGGAGTCCCGCTCCGGCCGCAAGGGCTTGCACATGCACTCGAAAAATGGCAAAACAAGCTGAAGGACGTCGCTGGCAACCTCGCGCCACTCGGCGCTGACCGTGCCCTTTTTCTACTTCGATCCTTGTTCTCAGCTACGAGGGTAGCCCGCCTTCTTCGCGGAGCTGATCTAACAGGGCGGTTGGACGATCTGCGTCCATTGAACGGATTGACTTTAAACTCTCTTGAGACTCATCTTAATACATCGCTGGCCCCTTGCGCTCGAAAACAGGCACAACTACCGATCTCAAAGGAGGTCTGGGAATCCCGGATACGCTCGTCTCTGCTGGGCCAGCGTTAGTCTCCTCCCATTCTCGATTTAAGAACAATGCCATTGCACTAGTAGACAAGGCCGGAATTTCTCAGTACAAGAAACTCAAGAGACGCCTGTACGAGGAGCTGAAGGAGACAGTTTGCAGGGGCGCTCCGGATAACCCTTTGAACCAACATGACTGGAACTTCACGGCTTACTTGCGGGCGCAACCAACGACCCCACAAAAGCTCGCCTTCGAGTGGTCGCTGCTAAATCGCTGCTGATCTGAAGCCTTTTTTTGTTCTGAGAGGTTTCGGGAATGCATGATGCACATGCGCCACTAACAGCCTGCGTGACTAGTGTGAGACTCGCAAACTCACTAAACCCGGATTCTTCTCCAGTAAAGCAGGCACTGGGCACCCTCCTGGAAAACGAAACAACCCGAACCGGGGCAGGCCTTCGTCTTGGCTGTGACCTTATATTCCCCCATCAGTGTAAATGTCGCCAACCCGTTGACAAATTAGCCCATCACGAGTTATCTGCAGGTGATCCAACGATAGGTATTTTTAATGAAATATGACTTTGACATAAATTGGGACAGATTGCCTGTAAAAGAGCATGTCAATTAAACAACCTGATGATGATGATAATATCGTACATCATGAATGAAGGACGGCGTGCCAGGCATGCCGATATTAACGACACATTCGGCCGGGCGCTTAGGTCAAGTGGGTTCCCTTGCATTCCAGAGCCCCAGGGCCTCTGATGGAATGACTCTTCCTCCCTTTAGTAAAGGCAGGATGCTTGTGTGGGATGCCACTGTCACCGACTCTTCAGCACCTTCAACGGTCGGTGGCGAGGCGGTCTCGGCAGGCTACGCTGGTAATCTTGCCGAGACGAGGAAGCTCGCAAAATGCGCCTCAATAGTCTACCCACATGAGTTTCAATCGTTAGCGTTTGCTAGCTCCATTTGTATGCTAAATTTTGACTGGGGGTGAGCCAAGCCAGCAAAAAAAGATATATATTAACTAAAGTCTAGGACTAATTGACTAATGCCCTTAGGATAGCTTGGCTGTAGGCACAAAACTGGCAGGAAGATGCTGTTTATTATATATATATATATATATATATATATATATATATATATATATATATATATATATAAGTTGGATAGATTTATTATTTTCTTGACATGTGTAAATACATAAATAAATACATATCACCCATTTATTACAGGGGCACATTTATAGAGCGGCAGCACAAGCGGATATATTGAGATGTCTAGGGTTTTCCCAACGGTTCTTGTTCAAGCATGCTCGCTGACTCTCAATATAATATCTATGCAAACACAGTACCGGCGAAACCGTTAGCGTAGAGAAAA
The DNA here is from genome assembly GCA_003439945.1 of Dermanyssus gallinae. NCBI lineage: Eukaryota > Metazoa > Arthropoda > Arachnida > Mesostigmata > Dermanyssidae > Dermanyssus > Dermanyssus gallinae. Next base: position 266,748 of record QVRM01006598.1, on the reverse strand, counting down.
AAACAACAAATAAGAGGCTAACCTAACCGCTAGAGAGAGCGAGAAGGAGAGAATACTTAGCTAGAGCAAAAGGCAAAAAACACAGGAAATAAAAATGAATGCGTTACTTCACCACTTTTATGCGACTCAATCCTATGCGGCGATGGTGTGTCCCTATACGGCTGACACTCTAAGTGAGTTCGATTAGACATCACTGACGACGGCCACCTCGGATTACTTATAAAATGATCGGGTCTCTAACAGCAACGTACGATTTCCTTGGCGAGGTCAGCTATTGTGTGTTTCTACTGCAGCGTCTCTCCCAGCCAATCAAAGTCACGAAGATGCAATTTGACGGCAACGAAGACGACGACGACAACGTCGAAGTTCAATACGAGGCAATACATACACACTCTCTGACGACGTGCACCCAACACAGAGGCCGCCATCACGCATGCCGATGAGGCGCCGCCTGTATGCACACCTAGGTTAGGTCCACGCGTCATGTTTGTTGACCTTAACGTTCAAGTGACAAGCCAACCAAGCATTCTGCTTAACAGCAAGTAGCAACAAAATAGAGGGCAATTGAAGGTCACGGATCGAGGCGAGCGCACGTTAGGTCGGGCGGTTCCATCGCGTGTGTGGCGGGCACGCAATCTACGTAAGCCGTCTTTCTTACCGGTGGACAGAGAGAGAGAGAGACAGAGATAGAGAGCACTGTGAGTGCACTGAATCTTTGTCTTTGCGTTGCGAACCCAACGCGACTACACGACGCGGCTGCAGCCAGCTAGAGAAAAAGAAAAGCGCGCTCGCTTATAAAAACGCGACACTCAACCGAAGTGGCCTCGGAGTCGACATTCTTTGTCAGTCAGCTAGCTGATATCCCTTGGTGTAGCTGTTCTAGTTGTAGTTGTAGTAGTAGTAGTATTAGCAGTTAGTAGTGGTGGTGGTCGTGCTAAAAGTCGTAGAGCCACAGAAAGACCACCACCACCAGTGCTGAGGAGAGCAGCAGCAGCAGGCGATATCGATATCGATCGTTCGACCGATTCCAGCAACAACGTCCAGCAAGCCAGAGACGATACACTCTAGCGAAATGAGCTACCGACTTCTGACTATAGTCGCGTGCTGTCATTTGACGTGCGCGATGATGTTTAAACCTCCCGAACAGTTGATCGACAAGTGCGCCACCGAGGCCGGTGTCAGCGAAGCGGGCAAGTCCAAAGTCAAAGAAATCTACAAAAACTCGATGAAGGAGCCCAAGTTGTCAATACATGAGTTTAGGAAGACATTCCATAAAGTAAACGAGGATACTATGGTAAGCACACAGACGCACCGTTATTTAACCAAGCTTACCACCTTTCATTCGCATGCATATATATATATATATATATATATATATATATATATATATACATATTTTCAAACTCAGACAGAGCAGACCCAATACCAAATCCTTTTGATTTTTTTTATATAGGTCAACATATATTAAGAATACAATAATTATTATATTGAATTATATATATATATATATATATATATATATATATATATATATATATACATATATATATATATATATATATATATATATACATATACATATACCGTACTGCGCACATTTCAAGGTGCCCCTATAGCCTGATGGTTCGGCCCATAGTAAAAGATCGGACCTAATACTTCATCGAGAAGATTGTTATAAGTTAAAACGTTTAAGTTATAACTAATTTAGGTGGCCCAGCGAGCTATGTTCTCAGTTCTAAATTTGATAATCCTTGCAAGCGAATAGAAAGAACCCAATGCGAATGGGCAAAAATGTTGTCACATATACGAGGCCGTCCGTTGTTTTTGGTGTCATTTTTTTCCAAGAAAATAATGTAGCGTCGGATAGTACACTCACGACACAACAACGATGCAATGATAATTTAGGTTCTCCCAGTTTTTGGCTTCAGATTTACGCAAATAGGAGAAATGTGTGAAAAAATAACCTTAAGTAAAGCTCTGGAACTTGAACAGAGGGTCATAAAAATCGAATCTCATATTTGATCAGAAATTCTCGATGCAGTTGATTTTATTCCTAATTCAAATACCGCTGCGCAGAAAATTTAAAACACTTTCCGAAGCCCCTACGTATATATATATATATATATATATATATATATATATATATATAGATTCAATCACAACGCGGCCCAGACTAGCTTTGTAGCCCGGTCTGCTGAACTCAGCAAACAAGCGAAATAAGCATCGCTGCGATACCCGCATGTCTTTAGGCTTTTCATGCTAAAACATTAGGTCGGCTAAAGCCTCTGACTCTACGTCTAGACGGGACAACGTCGCAGCGGTTCAAAGAACTTTGCTAGATAAGTCCGAACCTCGATTTCTAATGACGTCTGGTTTTTGACAAATTTGAAGAAATATATACATATAGACTGTATAACCAGGTTTGCCGTACGAAAATAGAGTGAAACATAACTTTCCTAATAGACACACCGTGATATATATATTTACTACTATACATGCATCATTCAATTTTAGCCTCAAACTGATCTTTGGTGTATGTGTGTATGTCGGAAAAAGGGAACATCCCCTACGAGGAGAGGAAAATTCACAAGAATCCCGTTTTGTCCGGGCACGCAGACTTGCCAGTCGATTAAGCAAATCAAAAACGGTTCTGCGCACCCAAGTGAACGCAGTGACCCCGCAACAGCAGCCTTACCCTTACGTACGTGCTCTTACAGGCAGCCCTTAAGGAGACGGATGGCGACAAGGCCAGTGCATTCCGATCGTGCCTGGCTAATCTGGCTCGCTTCGAGCAGCGCTGTGCTGCCTCGGTCGGCATCAGTCCCGCTGGGATAGCTAAAATTCAGGAAGCATTCAAGATTGACAGGTCAGGCAAGGACGGTGAAAAACCAGGTCCGGAAAAGAGGTTCCAGAACATGAAGGCAATGCGAGCCAAATTCCCAAAGATGATTGAAACCGCCAAACATGCACTCGAAGAGACCGACAAAGACAAGGCCAATGCCTGGGAGTCCTGCATGAAGGAACGCCCAGGTCGGCGGGCGCTGGCAGGCCTTGCCGGAAAAGCTGCCTCTAAGGACGACACCACCAAAGACGATGAACACACGACCGATGATGCTCCGCAGGACTAGCAGGACAGGCATCTTCCCGGTCTGTTTCGGTCACCAATACGACCTACTAGTGCTATATGCATGCCTGTTTGCCTGCCTATCAACAGGTAGAGTAGGTGGAAGTGTTTAATGAGGTAAGGCAACACACAGGCCGGCTGTACACAGAACGCGTCCTACCGCGGTTGTGTAAGTACAGACGTTGCAGAAGACGTTGAAGAAGAACAGATCTATGGAAACGAGCGAAGAGATTCAAAGTTCAGTTGTTGAAATGTTCAGATTCGACAAAGTCCAATCGTGGGAGGGACTGCACTGTGTTGCATGCTGCATAAGTTGCCCTTACTACTGCCATGCTAAGTTTTTTTGGTGTTTATCGGCAATACTTCACACACATTGCGCCAGGGTGTGTTCGAAATCAAAACAAACATTAATAAAGCAATTCAATACGATTTTCTATAACGAGTTTATTCTCCATTATGACGACAAATACGGTATACTTCTGGGCTGAGTAGCGAGACGTCCTTTTTTCAAAGATTGCTTGTAAATGTTTGGCTACAATACAAGCGCCAACTGTTCCATGAACACCTCATATTACACACTATTAGTCTTGAGACCGTAAACGTATCGATGTGATATGCTTATTGGCAAGTTTTTTTTATAACGTACTGAGTATGGCCTTGTTGTGCCTGTGATCATACCGGTGGTGATGAGGTTAAGTACCGATCCTGGGGGATGCACTGAGGAAAGCACCCAGGATCGGTATTATTGTTGTATTACTAGTTAACTAAATAACTAATTAAAAACAAACAAACGTTAAGTAAACTAGGGAGTCGTGTCGTTAAAATGACGCGATTTGCACTCGTGCCCCAGGCTGTTACGCTAACTGTTTTTGTAAACCTATCAGAGTTTTCAACTTTTGTGTCAACTACGGAAAATCTTCTTCAAACCTGTATGCACACGCGTATGCTTCTGATGCAAATAACAGCGATTCAACGTAGATATAACGTTTTCGTCTACGCCGGCATGGACTAGAGCATGATAGCTTGTTTGACCCCGATAGAACCCGAACGGAGCAGCATACATAGGTAGCGCTTGTTCACAGAGATGTTATCCCACCTAATTGTAGTGTATGAGATAGACTGATGAGTGTGATGATCTGTGGTGATCTCGATTGTTATGGAAGCGCACCGCCTAGCTCGGGATTACCTACGACTAGGGGCCGCGAGGAATGTCAAAGTAAAATAGTCTGAAATAACCTAGAGGAAGCACCACGTTTTGGCGTCCGCTTTTGGCTGTGCCGGTCAGTAGACAACTGTGCGTGTCCTCATTACCTACTACGTAGATAGTACATAGTACTACGCAGTAGCGCAGTCCACAGTGACTAGGCGGTAGTGGACCAGTGGCGGCGTGGTGTCTAGGGGACTAGTCATGGACATGTCATCTACCGCGGGGTGTCACCGGTTCGATTCCTGTTGTTGTTGATCGAATTTTCTTTGACCAATGCTCATTAAGAATAGATAATAAACCATGCCGCGGAGAGTCAGCGGTCATGCAGCCACAAGGACTGCTCGGGAAAACCTAAATATCTCAACATGTCTGGCCCTCGGAGAGGCATTGAAGCCATACCTCACGGTGAGTTCCAAGTCCATAGGAGACGGAGGATGGCCTAGAATTAAAAACAACCTCCTTAAATAAAAAGAAAAGGCAGTAGTGAACGATAAAAGCAATGGCGCGATCGGTGTACTGTGTGTGTGGCGGAACAGACGTATGGACAGTGCAGCCGCCACAGTTCATGCCGGTGGCTGCATTGGCTGGCCGTATTTGAGAAGTCTATTTGGCGGCGCGAGGTTGGACACGAAAAGGAAGAGCGCACTTCTGAAAAATGCGCTCGGGTTTGACGGCATGATGCAGTATCGGCTGATTAATGTAGATAGACCCGTGGCGGCCAGTGTGCAAGGTGACCAGTACGAGGAGATGCGCGCAAAAGGCTCGTGGCGCGGTTGGCACAGCGGAAAGGGCTAGAATTAAAAAAAAAATTTAAGGAGGTTGTTTTAATTCTAGACTATCCTCCGTCCCCTACGGGCTTGGAACTTAACCTGAGGTAAATCTTCAATGCACCGAGGGCCGGACATGTTAAGATATCTAGGGTTTCCCCAACAGTCCTTGTGGCAGCATGGCCGCTGACTCTCAGCGGTATGGTTTATCATCTATTCTCAATGAGCATCGCTCAAAGAAAAGTCGATCAACAACAGGGATCGGCGACATCCCGGTAGATGAGCACCATGACTAGCGCACTAGTCCCCTAGACCACGCCGCCACCGCGGAAAGGGCTAGCGGCAGCCCGGGACGAGTTCAGTAGGCGCCGGCAGAGGCCAGGCGAAATCGTAGAAGAATATGTGGCCGAATTGACGAGAATGGGTCAGCCAGCCAGGTGCAGATTTGAGCAGCTTTTGCTGGATGAGGCCATGAGAACGTAACTGACGACCGGAACGTGGATACCTAGGCTGTGACAGAGAGAGATAGGCTGATGGAGGATGATGACTCGGAGCTGGCCCAGGCACAGGAGATAGGCAGCGGGATCGAGCGTAATACGCAGTCGATCAGAGCTGGCCACGACAACAGAGTAGGGTGACAATCGTGCACGGCCTATGGTAGCGAGATGCACTTGGCTTGCTTTAAATACCATCAGGATGTGTGTAGCTGCTGCTGGAGACACGCCAGTGGTGCGAGCTGTATGTAGATCGAGATGACGACGCACCCAGAGCCGGGGCAAGCCGGAATGAAGGCCTCATTGAATATTCGATAGGGCATGACCAGGCCAGTTTGCAAAACAAATTCGTTCACTATGTGTGTTAACTCGGAAATTAGTATTGTTGCACGAGTAGATTGGCAGAAGGTGAAACCTTTGGTAGATATGGGGAGTGTGGTGACAATAGTGAACTGGGAAGATGTAAGTCAAGTATTAAGTGGAAACGTACGGAAAGTAAAGGAAACGGGAGTGGTACTTAAAACATATAGTGAAGAAGTGATTGATGTATTAGATGTATTAGGTGGTGGAATGTACAATTGAACTAGAAGAGAGCTCTGAGAAAATTGTGGTATTTGTGGCACAGTGAAGAAATTGGTTTTTGGACGTGACACCTTAGCTAAGCTTGGAGTGTATGTGGATTGTAGGGGGCAGAAGTGTGCAGTGGATGAAAGGATGATTGCTTCAATAGATAAATCGGAGGCATTCGAGGAGTGTAAAGAGTTGTTTTCAGGTCAAATGGGATTAGTAAGGGGTTATAGACATCGGATGTAGTGAAACAGGAGGTTAGGCCAACTCAACAAAACTTAAGACGAGTACCTTTAGCATCAGTGGGAGCGGTTAAAACATGTATCAACATGTTTAGTTGGGCGTGATTGAACCAATATAGGCGTCGGAGTTGCTCTCAGGGAAGCACGGGACGCAGCACCAACCGCTGTGAGAGGCCGACCCATCAAGGAGGTGGTCTCCCATATGATGACTTCGGCGGAGGCATGGAGGGAGGCGACGAGCTTGTTCGACGCTGTTTTGACACTCAAGACAGCCAAGGAAACGGCCAGGCGGGAGAGGTTTGAGCGGGTCTCTCGGGAGAGTGGTCGAGACGAGGAGCCGAGGGAGAGGGGAGGGGGTGGGGAGCAGCCAGGCCCTCATGGTCTCGACGCACCCTCACAGGACGGATTACAAAATGGCATCCCCCTATCCAACCGCAAGTAGACATGCGGGATGATAGTCAGGGATAGAGCTGATTGAAGGAGAACGGCAGAGACGCCTCTCCCACGGCTTTGATGTAATGCCAAAGTAATACCGAGCCTGGGGGGGTGGGGAGGAATCCGGGTTTAGTGGGTTTGCGAGTCTCACACTAGTCACGCAGGTTGCTAGTGGCGCATGTGCATCATGCATTCCCGAAACCTCCCAGAAAAAAAAGCTATCGTGGTGGTGGCAACAAAAGGAGGTGCTATGAGGGTATGTTTAGATTTACGACAAGTGAACGAGGCTATAATACCCCAAATGTTTCCTTTTCCGCATTTAGAAAATTTATCAGCAGAGGCCCGATGTCTGCGTATTATCAGGTCGAGCTAGCAAAGGCGTCGAGAGATCTGACGGCATTCATTACGTCGTGAGGGTAATTCCGCTATAAACGTGTGTGCTTTGATTTGGCATCAGCACCAACAGCGTTCCAGAGAATGATGAAGGAGATGTTGGAAGGACTAGAAGGAGTGCTGGTGCACTTAGAGGATATTCTGAGTTTCAGAGAATGTAGAGAACAACATTATTCTAGATTGAGAAAAGTCTTACGCAATATATGGAAGCCAGGAATTACATTGAACTCAAAGTGTGTTATTAAGCGGACAAAGTTAATTTTGTGGGGTTCAACGTACGCCAGTGTGGTATCCACTACCCTAACGACCGGACGACGACCGATACGAGTTCGCTAGGCTCTCTCTCAAACAACACACGTCCTCTGCCTGGCTCGCACCAACAACCACTAACTCATTTATTCTCATGCCTCCTTATATACTCGCAGATTGCCCGCGCATTTAGTAACTTCCCGCGTCTTCGCTAGTAAGGTGGCGGCATCTTCTATTTAGCGCCATATAGTTAGCTTGCTTCGGTATTGCCGCCAACCGACGCTGTCTATGCCCGCGCTGCTTAACAGACATTGCTATCCTACATTCTCCCCCCCTTCATCGGCTTGTTTCGAATTCAGTCCCATCTTCACCCACGAACTCCCGTAGCCGACTCGGTGCGCGTCTCATCCGCCGTGGACGTCCTTCACAGGGCGCGCTGTTGTCTTCGTGTTGTTCTTCTGGCGCACCTCGTCTTTCTTCTTCAGGTCTCTGCTGTGCAAATTGATCCGGGCGCTGTAGGTGGCCTGGCCTCTGCGCTGCCCATGCTACCTGTGGTTGGGCGGCACGCGTCAACCGGTTCCTGTGCCATCTCCTACCGTCTTCCAACTCGTACATGTCTTTACCGACTTGTCTTTTTACTCTTGTCGGTGGTACATACTTCTCCTCCCCCTTTGCAGCGACTGGTCTCCGTATTCTGACCCAGTCCCCGGGCGCGAACTTGGTTTCCACTGCCGCTCTCCTCCTGTCTGCATACTCCTTTTGTTTGTTCTGTCTTGTCTCCACTCGCACTCGCTCATCCTCATCATTCTGATTGGTGTTTCCTCGCCGGAGACCCGCGTCCAGTTTCGTCCTCATAGACCGTCCATGTAGTAATTCAGCGGGTGATTTGCCTGTCGTTGCCTGTGCGGTTGCGTTGTATGCGCCGATCATCTCGGTCAGGCGTCTCCGCCGGTCGCCGTTCATTTGGGCGGCCGACCAGATGAAGCCGCCCAGTGTCCTATTGAACCTTTCCACCAGCCCATTTGCTTGAGGGTGGTACACGGGTGTACGTATGTGTCGAATTCGGTCATAAATTCTTCGAACTCATAGCTCAGGAACTGGGGTCCGTTGTCCGTTACTATGCTGGCCGGAATGCCTTCACGGTATATGAGCCGGTGTAGCATGCCAATGATCCGACGAGCTGTTGTTTCTGCCATGAACTCTACCTCCGCCCACTTCGAGTAGTAATCCATGACAACCACCGCGTATCGCGCTTCCGGTCCCAATGAGCTGTCCGGGCCTCGGATGTCGACTGCTAGCCTCGTCTACGGCTGAGCTGGCCAGGGCGTCGTCCTCACGGGCGCTGTGGTAGCCATCGCTGTCTTGTCATGTAATGCGCACAACCGGCACTTTCGTACCGCTTCCTCTACCATTTTGTCCATTCCCGGCCACCAGAACGTATTTCGCAGTCGATGTTTCGTCTTCACCATCCCCTGATGCGCATCCTCGTGGGCCATCTGGAACGCTCTCTTTCGAAGTTGCTGAGGCAAAACTATTTTATCTCCTCTCATTAGTACGCCCTGCGTTTCGGATAGTTCATGAACAACGGAGGCCCAGCGCCCGGCTTGCGCCAGTCGAGGCCGTTTTAACCTAAACCATCTTCTCACGCTCTGAATGTCCGGGTCAGCTAAAGAACAACTTACAACCTCCTACCACTGTATTGGCCTTAACTTTTCTTCTAGTGTTGCTACTATCATTTCCTGCCCATCACACGCTTCAAAAATGTCTTCTGTCGGCAGTCGAGAGTCAGTTGGGTACATTATTTGTTATACCGCTTCTAAATTTTACCTCAAATGAGTAGTTTCTCAGCCTTTCTACCCACCGACCTATCCTCATTGGCGCTCGTCCCTCCCCCTTGTAGCCAAGTAGTGCTATCAGCGCCTGATGGTCTGTCCGTAACGTAAACCTTCTTCCCCACAGGAACATGTGCCACCGTTCGATCGCAAACACGCTCGGCAATGCCTCCCTCTCTCCCGTGGAATACTTTTGCTGTGTAGGTGTTAGCGAGCACGATGCATACGCTATTGGCCGCTCTTCCCCGTCCTGCTCTTGCAGTAGCACTGCTTCTAATCCGTGCGCTGACGCGTCCGTCGCCACTATCATGGGTGCTGTTGGATCGAAAATGGCTAAAGGTGCCGCCGCTACTATACTTGCTTTCAGTTTCTCGAACGCCTGTTGTTGCTCTGGCCCCCATTTAAATAGCACGTTCTTCTTTAACAACCTGCGTATTGGCTCGGATATATACGAGAATGTCGGCACGCACCGCATATAAAAACTTGTCACCCCCAAGACCGACTTAACTTGCGTTACGTTAGTTGGAACCGATAACTCGTTGATAGCTTTCAGGTTATCTACACTAGGTCGTACCCCGTGTTCGTTAATGGTAAACCCGACGAAGTTAATCTCCTTGGTTTCCAAAACACACTTTTCGTTTAGCGTCATTCCTGATTCTTGGATTCGTTGTAGCACCATGCGTAACCTTACATTATGCTCCTCTTTGGACGTTCCAAATACTAAAATATCGTCTAAATATATGACCACTCCCGTTAGTCCTTGTAACAGGTTTTTCATTAATCGTTGAAAAGCCGCAGGTGCCGACGCCAACCCGCAGCAAACCCTTTTATATCGAAACAATCCCCACGGGGTTACAAACGTAGTGAGGTCTCGTGACCTTTCATCCAATTCAACCTGGTGATATGCCGAGAGCGCGTCTAGCTTTGAAAACCACCTGGCCCGTGTAGCTCTACAAGCAAGTCGTCCAGATGCGGTAAAGGGAAAACATCAGGCACTATCGCTTGATTTGCTTGTCTTAGATCTACACACAATCTAACTCTACCGTCCCTTTTCGCTGCTACTACCATGCGCGATACCCACTCGGAGGCCTGAACTGGCTCAATAACATCGTTCTCCAATTGTTTATGTAATTCGGCTTTCACCGCCGTCACTAGAGTGAGCGGTAACATCCTCAACTTGTGCTGCACCGGCCTAACATTCTCCTTAAGTCGCACTCTGTGCTGCACGGCTTTAACCAGACCTAGCGTTCCCGAAAACAGTTCCCGAAACTCGTTCTCTATTTGAATCGTTTTAACTTCTGCCACCGAGCACGATCGCGCCGCACAATCGATTATCATACCTAGTTTAGCTAGCGTATCGCGTCCTAGCACCGACCTACCATTAGCTACGACGCATAAATCGCATTCAGCCTCCCGACTGCCCAGTTTGAGGTGGCATAGAGCCATTCCCAGCGTTGGTATCCTTTCCTGATTGTATGCGCGTAGTATTGCGTTCGTGGGCCTAACTCGATCTCCCTGGTCTGCCAAGTGCTCCCTATTAATAATAGATACGGCTGCCCCCGTGCCTATCAAAAAGGTTACTAAATTACCGTCTACTGCAACACTACTAGCAAACTCTGGACAATAAAGAGACAGTGAGTACACAGCTGTTGGTTTATTCCATACCTCAATTTCGGCCTCCTCTCAGCGTTCGCTGTTGGTCCGACGATCCCAGCGTGGCTGCTCCTCCACGCCGATCGCTTGTACATTCTGCCTCGCCTGACCTGCCGCGTTCCTACACTTCCGTCCAAAGTGGCCGAACTTGCCACACTTTCGGCACCTGACTCGTCTTGCCGGGCACAACTCTGACCCGTATCCGTGACTGTCCCAGCCGCACGCATGGCATCCACCTGCTCCGTACTCTTGCCCTGCCGCCGGCCTTGGTCTGCTTCGATCCGCAGGAATTCCCGCCTCCTGCACCGCGTTCACTTGCTCGTGTGACCCTGTGATCCTCTTGGCTTCTATGATGCACCTCTCCACGTGTAGCGCAACCGTCAGGGCCTGTTCGACCGGCAAAGCCTCTTCCAGGAGGAGCTTTTCTCTCACCTGTGGCATCGTCGCTCCCAGAATGAGCTGGCTCCTCAACGCCTGGCCCCGATCGTCGAACTCGCACCCCACCAGTAGTCGTCGCAGTGCCGCGATGTACTCCACCAACCGCTCTCCGCCGCGTTGTCGTCGTCGGAAGAATTCGTCGCGGGAGACGGCCACTCCCTTATGTTCCTTGAACATCTCAGTTAGCTTCGCCACCATCCTGGCGGTTAGTGGGACCTCGCCATCCTTCTTCGGCTCCGTTGGCTGATCCGCCATAGCACGATATTGTGCTTGGCCCTCGAGCCCGAGGCAGTGTAGTAAGATTGCACATTTCTTCGCGTCAGTCAACTTTGCTGCGCCGACCGAGGTGGCTTCTAGATAAACCTCGAATGCTTGATGCCACTCCGTCCACGGTGTTGTTGGTCGGCCCATGGTTGGCAGGAACGTAGCTGGGGGTGGCAGACCTGTGGCCATTGTTGCGGTGGCCAGGTTCCAGATCCTGTCGGCTGCGCCAGTTGTAGTATCCACCACCCTAACGACCGGACGACGACCGATACGAGTTCGCTAGGCTCTCTCTCAAACAACACACGTCCTCTGCCTGGCTCGCACCAACAACCACTAACTCATTTATTCTCATGCCTCCTTATATACTCACAGATTGCCCGCGCATTTAGTGACTTCCCGCGTCTTCGCTAGTAAGGTGGCGGCATCTTCTATTTAGCGCCATATAGTTAGCTTGCTTCGGTATTGCCGCCAACCGACGCTGTCTATGCCCGCGCTGCTTAACAGACATTGCTATCCTACAGTCAGGATAGGGTTACGTCATGCGTGGATAATATTAAGGCTATCAGTGAACTAGCGGAACCAAAGATGCAGTACAAGTGATTTCAGTGTTGTTGCAGCGAGCTTCTATATGAGATGAGTGCCATGATTTTCCGAAATAACGGAGCCTTTGAGACGGTTGTTAAAAATAGAGCCAAATTTATTCTCTCCTCAAAAGACTTATGCTTCTTTTACATTAACTGAACCATAGTAAAACTATTCGAGAGGGCAAAAAAGAACTGGCTTATCTCATTGCAATAGAACAATGGCATGTATATTTATTTGGACGACGATTTCGACTTCGCACAGATCACTCAGCATTGGTCACGTTATCAATAGTCGTCTGCTGACAGTCTTCGAGTGCGGTCACGCGCTCCCGTGTGTTTTCGAGACAGACTTCGAGTGAATTTGGTAAATTAGTGATAAGTGGTCGCTTTATTAGGAGCAAAGAGCACTTATGCATTATGGGCCCTGGGCTGAGCGACTTAGGGGGTACAATTTTTCCAGGAAGTATAATTTTTTCATAGTATGAGATAGAATGATGAATGTGATGACCTCAATTGTTATGGAAGCGCACCGCCTGGCTCGGGATTACCTACCACCAGGGGGCGCGATGAATGTCATATGTAATGGTCTGAAATAACCTAGAGGAGAGTTAACAAGACGGAAAATGACAAGAGCCTTGGCGTCGGCTTTTGGCTTTGCCGGTCAGCAGAGAACCGTGCGTGTCCTTACTACCTACTACGTAGATAGTACACTACAGTTGCATCATAAGCGGCCCGAACGCGGAAAGTTGGTACTAGGACGGGCTTGTTCAGTATAAATGCCACTAGGCTTAACTGATACAATCGACACTCTTTCCGTCAAGGCACTGTAGACCGTCGAGTGAATATTTGTAAATTTATCTATGCGGTCAAAGTACGTATCTCTTATATTTTAATTTTTAGAAGGTTAGCTATGCCAATGGGCCTAGCGGGTGTGCATTGTGACAATCACGTGTCCGCTTCGTCTAGGCTAGGCCGAGACCACTTCAGAAGAGTGCCACGAACGGATGCTGCGTTTCCACGTTGTACGTCAAGATCCAGACGTTGTTTAAAGAAGGACGACGATCTGCTATCACCGGTTGACATATTTAACATAGTGCCGACTTTGTGAATTAGCTGTCTGGTCCGAACACCAGGAGCACCCAAGGTCTCAAACGCGAGAGGCCAGAATTCGTGGGGATACCCAATTGATGAGTATTTTCTTAGCTTGTTGGTTTCCGCAAGATGGGCTGCATAACCAGCTTCGGATGCGCCGCCACCGACCATAGAAGGTGCTAGGGAGTCGGTAACGGTTGCATCCCAAACCAGCATTTTGCCTCGCTCGAAGGGTGTAAGTGTCATCCCATCTGGACGCCTGCCGTCTTCCGCACAGAGGCCCGTGGGTTCAAGGATGCACGGACGACCGCATGACCTAAGGGCTCTGCTGAAGGTATCATTAATAGCGGCATGTCTAGAGCGTCGGCCTGCGCTGATGATACACGACAGGCCGTGATGTCCCAGTTTGTCGACGGGGTGACCACATTGACACCGATGCGGGCTAACTAGGTCTGTCCCTAGTCGTAGGCCTACTGCTATGCGAATCGTCTCGTCATCGAGAAGGGTACCTATGGGTGCACTGGGAAGTGCGTGTAACCAGGCGCCTGAATCCTTGGCGGACACGGCGTTTAGGCGGGCTCTGGTCGTGTCGTCGGCAGCCTCATTAAAGAGACGTCGTTGTACCTCAGCGTGCAAAGGGGCGCTTTTTAATTTTTTACTTGATATTGTAACGTTGTTGTGTTACGCTGGTCCGCTCGGGGGATGTAGACTCAGCCGGACAGGTATTGCAGCACGAGGAACTCAGGAACGAAGAATGACAACACGTAGCATATGGTCTAGTGCATGACCGAGCAACGAGTGTGTTTTTAGCCAGGTTGCTCGGTCTATTTATTGACTCACAAGACACCGCGGCGTGCTGACACCCAAAAGAGTCTCAGAACCCGCTCTCAAATCGATCGAAATTTACAGTGGTTTGTGTTTGTTTCGTATACGAATACAGGTTAATTTAGGTCTGACTTAGATTGCCGATCATAGGTCGACCCTCTCCAGGTGTCGGCCGATGATCGTTTTGGACGGCGGATGTCGCTGGTGTTTCGGCGCGAAAGGCTGTGGTTGGTTGAGATATGTGTCGGTCGGTGAACGTTGGACGCTGTGGCCGCTGGTCGTGGTCCGTTGAAGTAGATTTGAATTGCGCCGTTATGCACATACGGTGTTGTGGGTGGCTGGTCTATCGTCGTACTGGCCAGAGGAAGTGAAACTTCGTCACAATATTGATCTTACTGCTTGTGGGTGACGCGTGTTCATTCCAAACGCCAGCTTAGGAATGGTACTAGCGCAGCACATGGAAATTTTCATCGAATGGCCAAAAGGTCAGCGGTGGCTTTGCTAACTACACGCAGTACGTTTTCTTGAAGTAAAGATTTGTGAAAAGTTATTAAAATTGTTCTAACTCGTTTTGGCCTAAAACCGTATGGGCTCAAGTAACTAGTCAGTAGTGCTAAATAAAGCGCGTACTAACTGTACACCCATACAACTATACGCACAAACTATACACAACTACACTAGAAATTTCTCGAGTCTAATGTTACTTAGGCAAGTTTACATGCACTCAAAGATGTATCGTTTAAGTACAGCATACAAATCGATTGTTACGACAATACGCCAACTGAAAACATTATATCGAATGCTCTCTGGGAATTAAATACTTCGGTTAGTTTATTCGTCTTGTTAAAATAAGCGGCGTCGGCGTGGGAATGGGCAAGTCAGGATACGCATACAGAGACATACGTTTTATGCCTATGGAAATAGAACGGAAATGTTCTGCTTGTTACATGAGAGCATATAGTCTTCCAAATGGAAAAACATTAAGCTTTGTCATCCTACATTACCAAGCGGTAGGTTAGTAGTCGTAATAAAGAAAGTTTGCAAAACAAACTTTTTGCAATGTGCCACCGTTTATCTGAACGTTCAATACTTTCGAAATTTCTCATCGCGCTCACACATGGCGTTCTGCCTACACAGCACTATCTTCCAGGCCAAAAACGGTGGAACCGCTACGGTAAGGAAAATACAATCAAGAAGAAGACGACGCTAAAGAAGGCGAAAAATATACAGACAATGCAAACGAAACTAAACATACGAGGTGTGTTCAATCGTTATCGCGACTTTTGAATTTTCGCGGGTTACGTATATTCGAATTTCGATTTTTTGTGGCGTTATGTTGGTACTCATGGTTCTCACTTATGCCGACAAGCTCGGCCATTTTGAATGTTCACTTAATTGTTGACAGCTGCTTTGCTTGCACGTGTTTTTGATCGTCTTCGATTTTTACCTATTCAAAAAAATGGATCAAAGAACCTGTATCAAATTTTGTGTGAAAAACGAAATTAAGTGCGCGGATGCATTCCGAATGTTGACTGTGGCATACGGAGAAGCTACCTTGGACCGAAGCAACGTTTATCGGTGGTACAAAATGTTCTCAGAAGGCCGAGAAGATGTGAACGACGAAGAGCGTGCCGGACGCCCGAGCACTTCAACAACAGACGAAAAAATTAATGAAGCGGAGAAAATGGTATTGGCCAATCGTCGAATCACCGTTAGAGAAGTTGCTGAGGACCTAAACATATCGATTGGCTCGTGCCATTCGATTTTTATCAATGATTTGGGCATGAGACGGGTCGCCGCGAAATTCGTACCAAAATTGCTCAATTGCGACCAAAAACAGCATCGCATGAACATTGCTAATGAGATGTTGGACTCTGTCCGCGACAACCCAAATTTGCTCCAGAGGGTCATAACTGGTGACGAATCGTGGGTTTATGGTTATGACGTGGAAACCAAAGCTCAATCATCTCAATGGAAGCTGCCGCACGAACCAAGACCGAAAAAAGCGCGCCAAGTTCGGTCGAATGTGAAAGTTTTGCTGACAGTTTTCTTCGATTGCAGGGGCGTGGTGCATCATGAGTTCTTGCCACAGGGTAGAACGGTCAATAAGGAATATTACCTGCAAGTTATGCGCAATTTGCGCGAAGCAATCCGCCAGAAACGCCCGGACTTGTGGAAGAACAAAAATTGGCTTTTGCACCACGATAACACCCCTGCTCACACATCGTTGCTTGTGCGCGAGTTTTTGGCCAAAAACAACACACTAATGATGCCGCAGCCACCGTATTCCCCAGATCTGGCCCCCTGTGACTTTTTCTTGTTCCCTAAACTGAAGAGGCCCATGAAAGGACGACGTTACGCTACGCTTGACGAGATAAAAACGGCATCGAAGGAGGAGCTGAACAAGATAAAAAAAATGTTTTTTTGAAGTGCTTCGAAGATTGGAAAAAACCGTTGGCACAAGTGTATAATATCACATGGGGATTACTTTGAAGGGGACAAAATAGATATTCATGAATAAATGAATAATTTTTGAAAAAACACAAAAGTCGCGATACGTTTTGAACACACTATGTATGTGCCTTTCTCCCTATCATTTAAAGGAGATACCTAACTTAATTTTATAGATTTAATTCAATTGTTGGCAGTTTCCTTGCAGAGATCGATATATTTATATATATATATATATATATATATATATATAGTTAACAATTTGTTGAGAAAATCCTCTAACATTCCAAAGGACGTTGGTGCTGCAAAGTATATTTCAAAGAAAAATTTGTGTGGTTTCATCTAAGCTACACTAACTTAGAAGTACTGTGCCATTTTACGTTTTTGCAGTATTTTAACAGGTATTTCGTATTCGACGCGTGAAAGCCGGTGTGAAAGCCAGAAATAGTTGCGAAGTCCGTGTACTACATATCGATCTAGTGGTACATTTGTCGTCGCTCTTAAACAGGTTCTCTCCAGTCGTTGTACTGTACTGCCGGAGTTTTGTTAATGATAGGCAGCCGGGTATTTAAAAAATGGCTTCATGCCAACCAGGCAACGCTATAGGTTAGACGATGGTCTGGGCCTTTTCCAACGCCTTTTAACTTAAGTATGAGTGAGCTCGTCCCATATAACATGTAAGTTGGGGTGCCATTTTAAGGTTAGAAAGACGAGGTGATGACTTCCTCCGGCTGGAATCTGTTCCACTCTCATATATTATGAAGCGGCAGTGGAGTGTAGCTAATACGGCTGTGAAAATCCAGCTTGTAACCAGGTGAGTCTAGACCTCTAGACGCCACCGAACACGGCCAGTGCGGCCGATTAACAAAAAAACTAACGATTTCCTCTGCAAGGCCAACTGTTGCGTGCTACCACTGCCGGCTGAGGGGCAGGGAGCTGGTACGAGGGGTCAAACGGGTTAGGAACGCTCCGTCTCTCCCAGCGCAAGCTGGTAATCGAAGTCACGTAGATGCAATCTTCCCACGCCGAAAATGATCTTGGCAATGGATACACATACACACTGAGACACACAATATACCGCGCTCGCACACACTGACGCAGGGAGGCGTCTATATTCCATGTTACGTCCACGTCTTGCCACGTGTTTTAAAAGTTATTCTTGTACAATCCTGAGACGGACTGCTGGATAAATGTAGGGCAGATGAAAAGATGGTGGAAGATCTGGATAGGTAGGCAAGCCGGCGAACAGGCGGACAGCAGACGTGTGTTCTCACCTATAGGCGGACTGTGAGTATCCACCTCTGACGTGCGTTACGCTACAAACGACTCCAGTCTGGCGACTAAACTTTTTTTTTTCGGGCTGACCCTTAGTCAAGATCTGACGTCCACGGGACAACTCTTCGCATTGCTTCATAGACGGACTCTTATAAATACAAAAAAGCTAGCCTAAAACTCATCATATGCAGCCGGCTGGTGGTAGCGAGCACGTTGTAGTCGCGGCAAGAGTAGTTAGTATTACCAGCAGAATGCTTTGACTGACTGATCGATTTATATGCCCAGCGACGCAGCGCAAACAAGGTGTTACCAAATTCTGACTGATGTGGCGTATATCGTGGGCGTCATCCATACCTGGGCAGTTCATTGACAAAGGTGCCAACGCAACCGGTATCAGGGAAGCGGGCAAGTCTAAAGTCAAAGACATTTCTTGATGCAAAAACTCGAAGACGGACACCAGCTCGGCAGCATGGACGCATAGTGGCGGCGTGGTCTAGGGGACTAGTGCGCTAGTCATGGTTGTCATCTACCGGGGTGTCGCCGGTTCAATCCCTGTTGTTGATCGAAGTTTCTTTGAGCGATGCTCATTGAAAATATATAATAAACCATACCGCTGAGAGTCAGCAGCCATGCTGCCACTAGGACTGTTGGGGAAACCCTGGATATCTTAACATGTCCGGCCCTCGGTGCATTGAAGAGAGGAACTTATCCTCAGGTTAAGTTCCAAGCCCGTAGGGGACGGAGGATAGTCTAGAATTAAAATCAACCTCCTTAAAAATGTTTTTAATTCTAGCATGGACGCATACGCTGCGACGAAGCTCTTGAGGAAGGTTTAGCAGATCGGCGCCCTTCGTATCATTCGGGGGTATCGCATGATCAGTACGGCGGCCTCGCTCGTGCTGGCAGAGACAGTGCCCTGGGACCTAGAGACAGCCGAACGTCGGCGCCTGTGGAATGACCCAGCTAAGCAATTCAAAAAATACCGAAGCGAGGTAACATTCGATCGGTGGCAGGAGTGGGACAGTATCTCGAACGGACCACCAGGAGCGCCTGTAAGGGACCTTATTCCAAACATCCGCCGATAGATGAATCGTCCCGGAGGTCGTCTTATTTACCACCTGAGTGGTTTACCACCTTTATTTACCACCTACTAAGTTTTCACGGGTCATGGCGATTTCCAGGTGTATCTACACCGGATAGGAAAGGTTGACTCAACGCAATGTCTGTACTGCGACGAGGTGGACTGCTCACGTCGGTCAAAAACTGGAACGCGATTGCAAAGCCTATTCAGCGTATTATAAGGGCAAGGAAAGATGCCGGAACAAGAAGAATAATTGTAGAGAGCGTAAGTCAGTCGCTTGCCACACGCGACTCGACAAGTAGGAAATAACGATTTAAAGAACGACGCCGTCTGTGCGTAGTTACTCTTCTGGGTCAAGAATCCCGCAGGCCGGAGGGTCATTTTAAGGGGATACATATATATAAGCACTGTCGTGCATATATGTAGGGTTTTAGTGGGTCTTGCCTTAAGCCTAGACTCGAATCTTGCCAAGCGCCAAGGCTTGCTGGTGAGACTTGCTGTTTAGTGGCTGAGTCCTACACTGTCTAAGTATGAGCATGTTAAGGAGACAGCCAATTCATGTATGCTTTTGTTCAGTCGTACGTAAATATATTTTAAGCCCTAAACCCCCTAAAAAAAGTACCTAAATGAAGGGCAGCACAGCTAGCGGCTCAAGTGAACGCAAACATGATTCGGCACAAGAATCAAAAACTTAAGGTGCTCTATGAACGTTCGAAGCCCCTGTAAATGACAAAATAGAAAAAAAATACTTTCGGGGCTGACGTTCAGCCAAGATTTAACGTCCATAGCACTGCTTTACGCATTGCTTCACAGACGGACCCCCACAAATACAAATGTGCAACGGTGGGGCTCAAACCCGCGCACCTATGTGCCTCCTGCGGTCTTGAAGCGCAGACGCATGCCACCACGCCACCGGGACAGGCACCCGCAGATATAACGTAGGTAATACAAGCAGAATTAGAACATATCAGCAATATTCGGCGATTTGTTTACGAAATTTATTCGTACGTTCGACTTAGACGATATGAGAAATACGCTTTAGTTACACATTTACAATAACTCACAAGAGATCTCTGTCGAAGTTTAATATGCAACAACTTGTTGGCGTGCTTTGCTGAGGCATGCTTTAAGACAAAACAAACATCTGCATATTTAGTTGGCAATTTGTGTTTCAAGCAGCAGGAGCTGTATGTTAGGCTTAACTTGGTCGCCTAACGGCATTTGAAATAATACGCTGAACGTAATACAATATATTTCTTTTATATATATATACTAAAACTAAATAAATATGTAAATACCTATCGTACACATATGATATAAATCTCGATCATGGCATTTTGTACGGCTGCGCAAATCTCTCTCTCTCTCTCTCTCTCTCTCTATATATATATATATATATATATATATATATATAATATATATATATATATATATATATATAACGTGTTCGTTAACCTTTTACAGAATCCATCATTTGCTGATACTCGACAAGTAGGGATTTAGCGCGTTCGCCGTCTCCCTCGCAGAACTGCTTAATAAAGTAGCGATTTCTAGCCGAGTCAACGGTGTACTCGCCCCGTAAACCCACCTCCTTTAGAATCGCGACAACAGCCTGTGCAATGTCTATCTTCACTGTTCTCACAATAGCTATCATGCCTAAATCAACCAATAAGCCTTCGGTAGCCAGCCACGATGGCGACGTCCATTCCCGGCGATGCAGCAGTGCCTGTCGAGCGTTCTCCAGGTGTCCTTCGCACGGAGGCAAGGCACGGCCATCCAGCGTAGTCTTTATCAGATGCTCTAACGAGTCGATAATATGTGCCACAGGATTGCTAGCCTTGTGCGGTTCGACCGGTTTACTGTCCAGCGCAGCCTCGACAACGGCGTACACAACGGGCGCCTTACTGCCTTCCTTGATCAAATCGAGAACGTAATCGGTGGAAACGTAACAGCGAACCCAGCGCACGATCCGCTCGTGGCACTGCTTGGTGCAGATTTTCTTGGTCACAACGAACGCATCTGGCCCACAGTCGACATCAAGAAGTTCGTCGACGAGATGCTCTACGCTGGCTTCGCAGGCCGGCAGAAGAGCGTTCTCGGCTTTTAGCTGCAAGGGAACGCACAGGTTTTGAGCGAGCGTCTTCATCACTTTGGACGAGAGTTCTTCGCCGCTGTCTCGAAGCTCCTTGAGAGATGCCTTCACCTCTGCGCTAAACTGGCTGGCCAGTTTCGGCTTCGTCGACTTCACCACGTTCGCCGGCACCCGATCGGCAATAAACGCCACGATCTTCTTTACAGATGGCGGTTGCGCAAAGAAAAACGTGTCCTCAAGTTTCGAGTCTAGGGCATATCGCTCATCGAGATTGCTGGTCACGGCTACAGGCGCTATTTTGCGCACTTCGTTGACGTTCAAGCAGTAGTAGTCGGCGACGACCGCGTGCAGATTCGTCAGCATCGGACACATTATATGTAGCAGTTGGCTATCGACAAAGTCTTCCGTGCATGGCCAACCGCGTGGTTCCAATGAATGACCAACCGTGGGACCACTAAAATCGACGGAAATGTTCAGACTATGGAGCGTCCAACCGATCATCAGGCGAAGCATAACGTGATATAAATCTGACGACTGACCACACGATCGGAACAGAGACAACAGAACTTGCCACGTCTTCTGATAGGCGGAAAGCTTATTAATATTAAGGTCGGCCATTGACAAATAGGCCGTAATCCAGGTTATCGTTGCAAGCAGCGTTTTTCTTTTTCCCTGGATGGATGTCCGGAGACACTTGGCAAGATCTATGAGCGGTGGAATTCTCTCGCGGAGCACCAGTTGTTGATCGCTCACCTGAGGTTTTACATCGTTCGGCGCTGTATAAGGGAGGAACTCAACAAGCCCCAGGAATACTCCATATAATTTTAGCCTGCAGAGGAGTGTGCAGAGCTCCTCACGAATCTGGCTGTCTATACTAGTCTCAACATCGTCTGGCAGTACGTCTTGGTGGACCTCCTCGAGAATGCGATCCGCCAGGACGTTCTTCAGATGTGTATGGAACTGCGCAGAATTCGCCTCAAGAATAAAACCATGGAAGAATGCTTGCTGTCCATTAAATTGATAGCGCGTAGACAGTGACGTAGATACGGGCTTTTCCAGCCGGCCTTCAAGTTTCGAAAACTTGACAGGACAGCTGCTGCGCAAGTTTTGCAGAACAGTTTCCGAAACACGATTTGAGTCATCATTGTCAAGACTACCACAGCACGTGGCTACCAGTTGCCTTGTGAAGAGCCGCGCAAGATGGAGTATGTTGCAAGGATCCATTGAAATATCGAAGATGCTACGCACGCGATTAGCGAACCGTAGCTCGTTGTTATAGTAACCGAACGTTGCCTGTAATAGAAACGAAACATCAGAGGAGTTTCAAACAAATCTACAAATTATGATTTTTAAATTTGAGAGTCATCTGAT
This sequence comes from Dermanyssus gallinae, assembly GCA_003439945.1. Classification (NCBI taxonomy): domain Eukaryota; kingdom Metazoa; phylum Arthropoda; class Arachnida; order Mesostigmata; family Dermanyssidae; genus Dermanyssus; species Dermanyssus gallinae. The sequence continues at coordinate 244,312 of QVRM01006598.1, read as the reverse complement.
ATGAGAATGTGAGCGTTCAACAGAAGGCCGGCTTGTAAGTTAGCTCTAGCAACACCATTCCGGCAAATAAAAAAAATGAAGACTATCTTAAAAACTTAATCAGTGCGCGACAAGCGTCAGCACACAACACAGTTGGATTGTGGTAGGGCGTGCGATGAATCCGCAACGCATACAGCCGTAGCAGAATTGTTGAAATCGTAAAGTAAGTAGCACATATTTTCCAATGTAAACCGCAAAGCAAGCAAACTTTCTGGAGAAAAATGCTGCTGCGTGGGTGCGGGCAATCTATTCTCTCTGTTCGCTCTGAGTTGTCAGTCGTCGTCAGTGGTTAACGGCTTTGCGGCATAGTTTCGACCTACCTCCTGCCAGTCTTTGAGCAGCTCACAGAATGCGTCCCGCTGCCGACGGAACGCTCCAAACTGCTGCTGACTAGGAAAGTAGTCCGCACTGTCTACGGATGCGTCGAACGAAACGCCCTGAATAAAGCTTCGACGAAGCAGGGAGAAACTCTGCACGTCCTCGCACAGATTCGTCAGTCGGTCGTACAGAGCGATGCTCATCGTCCGAACGTGAGGCAGGTTCTTCAGCAGCGCGAGAGTCGACGGCTCGAGAATCCTCAACAGGTGGCCGGAATGTCGCAATACCTGAACAGCAAAGTAGCCGCAGTTGCTGACGGTGCCCAGCAGCAGGTCGGGTCGCGAGTTGATCCGCTTCATCTTGGCGACCAGCAGCTGCATAATGAAATGCAACTCCAGAACCAGATTGGGTACGAAGTTGTCCTTTAGACAGCACGCGTAGAGCTTTGCAACTCGCTCGAGTTTCTGCGCTTGACTAACGAACTCCATCTTCGGCGAGTCGACAATGTCTTCAACGCTTGAACACCCCGCTGCAGCTGCTGCTCCTCCAGTCGCAACCGTCGTTGACGAACTCTCTTGCCTCATCGTTCGAGCAATCTCCTTCTGCTTTTTGGTAGCCTCCTTGGGACTATGGCTCACCTGTGAGGAGTAGATAGAATGGAGTAAATTAGACGGGGAACATTGTTAGATCAGCTGAGTAATATCATATAGTATCTGATCGTAACCGCGAAGGTAAGATGAAGCTACAGCTGGTCCCATTCTAGTAACGACCCACGCTCATGTTTGTAGACGGGGAGCCCGAGATTGCGGCGGATTATATTGGGATGTGCTAGATATTAGGTAGTGCAAATAGAACCATATCGCTACTGTGCTAGACCATTACCAGACCAGACGACGATCAGTGCCTACGTATAACTACAAAATCCACCCAAACAGTACCCACGACATTAAGACCGCAACCGGGTTCGCGCATTCGACACACTGAGTCAAATAACAATCAAGGCGATTACAATCAGCAATAATTATTTTGACTAATAAAAATTAATAAAGTCAAACAAAATCACAACTAAGGGTGTATATCGACGAGGGCGGCAGCAGTGGCCTCATCTCAGCTAGATCAAGAAGCGGTGCATCCAACACGATGAACCATGAAATAAAAACTCCTGAATGCAACAGCGGACACGCTCGCGCCTGGGTCTCTATCCCCCTATCGAAATATAAACGACTATGATCATTTGAGGTCGTTCATCGCTCGAAGTACATACTTCTGGAGGAGTAATAAAGTCGGCGAGTACCGACGGCTGGTGCCATCGCTTCACGGGTGTCGGAACAATCCTCTTCTTGGGATGTATCGCGTCACCGCTCTGGTTGGCCTTCTCGTCGGCGCGCAGCACAGTCGGAGTCTCGAGCGTCAACGACACCCGTTTGGAGCGGGCAGGCTTGGTACTCTTCGGCACGGTCCGATTGAATATGCCTAGGAGGAAGAAAGTACTCAATTATTAAGTAACTAAAAGTTAACTAATTTAAGTACTCAACTGCAAAGTCCATTAAGAAATAAACAGCAGTTTGCTTTGCATCAGTTGTCAAGACCCAGATTTACTTCCAGAATATTTATCATGATATACACACAGGAAATTTTAAATCGTGTGATGCGTGCAATAAACCTTCCAAGTAGTAAATTGCGATTTTCCGCCAAAAAAATCCGGAAAAAAAAATCCGCGTCTCGTATATGCTTGACAAATATCGGTAAATTACACCAAAACAATCATCATTTAATAACCGCCGACATTTAATAACCGCAAAGCTACTATTGAACCAAGTACACTTAAAAGCATTAAGAACTGACAGATTACGTGCTTGCGACAAACATATTGCTCACCTTCAGTTGCCAACGGAGGAGGAGCTGTCTCCAGATTACCACTGAGCGATGTTGACCGAATCGGGGTTGAGTGCAAAAGTCCCCCCCGTCGCTTTGATGTGCCAACGATGGGAGACCCATGCGAAGCGTCTGAAACGGTTCATTACAAGCACAATATATTATATCCTATATTAAAGAATATCAGCCCTCTATAGACATAATCGGAGCAAGTATGATTTTGTATGAATAAAATAGCTGCTAGCATTACTTGCCTCGCTAGCTAGCACATAAATTAAGATATAGTATAAATATATATAGTGATTTTCAACAAGCTCCAAAGGCCATGAAGTATCACACCTTTGAACTGATTATTATGGCATATATATATATATATATATATATATATATATATATATATATATACATATATATATATACACACACACATGTTTGAAGTACACCTTATTTCGCGATACACGTATCAGACACTGAAATATTGCCTTATTACCAAACAAGTCATGAAGGTCATGAATTCTGCGTAGCACATGATGCTTAACGGAATCTAGAAGTGTGAGAGTACACGTGTGACGTGCACCTATGTTAGCATGTGTGTGACATCCGAACGGCCCAAAACAAAAAGCTCGGAAGGCATTAGATGCGATCTAACCTGGCTTTGGACTCAACACCTCGCCGAGCATAGGAAATTCGTCCCTGGTGAACGAAATATTGCTTGGACACGATCGACGGGTCACAGGAGACGACGTGTCAGGTCCGCGCTTCGCGCCACCGACTCCTTGTCGACCGTCGTCGGTGGAGGAAAGGTTGAGCTGGCGAGAAACGGCTGTTGCAGTTTTTGTGCGGTTTTCCGACGCCGGCGCGACCCGGCGTTCCTTATTAATGCCGAAAACCAACAAACAAGTCATTCAAGTAAACAGTGAAAAATGTCAACCAATTCCGAGTTTTCCTTCCAAGTCATCGACAGTATGTTTTCAGCTTCGAAATAGGAGCACTTTGTAGGAGTATATAATGTTCTATATAGGGTAATTAGGTTGAATAGAGAATGAATACTATACGCACCATATATTCCGTAAGTTGTACTTTTACCTCGTATATATATATATATATATATATATATATCGGTTACCTGAACCAGAATATATTTAAGGTAGCCTTAGCATCCGTAAGTTGTAATTTTACCTTATATATATATATATATATATATATATATATCGGTTACCTGAACCATAATCTATTTAAGGTAGCCTTAACAATCCCCAACTTGTCACCACCCGATACTGCTTAACTAACGTGTTTATGCTTGTCAAGTAGACAAGTACTTATTAACTTTTCATTCGAAATACGTCATATTAAAAAACTGAGATATATATATATATATATATATATATATATGAGGCTGTTGTACCACGTATACGTATTACTCAATTAAAATACCAGTATGAATTATTATTATTATTCTTCTTGTAATATATGTAATACAGTTATTATGGCATATGGCTGCTCACCTTGCGCGGGCTAAGTAGGGTCGCGGTTCGAGGCGCGTTCTCGAGAACATTACTGCTCTGTTCGCGAAGATAGCTGATGAACTCGTAGACAAACTGTGACGGTGTGACGGTCGAACCCCCGTCGAGCTCGTCTTTGCAGCGTCCCACTGTGCAGTCGCCCAGAAGAAGGCGAAACACATCGTCGCTGCTTAGCTCGCCTTCAACCAACCACTCTACTATCTTAGCTGCCATTGCAAACTGCCCCTGCGGCCAGAACAAATCGCCGGCGGGCGAACGTCAACTCGCAAGCAGACGCCGCTGTTGGATCACCCGCAGGAGAGTGGGTGAATTTGCGGTCAGCGCGAATATTATTAGTAGAACTCTCCTACTGGCTACTTACTGGCTCTGGTTGATACGGTTTTTCGGTTTATTCACACATAGATAGTGGTTTGTTGTGGCGCAGGACCCTAAGCATTGCGTATGAATATATGCATGTCTATATCAATACAGCCACAAAAGGAACCGTTTTCGCTTTAGGTCGAAATGGAACGGAGCAAGGCGGAAGAATCGAACGTTCATCTGTCGCGCTACCAGATAGTGTGTGAGGGGCGATTGTCAAGAGCTAATCTTACTTGCGACTTTTATATATATATATATATCACTAGATTTTCTCTTATTCTGCTAGCTGGGCTATTGACTGAACTCCTGGTCATTATATATATATATATATATATATATATATACACACATAAAATGGAAGAGAGAAAGTCATAAGTTACTTTGAAACCATTCTGTAGCTGAGCAATATACATCGATATAAATACGCCTAAAAGAATATTCTTTGTCGTTAGCAGTACCAGAGTAGACAGACTCGGACAAACCAGTGGTAGTTACGTGTATTGCGTAGTGATTAATATCATATAGATTAGCGCATCTACAAGACACCAAACATACAACAAGTTCAATGCTCAGACAATCGAGAATGGATTCTTGCCGCATTGCACCTCGCGATATTGTCGCTGTTTTTGGCGGCTAATCACGCCGTTAACCGAAGCTTCTTTTCCCGGCCTACGCGTCGAGCGGCATCTCTGGTTGAAAAGCTGGCTGGCCGCAGCAGCAGCAGCAACAGCAACAGACGTAGCTGAACTTGTTGCCAAACAAGCTGCACAATAACACGCTATGGCAGCGAGCAGACGAATTATGGCAAAGCAGACGAATTTGAGCGAAGCAGACGCATTTTAGCGAAGCAGACGAATTACAGCGAAGCAGACGAATTACAGCGCAGCAGACGAATTATAGAGAAGCAGACGAAAGTCTCTTCCTCGCCGCAGCAGCAACACAAACAACAACAATAACAACCACAACGCTAGGCTGCGCCATTTAGACCAAAGCGCTCATTCCCGGGATTCTTCCTCGGCTGCCGGCGGACTCGAGCTCTGTCCGTGTGTCATGTCGTAGTAGAGGAGCAATCATTACGCATTAATCTACTCTGCTGCTACTGTACTCATATTGTTCTACTCTTTACATCGTTGTGATTGTTGTTGTTGTTGTTGTCGTCACTGTTGTTTGTTGTCGTCGTCGTTGTTGAATTCGTCGTTAAACCTTAGAGTAAGTTGAAAAGAGTAATACAGAGTTGCTATTCTGGACAACAATGCTAAACACGATCACAACGACAACGAGAACAACAACGTCACATGAATGGTGGTGAACGTGAATCTATTTATGTGGCCTCTATAATTTCTTCATCTCGCCGTCGTCGTCGTCGTTGTCTTCTAGTCAGGATTGCTCGACGCTACGTGTTGGGGGCCATCATCATGTTTGCTGTGCGTTCTTTGGCGCCATCGTCAGTCAGTGAACGTGCAATGAGCGCAGAAGAGCGGGCCGCCGGCACGACGTTTGTTTGAACGAGCGAGTGTATTGATTGTGTCGGTAATGGTGTTGTTGTTGTTGTTGTCGTTGCGTGCGTGCGCGCGCAAAGCCACGTTCTACAGCAAGTGACGATTGTACTAGAAAATACGAGCCATCATCACCACCATCGCCGCCGCCATCATCACCACCACTATCATCATTACTTCTCTCGATTGTGCGTAACTAGTGTTTTGTACGCCGTAGTGGGCGGCAAGCAAGTCAAAAGTAGAAAGTGGAAGTACAACAACAACAAGCCGACTAGAAACCGGTTACAACAAGAACAACAACAACAACAACGACAGCAGCAGCAGCCAGAACAACAACAGCAATAACGACTGCAGCAGCAGCAGCAACAACAACTGTGAGCCAGTGATTATCGAACCGGTTAACCCGAGTAATTGATCGTTGAGATCTATTGCTCGATTAATTACTACTCGATCGATTGGTTGGTCGATCGATCGATCGATCAGAGGAGATTCGTCTATCAGCATCAAGCACGATATACGAGCGTCAAAATGAATGGCGGAAGTGGAAGTTCAGCGCCAGCAGCAGCAGCAGGGGTTGCAACCTCAGCTGCTTCCGGTGCTGCTGCTGCTGCTGCGGCAGTATCGACCTCGACGACGACGACTTCTTCAACATCGACATCGTCATTTTCCTCATCGTCTTCACCAGCGGGCGCTGGTACAACATCGACGGGGGCGTCGACAACGACAATGACGACAACAGCGACGGGGCAGCGCCCGCAGGGGCGGCCAACGGAACGACGGGCGCTACCGCCGCCGCCGCCGCTGGAGCAGCCCAATCTTCGACTACTACTACTTCTACTACTACAGGCGCGCCAGCCACCCGCGCTGGCGATGGCGGCGCGGCCAGACGCAACAGCAACAGCAGCAGTGGTGGCGGCGGCGGCGGGGGCGCTGGCGCAGGTGGCGGCGACAAATCCTCGCGACGCCACGGCGAAGCGAACGCACTGAAAGTTGGCGAACAGTACATGGTGCGCAGAGCCGACAACACTTGGCGTAAGTATGCGCTGTTGCTTCTCCTCTTCTTCTTCTTCTCGCCGCATACTGTTGTTAATGACTGATGTCTTGCTTCCTTTTGTTTGTTATAATTATATATATATATATATATACATATATAAATATATATATATATATATATATATATATATATATATATTATATATAATATATATATATATATATTATATATATATATACAACTATATAATATATATATATCTATATTTAATATAAATAGATTATATATATATTTGCTACACAATTGCTTACACCCCGTTATGAATTAAATAAAATGCATGCTATATATATATATGTATACATAAAACGTAACAAGTGTGTTGCTATTAAAAACATTAATTTATTATTCCTTTGTAGGATCAATTGTAATTCGAATCTGTTTGTTTGGTTTGTTGTTACTGTCGTCACTGTTGTTGTTGTAGTTGTTTCGTGAACATGGTGATGAGGATTAGAATATATATAGTTTTGCAGCCTATGTTCTGGTAAACATCCTGGGATGAATCTTGAAGATGCATTTAGGTGTAGAAATGTTACGTTTGTAATGTACGCCTTTCCTCTCCGCTAGGCTGCCGTCTTCCACTCAGGTGGATCAGAACAGCTCCGGGGCTGGAAACGGCGTTACTTTTCTCTGTCTGACTGCCAGTCGTCAGGCAAAGTGTCGTCCTGCAGCAAACAGTCGTCAAATGTACGCATTCGTCGCCCGTAGCTAGTTCTACCCCATTGGCAATGTTCTCACGAGGAGTACATGCTGCCTCCTGGCTGGGACCTCGTCGTGTTTCAAACTCGAGTGGTACAAAAATGAATTTGTCAACTGGTTGCGCGCACTTCTTTGCCGTGAGCCTCTCGGCTTTAAGGGCGGTTAAACTCCTGCTGCTGCTGCTGCTTCAGCAGCTGTACTCACTCTCTTACTTGGAATGGTATGACAGTTTATCGGCATAGCTTTCCAAGCGTTTGTTAGGGTCGCGTCACGCACGGGGGCTTGTCCTTTACGAGGAAGATTAGGATGAGGCCATCAGTGCACTTACGTCGCTTCTAAGAAGGCCTACTGACCCACTACCCGACTGCAGGGGGGGGGGGGTGCCGTCCGAAAAGCTCTAGCTCTGTGTTTTCCGTTATCTCGTTCTGTCGTAGTAAGCTCCATATGGTTGCCACTCTGCTCGGAATTTTCACGCAGGCTATTTACTAGACAAAATCTACAAATTTTGAGGTTGCTTCGAAGGGTCTTGCTGGAATCGAGTCTGCGACTTACAGTGCCAGAGTTACTGCCCATCTTTCCTAGCCCGTCGCTTTGACATCAAGGGAGTGCATACGGAATGAACGCACCATTTACACCATAAGGACGCAACATTTCCATGCTCAGGTCGACTAGCATGCGGAAAGTGTTTAAATTCAATGCGCTTAGAAAGAACAGACGACTTGGCATAGACGAATGCCGATGTTAGAGTAAAGTAATGGAAATTGGGGTTAGTTTCGCGGTTACATCAGCTTCGATGTCATGTATGCTTGGAACGCTCAAATGATTTCGTTAGTTGTATCATCAAACTAAATTGCGCTATGTAAGGCACAAAGCATTTGGCAGAGGAATATAGTGTGCCATCCGTGGCACACCGCTGGCTACTCCTAAGTTTTCGGGCTGACCCTCAGCCAAGATTTAACGTCGACGGAACTGTTTTTCACATTGCTTCATAGACGGACCCCCATTAATACAAATGTGCAACGGTGGGGCTCGAACCCGCGCACCTATGTGTCTCCTCCGGTTGCGAGGCGGAGACTTAAGCCATCACGCCACCGCGCTCGACGCTGGGCTACTCCATCGACATATAACTACAGTACGGCCTGTGACTCACTTGAGTGAACTGGGAAGCGAAGCTTTAAGTCAGCAGTGCTCGCCAGTGTGAGTCAACGTACTCAATGTCTTTGATAATTGGCGATATACACCTCCCGAATAAAGACAGTGTTTAAGAAAAGGAAAACGCATCCACCTTGTGGCTTGACCTTGAGATGATTCACTCGTCATCGTCGGAACATCGTCAACGTTTTCTCGAAAATGTGGTTTGCCTAAAAAACGAGTATATTTACAAATGCTGTCCTATGATGGCGCTTGTTCTACTCGGAAACGTGAGGGTAATATGGCAAGAATTAGTATGGCGTGTTGGTTTGTAGCGCAGGGTAACGTGTAGTTATAAAAAGGTTTTAATTCCAAGCTGGCGTATAGGCTCTTCCATTACATTTAGAGCAGTTGCTTCTCGTTGGCACCTAGTTGAGTTTCGTAAAGTAGTGGTAAGTTAAAAGTTCATACCAACAGGCAATAAACTAGATTCACTTACGAGGTAAAATTTAGATATTTATAGATTTTCCATACGATATATGTACTCGCGGTGCACCTTACACTGCAGTGGCAAATGCAGAACGAACGAAACAAGTTGTTTCTGCGCGGGTAATTGTAGATGAGGGAAGCGTTTTTCAGCCTAGCCTTGTTTTAGCTTAGTAGATCCTTTAATAAGTAAAACTCGGTCCTGCACAGTTCAATATTTTGCAGCAATATCGACAGCAATCCGTATTTTCCAATAATAAACACGCAGACAAACTAATCTTCCAACACTAAACGTGTCTATTTCTACTGCATTTGAGCTAAATGTAACACATTTGTGAAAGGCGAGCGGCCTGCAAATGTAGTTCATTATATTGTTATTATAAAGATAATTGTTTTTGGCATTTCATCTGAGTCATCAGTCATTTTTGACGCATCATGTCCAGTAGTGCATGGGACCTGAGGTTGGAACAACGTTGTCTTACCGAATAATAGCACACAATTTCCAGCGTCCTTTCTACCTCAAGGGCGAATCTGGTATCATACATTCTTTCAAATCTGGGGCATATTTCGTTATGGCTAGTTGATTTTTCTATTTTTACAAAACCACTAACACCCCCACATACACATATATATATACGCTTGTACCTCTCATCTAAAACTCTCATAGAACTTGGACAAGAATGTCGCACATTTCGGCCAACTAGGGGTATTAGGCAGAGAGATCCTCTGTCCCCCCTTTTATTTGATCTAGTTCTCGACGACATTCTTTCAAAATTAGACAAAACTAATATCGGGTACCAACTTACTGATGACTTCCGCCTTATGGGCTTAGCCTTTGCGGATGATCTCATCCTCCTAGCATCCACGAAATCTACGCTCCAACGGCTCCTTAATATTGCGGACCCACTTTTGAAATCCCGAGGCCTTGAAATTAATACTAATAAAAGCTTTACTATCTCCCACCTATTTATTAGGAAGGAAGGTAAAGGTTTTATCAATACCGTATTAGAATTTAACGTTGTAGATCGGTAATTGTCAGCTAAAGTTATGAGCGATCGATGGAGATATCTTGGAGTCGACTTTGACAGCAATGGCAGAGTTGACTCCACCAAGGATATACTCCTTAATTTACTCAACAGACTCACGATAGCCTCCCTTAAACCCCATCAAAGACTCATATTTTTGAAAGACTTTCTCATTCCCCGTCTCCTATATAAACTGGTCTCTGGTCCCAGACCATCTTACGCACTCCTTAGCGACCTAGATAAAGAGATCAGAAAGGTTGTTAAGTCGAGATGGCATAAGCTCGAAAACTCGGTGCTGAACGCCTACCTGTACACGCACACAGCACACGGCGGTCTGGACATCCCCTGCCTCCAAACATTCATTCCTAGACTCTGCCTCTCCCGCCTGACAGCAGCATGGGGCACATTTTAAAAAAGCACACGAAACGCCCTTTGTACATTACTGGATTAAGGGTATGCCCTACCCATCTGGTAAGGAGTATTTAAACCTACTAAAGCTCAGGATCAACGCACTACCAACGCGTGCCAGATTGGCCAGGGGACGCCCGGGCTACAGCAAACGTTGTAGGCACGGGTGTCATGCGCCTGAGACGTTGGCTCATATCGCTCAGATGTGCGATACAACACACAAACAAACCATAAAGAGACAAGACGACGTCTGTGATCGCGTGGCGCGTCTTCTCCGCGAAAGGGGTCATGAGGTGGTTCGTGAACGAGTATTCCGTCGACCGGGCGCACCGGGTCTAAAGCCCGACCTCGTAATAACAACACCTACCGAGGTCTGGGTTTTAGATGCCGAATTTTGCGGCCCGAACCGGGACCTGGCAAAAGCGCGGCAAGACAAGATCACCAAATATGACGTCGAGTTGCTAAGAGCGGCGCTCCCCGACCCGCAAAAACCTCGCAGATTCGGATTCATCACTATCTCTATGAGTGGTGTATGGGACTCCGACTCTGCGAGGACGCTCTTGGGGCTCGGCGTCACGAAGAGGAATCTTATGGATCTCACCGTGTTAACTTTGCAAGGAACCTTGAGGATATACCGCTCGCACCGGGTCCATAAGAGCGGGGGCTACCATCAAGCAAGGACACGGACAACTGATTTATAACTTCACGTGACACCTTTTTACCACACTTTTTATTAAGGCGAGCACTGCCGAGTATGCAAACGTATTGTAAATGATTAATAAATCATCACAATATTTTCTATATAAGTGTGCGGGTGTGGATACTTTGCCGTAGTTTAAGGAGCAGAAGAGGGATTTCTGCGTTGTTGAGCGACACGCATTTTTCAATCTATTGACGGGTAACTAGTTTTGACTAGAGTTTTTACTCGTTACCCATTTTTTCACCTTACGTTGAAATAATCTGACTGAGGTGAATACACGATTTTTTTGGGAAATTCGATCCAGATAGTCGGCAGGGTGTACGCGAGAGCATGACTTGTGGACTGCTTTAGAGCTACTGGCCTTACAAATTTCGTTGCACGTCGAGTTGTGCGTCTAACAGCAGCTCTTATAGAAAAAGCAGCATCATCCGGAATAGCTCTTCTCTACACCTTAAATGCAAGCATGGCAATTTTTACCCTGTAAATATCCCTAAGTGGTAAAAGCTTAAAGTCTTGAAAACACTTACGAACTGAATCGCTGCGGCGCAAGTTAAATACTGCCCTGAGGGCATCCTTCTGAATGACTTCGGTTATACATTTATTATGAATTCCCCAAATAGAGATACCATAACATAGAATTTGCACTAATTGCATTTTATACGCCATAAGACGACCCTCGACAGGCACTCCTAGTGCCTTCGTAGACGACGAATAGATGAAATTACATCGCATAGCGTTTAGGCTTAATAACATCCAAATGATCATGCGTTTATTAAAAAAAAAAAGTACAGTTATTACCACAATATCAGTAGCGCCAATAACTGAACTCCAATGACAAAAAGCTGCAGCAGAAGTAAGTCAGAAAGAGAACATGCGTCTCATGTAAAGTTAAGCCCTATATATATATATATATATATATATATATCGTTTACATTGTCGCTTGGTGTTTTATTTACAGAGTCTGCGGAAATCATCCAGGTGCGAAAGACGGCTAGTGGAGACGAGTACGAATACTACGTCCACTACAAAGGATGTAAGTTTTGCTGTTTGTACTCTTGATGTGCGTGCACTCTAATCTAGCGAGTATTATTATTAACGGTCGAACATTGCAGGTATCAGTAATACACTCTCTATCAATAGTATTGCTGCTAGAAATCGCTATGCTAAAAATGAATCGTTTTTATGTCTCGGCGGTGTGTGCACTGTCGGTGACGTTGTAAAACCCCACTTCGGTGTCGGTGTGTGTGTGTGTTGCGTCATTCGGTGGACTTGACAGTCAACCGTCGTCTCGACGAATGGATCGAACGCGACCGCATTTCGGTGAGCGCCGCAGAAATCTCCGAAGCTGACATCGCCCCAAACCCGGTGAGTAGTTCTATGATAGGACACCTCAATTGTCGTAAATACAATTGCTGTCATTCTCATCATATTACCATTGCCGGCTTAACTTTTGTTGCAGGCAGCATTCGGAGAGTGGTTTGGTGTTGATTATTCATTCTTATTAAAGAGCCGATGTGTTCTTATTGATGGCTTTAGCTACAAGCTTTACACGGTTAATTTGAAATTTGTTCTTGGCTAGTATTCATTATTTAGTTTGTACCAATTTGTACCCTACTTTATCAAGAACGGTTGGAAATATATTCGTTTGTACTATTACTTTTCTCTGTGTGCGTTTATTAAAAAAAAAAGTACAGTTATTACCACAATATCAGTAGCGCCAATAACTGAACTCCAATGACAAAAAAACTGCAGCAGAAGTAAGTCAGAAAGAGAACACGAATTGGAAACGGTTAGGGAAATATAGTAGTACAGGTAGTTCAATAAGTTCTTAGAATGAAGACCGAGAATTTTCCAAATCATGTTTTTAAATTTTTCTTATTCGATATACTCCCCGAGAAGCTCAATACACTTTTCTCACCGAGAGTTCAGAGCTTTCATACCTCTTGAGTAGAATTCCGCGTCGTTAGACTGAAAATAGGCATTGACAGCAGCCTTAACCTCTTCATTGCTGGAAAAACGCTTTCCACCGAGACTATTCTTCAAATGTCCGAAGAGGAAATAATCAGAGGAGGCCAGGTCTGGAGAATAGGAGGGTTGTTCAATAAGTTCGAACCTCAGTTGGGCCAGTTTTGCCGATGCTTGCCGGGACTTGTGTGCAGGAGCATTGCCCTGGTAAAACGGGACAACCTTCTTCTGCAAAGCGGGCCGTTTCACGATGAGTTCTTGCTAACGGCAGTCCAACAGTCTTGCATAATATTCTCCTGTGATCGCTTTACAGCTCTCAAGGTAGTCGACCAGCATTATTCTACGTTGGTCTTAAAAAACTGTAGCCATCACTTTTACGGTCAATGCCGTTGTCCGCACCCTCTTCGGAGGTCCTTCATCAGGTGCACACCATTGGCAAGATCCTTCTTGGCTCTCGGGAGTGTAGTGATGAACCCGGCTTTCATCGACGGTCATGAATCTGCACCAAAAATCCGACAGATTGTTCGACATCTTGGCCAAATTTCGCTGTAAAGCCAAAACAGGCGCGTCTTTTTGGCCTTGGTTAAGCAAATGCGGCAGCCATTTTGCTCTAAGCTCTTTCATATTCAAGTTTTCGTGTAGGGTAAAATGCACACTGCCTAAACTAATCCCTAATGCCTCCGCTATTTCCTTAATGTTCATTCGCTTATCTGTGCCAAGAATTTTTCGCACTTTCTCTACGTTTTCCTCATCAGTTGCCGTTTTTTGGCCTCCTGGACGTTGTTCATTCTCGGTGCTCCTGCGACCTCTTTTTAACACATTAATCCAGTTGGAAACAGTGGCAAAACATGGCGCAGAGTCACTGTACTTCTCGTCTAACTCAATTTTTACTTGGGTCGCATTCCAACCTTTGAAATAAAAATGCTTGATAACCACTCGAAACTCTTTTTCTCCATTTTTAAAAATCACGCCGATACGTTGCACGGGAAAAGCTATCAAACGACATCGCAACGGCCAATCACCATAATATATTGAGTGCTAGCAGTCGAAAAGTTGCAGTTCCTATTAGCGGTGAAAGCGTGCCAAAATTCGAATTCTAAAAAGCTCATTCTAAGAACTTATTGAACTACCTGTAAACTCTAGCAGATAACTTATTTACCGGTATTAGGATGGTTAGTTCCTTCATATTTTAGTTTTTTTTAATTATGTATGTATGGGCACAATTTTGAAGATGCTAATGTATTGTCGTCGGCGATAATATATGTACGTATATATATATATATATACATATATATATATATATATATATATATATATATATATATATATATATATATCTATATATACTATATCTATCCATCTATCTATCTCTATTTATATACTATATCTCTTTCTCTCTCTCTCATCTCTCGATCTCTCTCTCTTCGCTCTCTCTCTCTCGTCCTCTCTATATATATACTCTATATTGCGGTATTAGTGTTTAAGAATGAAACATTTGACATGAAATCTTACTCGGGCTTACTGGTAAACACCGTGATTCTTCTAAAAACCAGAGAAAAGGTCAAATAGCGTCAGGTCGAACGAACGAAGTGGCTACGGAACTTCTGCTCTCTCGAAGATCACGAGTCAACCAAATGTTTTCAACAAAATATGTAGTACAGCTCAATGAGCTTTACTCTCTGAGAGGTTAAAAAATAATATTTAACTTATGAAGGAATTAATTGTATAGAACGAAGATAGGTAGAATAACGGCGTGATGAACTATGACTCTTTTCCGCGTGATAGCTTGCGATGCGCGAGTTAATCGCTCTGCGGATACCTTCAGCACAAGTAGAAAGTTGGTCAGATGTGTAAACCCCTATAGTAACATTCCTTAATTCCCTTAGCATGGGAGGCAAGAAATACAATTTAGATTAGATGGTCATATTGTCGTACTGTCATACTGTCGTGGTCCACTCGAGGACTGTCAAGCCTAATAAGATTGCGGATAGGTGACTATGTCCACCGATGTCTGCTGCTTTGGCTTAATATGGGATAATGAGATAAGAGTGCTCAAGTATTAAAAGTAAAATATAAAAATAAATATATTTATATATTTAGCATCGTCGTTCTATATAAGTTAGTCATTCCGTCATAAGTTGGATTCAATATATATATATATATATATATATATATATATATATATATATATATAACCTGAATTAAAAAAATGTTCATCCATTGTTTCCGCTCAACTTTAACAGAGTCTTGCTGTTCTATTTGTTGTTATTCATCTGCATACAGGTCGACTCGATGGAGCAGTCGGACCGAAAAATTACGCGAAACCAGAAACGACGTCATGACGAAATCAATCACGTTCAAAAGACCTACGCTGAGATGGATCCGACTACTGCGGCGCTGGAGAAGGAACACGAAGCTCTTACAAAGGTTGGTCAGTGGGTCGGCATTGAGCAGTACTGCCTAATATGGGAAGTACTGATATATATATATATATAAACACATGCGTGTGCTTGTAAATATATTTGTCTATAATACAGTGTGGGGGAAATAGCCGACATTTTTGCTACTTGAAGTCCCAGGGTCCATCCATAAACAAGCAATAGTATTTATTTGTTCATATTCAATACCTGCAATTGTGATGTTCAAATATCCTACATCGGTTTTAACGGGATGTTCCCCTATCTAACGGGATATCCCATATATTATGGTAATGATTATGTAAGGAATTCATTCTGTAGCTCATAGCGTCCATCGTCTCGAACGCCAACGGACAAAACTCGTGCGAATGGCTAATTCCTGAGTATTTCCTGCACTTGTTAGCCTCTGCCTAACTGAAAGCTCGTGCTCGAGCCCTGCCTGATTTGCACCTGTATGTATATATATAGTGTTTATTTTACTCAAATTGACTAGGGTGTTTAAATTACAGAAAAGGGCTATTTTAGTCTAAATAGCTTTTATAAGCGTTCATAATGCTCTGTCTTCTTTACGCTTCTGGCGAGAGAAGTAGTTGCAACAATTTGTTCTAGTGCTGTGCGTTCCACTACATGGTACTTGGCACACCTCTGCTGTATATATATATATATATATATATATATACTCCGCAACCACGGCTTGCGTTGCCATAGATTTAATGCCAAAATGATCGTCATGAAATGCGCATTTGCCTGAATGTGTTAGTTTTGACCGCTGTGAATACTCGTATGGTTATGATTTTGAGGTATCGAGCGTGATGGCAAGTGAAGAACTATAGTTTTGCGAGTTCTCTTCTAAACGATCTTCTGGCCGGCGTTATATGTTCTTCAGAGGAAGCAGAATTTTCTCACGAACACGACTATGAGTTTAAGTTCAGTTTTGGACTGGATGTCTTGTACATTTTGTGGTCCTATGTCGGGAAACAAAACCAATGTCACAGATTTTAGTAATATCACTCTTACTCCGAAACAGGACTTCTCAGAGCGACACATTTATTATAACGAGCTCTACAATTCCATATGTCGCCGTTCAAATCTTTTTGGGGGACCCTGTATATATATATATATATATATATATATATATTTATTGGACCGTCTTCTCCGGACGGCAAGTTTATCTCAAATCAGTAATTCTTCATTGAGCTTCAAATTTTCATAATTACATTTTGTAACAATTAAGGGCATTTGTTTGAAAATTATATTGCCCGTGTCTGCAATCTTTATATATATGCATATAAAGTCGACCTTGAGTGCCTCAAACCTACGAATATTTTGCAGGTAAAGTACATCGATAAGATCCAGTTTGGCCGATACGAGATTGATGCGTGGTATTTCTCGCCTTATCCGGACGAGTACGGAAAATTGCCTAAGCTGTGGCTCTGCGAATACTGCCTCAAGTATATGCGGCTGGAAAAAACCTACCGTCATCATTTGGCCGATTGCAGCTGGCGACAGCCTCCTGGAAGAGAGATCTACCGAAAGGGGACCATCTCACTCTTTGAGGTGCGCACGGTGAAATTACCTTATTGCCAACGTCTCGTGTTATTTAAAGATTCTTCTCCGTATGCTTATACTTCTGTCTCTCTGCTTCTCTTCATATATATATATATATATATATATATATATATATATATATATATATATATATATATATATATATATATATATATATATATAAATACATTATGATAAATATAATGATATATATTTATGCTTTCTGTCTTTATGGGTTCAGGTGGACGGCAAGGAATTTAAAGTGTATGGCCAGTGTCTTTGTCTCTTGGCGAAGCTATTTCTCGACCACAAAACGCTTTATTTCGACGTCGAACCGTTCATGTTCTACGTACTCTGCGAAGTCGATCGTGAGGTAAGGCATGTCTGTAGACACCGCTAATTTCTGGATGATGACGCCGCAATAGTTTGGATTTTTGCTTGGAGATACTGTTTTTTCCCAAAAGTGGGTCTGAACAAAAAGTAAATGATAATATGCAATACGTGCTATTTTTATTTCTATCTAGGATAACCTTTATCTATGTAAAAATACATGTAAAAATGTTACTTTAGTTTGCTACAACCATAACATTATTGTTGTCGTGGGTTGGCCGTGTTCCTTTTTAGGGTGCTCATATTGTCGGATATTTTTCAAAGGAAAAAGAAAGCCTTGACGGTAATAATGTAGCGTGTATACTGACGCTACCACCGTATCAGCGCAAAGGCTACGGCAAGTTTCTGATCGCGTTCTCGTACGAGCTTTCGAAGTTGGAGAACATAGTTGGCTCACCAGAAAAACCACTTTCGGACCTCGGCAAACTTAGCTACCGATCGTATTGGTCATGGGTAAGTAAATAATGGTGATTTTCTTACGTCGGTATTTATATATATATGTATAGGATATATTTATATATATAGGACCGCACATAACCCTTCGGCAAATTTCTTTAATTACGTCCACCTTGCGACATTGATGCCACTAGCGCGGTATCGAGAAGACCCAAACGTTCCTTTAAAACCGGTAAGAGTGCCTGTGTCTTAGAACGATGCTGGAGCTTCAGGCTGGGCAACTGTTCCACCGTCATGATGGCTACACCGTTGAACTCGGTCAGCTTAACTGCCAGTCGCTTGGGTCCAGTCCTTTCAATGTGTGAGTTAACCTGGAGGCCGAAAGGGAGCAGGAAGAGAGCGCTGTGCGAACCAACAAGTCTTAGTCAATAGCATGCAAGTTTGAGCTTTGTGGGCCATTTATCCAGGACAGCAGGAACACACTCGGAGAAGAGTGGCACTCCCAGTAATTCTGAGCAGTGATTACTTTTAGACCAGGCAAGGGCTCTAAGCTGGTACAAGGCTCTGGCTTCCATGACGAGGCGTTTTTCTCCTACGGTCGCCGCTCTATGACCGCCACATAAGCTTAGCTCCTTTATGATAACACAGCCGTGAGTGGGCGCGTGGTTCGCATTCGCTGAGACTTCAGCGCTGTCTACAGCCCTTAAAGCGCCATCAGGCGCACGTACTGACACACCCGGTTGAGTCAGCTTTATAGAAGTAAACCCACATTCCAGAGATATTCAAGGTCGGAGGAGGTGGTGTCCTGCCGGGCGTAGGGTCCGAAGTTACCTTGGAGTTTTCTAACACAGCGGGAACTCACCCAAACACTACAATACGTACAAATTACGCATATATATATATATATATATATATATATATATATATATATATATATATATATATATATATATATATATATATATATATAGGTGTAAAAATGGCAGTGGCGTGTCCTACAAACGCACAAAACCTGGAGGTCGTGCAGGCGTCTTCATCTTCCAAAGCCTTTGTACCGAAATGTGTATATGTATGATTTTGTCCTATGTTTAGATGATCGGCATCTACAACTTTGTGGTCTTTTCGTTTTGCGAATATTTTAGGTTCTGCTGGAAATAATGCGCGAGTCGACAGTACGCCTCTCAATCAAGGACCTTTCACAGCGGACTTCGATTACTCACACTGACATCGTATCCACTCTTCAGAGCCTAAATATGGTCAAATACTGGAGAGGCCAGCACGTAATCTGTGTTACACCGAAGCTTGTTGAAGAACACCTTCGCAGTGAGGAGTACAAAAGGCCTCGCCTGACCGTTGATCCAACCATGCTAAAGTGGAGTCCACCTGTGAGAAAGCACCCGCTTAAAAATAACCGCAAGTTATAGGCAGCGTTTGAGTGGGTTAAAACTAAAGCTTTATTACAAAAAGCTATACTCCATTGGTTGAACGTTCACTTGGGAAGCCAAATGCGCACAGAAAAAACGACGCTATTATAAACCGCTGCTATCAATATATATATATATATATATATATATATATATATATTTGTCACACAGTTTGGCGTAAAATATACATACAGTGTAATACCAGTACTATTTTTTTATTACCACCCAAACTGGGTAAATGTGTTTATGTTACATCAAAATGTTTCGAGACGCCAACAATCTAGCGTTTTGCTAGTTCTGCTATAGACCTAACCGCCGGGCATACCGCGGCGTGGTATCGATCACATTTGTTCCAGCATTGTTTGCATTGACATTCATCCTGTGGTTCATGAAAACCATCCACGTTGCACAGAACGTGATGAAATCCGTGAGCTGCAAAGGCCGTCGTTAGATGTCGATCTTTTACCCCGCTACCTCGCCATTCAGTGCTCGTCATTGCTGCTGTTCCATAAATACCTATGTCCACCTCACTCATTTTGGTTACCCAGTTTCGCATATAAACTTCAAAGGCGCACGTTTTCTTCAGATTAAATCGTTTTTGTAGTTCTTCCGTCAGCAGCGGGCCACCCTCCAAGACGTGAACAATTCTATTCCTGCATGTATTCGAAAGCGCAAAAACCTTCTTTAAAAAGAAAAACCTCACCCCATCAATTAAACGCAATTCGCCTACTCCCAACTTATCCCATTTTAGTGGAATGCCGTATGTGGCTATGGGTGCTATCTGTATCCCGAAAAGAGCAGTTGCTGCATGAACTGAAAGCATACGTGGCCATTTAATTGCCGCAGCTGCGATGGTGGCCTTCCTGACCCTCTCCTGGACGTGTGATCGAAAACTGCTACCGCTTGTTAATAAGGTTATGCCTAGATATGTAAATTTGTTTACAAATTTAATTTCTGTTCCCCTGACTTGGATCACGTCATCCCTGGCCATACGGCCGCCCCTTCGGAATTTCATAGCTACTGTCTTTCCCCAGTTAACCTTCAAGCCCTTCTCATCCATGAATGTAACTAGTCGATTCATGGCTTGTTTCACCCTGAAAGGCTGCCACCAAAGATGAGCACATCATCAGCGTACAGTAAGATTCCCACTCTTGGGTCCATCCCGCCCTTATCCACTCTGGTAGTCCACCCAAAAGTACGGAAAACAGCAATGGGCTCAGTCTATCGCCCTGTGCGACGCCTGTGGTTTGAGCCACCTCCCCCGCAATACCGACCCCGTCATCAATCAGCACCGTGTTCTGTTTAACTTTTCGAGTGACTTTCTCCATTTAGGTTAAAGCAACTTGTTATACATCTGTACGCGAAGTCGAGGCTTCTTCTGCCGTTCTATGAGATTCCCATGAAGATTATTTTAACATACAACGCCAAATTTCGTCCTTTCAGATGACAATTAACTTATTTTCAGCACGAAGGAACTTTGGCATAGACATATTGTGAGCTCAAAGTTCTGCCATGTTAGTCGTTACCATCTATGTATATATATATATATATATATACGATTAGTAACTATGTAAAGCGACTCGAGGATCACTGGTCGATGGCTATCAATTTCGTTATGTTTTTGCTAGATTGCTGATAGTGCACTTAATTATGCATATAATGGAGTAACTGAGCCTTGACCTGGAATAACTGCTAGTGCTTGTTTGCCCGTGTTATATGCCACATGTATACTTTTGTACATTTGTAAATAAATGTCGCCTGTTTGTTGTATGACTCGCCTCTGTCTTTGTTTCTAACTGATAAAATTGACTATTTTGTTCCTCGCAATCTAGTCACCAAAAATGCGCGATCTCTAAGCTTTAGAGGGCTATCCTCTTTCTAATGCTTCCTCGTACATGTTCAAAGCACTGTTCCATTAGCTACCCGCACTTGTCGCTCGCGTGTCTTCACACATCTATGTAAGCACCTAGAAGGCAAGTGTTTAGCAATTGCGGCATACCACGAAATATTGTGACCTGTTTTATAGTGTCTAGAACGAGCAATTTCTGTAAGCGGTTGTTCGCACTTTCGTGTCATTACCGCAACCTGGACAACCATTTGTTGCCAACCGTTGGGCAAAACTGGGCTGTAATTTAAAATCTCTTCCCAAAAATTCCCCTTTATAAAAAAACGCGTCAGTCTCGCCAACTATATAACATATTATTGACAATATCGCTATGGAGGACGATATATATATATATATATATATATATATGGTCTCCCAGAATGATTTCAAGAGCAATATAGGAATTGCATAGCATCGTTTAGAAGAGAATTCGCAAAACAGGAGGTTCTTTTTATTAGCTTTCACGCCTAATACCTTAAAATCATAACTATATGATCATTCACAGCCTTCAAAACTCACTTTTTGCATTTACCGGGATTTGTCCATTCATACATTATTCCTGCACATATATTTTGTGGTTAATAATATTAGTATTTAAATATCGGTATTAAGTGTTCGATAAACGATTTGGAATAGAAATGTTTTGCTCTTGTTGGGAACTCTTTCTCTCGATATATATATATATATATAGATATATATATATATATATATACATATATGAATATATATATATATATATATATATCATATATATATTAGATATAGATATATATATATATACTACTATATTATAATTATATACAATATATAATCTCTTATATATATCTATATCTATATATATATATATAATAATATATATATATATATATAATATATACACAAATCTATATATATAATTATATCTATACATATAATATATATATAATATATATATAAAAGAACACACCTTTATTTCATTTAAAGGGAGAGACGTCGAAGATGTTGACATATCCTCTAGTAAAAACAGTGGATCATGACGGTGTATAAACTTGGAAATGCAGCAATTGTGTTTATGTGCTGGTGCGTGCGACGGCTTTGGGATTTACCACAGGGCGGCGCCTCATTCATTGGAATTTGATGCCAAAAAAGTATTGGGCAATGCTGGACCGCTGAACTTGCGTCAAGGCATTTATGTATTACTACATGTCCATCAGCATTGATTGTATAATCAGGGTCTTGGTTGTCACATTGTACAACTATATATTTTCTTGTAAATAAAAATGTCCTTGTAAATAATTGGATATGGTTTTCTGTCCACCAACGTGCAACATCGTCAATGGTATATATATATATATATATATATATATATATATATACAAAGAAATGCTAATTTGTTTATATCTCCATCCTCCTTCTCTTATTCAGTTCAGCCGTCATTAAATAGATACCGAATGAGTTCACAAACAGTAATACGTTTTATTTGCTATTATATATATCAATTTTGCTTTCGAACAACGGTTGCGTTACTAGTTCTACGACAGGATAGGACGATCGGTGAGGTGCGTGTCAGGCCAAGCAGGCCCAATGCGACATGTCAGTACTTGATTGCCTAAGCAGGCGCTGTGTTGCGCTGTATGCTGCTGCTTCTGCTGTGGCTGTCCTGATACGTGGTGGCTATTAGTTCGCTATTAGTTGTCGATAATACACCGCTCAGTGTAGTCGTTATAGTATGCAGTCGTGTAGTGAGTGTCCTTACACGAACGCGACCATTAGTTAGTGTTCCGCAGGGCAACGGTCGTCGTTAACCACGGGTGACCAGCCGCGTTCAACTTCGTTGATGCGAAGGATTTCCTCAACGGCGTCCGTGAACTGCTCCGGAAACTTCTTGGCTCGACTTGAAACGAAGTATGAATCTGCGGGGCCAAACAAATATTACCGATCTAATAATAATAATAATAATAATAATTATTATTATTATTATTATTATTATTATTATTATTATTATTATTATTATTATTATTATTATTATTATTATTATTATTATTATTATTATTATTATTATTATATGTTAAATAATGTTACAATTGTGAGGTCTGAACGTATTATTGCAAATTCTTTAAATAATTATTTCACTCCATGGCGCCTAAAATAGATGCCGCGTTTCCTCTGCAAACGGCCAAAGACAACGCTTGCCTCAAGAATTGACCCTCTCTTTGGTC
Source organism: Dermanyssus gallinae (assembly GCA_003439945.1). NCBI lineage: Eukaryota > Metazoa > Arthropoda > Arachnida > Mesostigmata > Dermanyssidae > Dermanyssus > Dermanyssus gallinae. Next base: position 220,978 of record QVRM01006598.1, on the reverse strand, counting down.
GCCTGTGACCTCCTGAATTCGCTTACTCAAATCTTTGAGAAATGCTTCGGTTCCCTTGCTGATTGGTCCTAGCGTCTCCATGGCAATAGGCACGAAAGTATATCTTGTTTCCAGTCCAGTGTATTTAACGCGTTTTCTGGCTTCCGCATGCTTTGCCACCCACCCCGGCTCAACTGAGCTGTGGTGTAAATAGGAAGCCGCGGGTAATAATAAATAAATATTATTATTATTATTATGAAAACCAACGCTTGCTGAGATCGCAAAAAACGCATATACTCTGACTTGGAGAGATGATGATACCACTTCGTACCCGTCGCTATGGAAACGATGACCAGCGCGAGGGCGAGTTTCTGCGTCAGCAACTCTCGCTCGCAGTGTGTAGGGGAAACGCCGACGTTATCGTCGGTTCTATAGATTGAGGAATGGGGTGAGCCTAGGCGGGAACACGTTTGAGTCCCACAATTGTAGAAAATTACAAAAAAAAAAATATATATATATATATATAAACGCTTTATAATAATAATAATGTTGTTTTTTGTTATCGAAGCCAGTCGGTGAATGTACAGATTAAACTCCCTATAAAAAAACATCAGTTTCTGCTCTTCCCTTCGGGAGCGTGTCAAGAATCATTCTCGCGTTGCTGCGCTGCCTCTCTAAGGCGATGCGCTGCCTTAGGACGCTGTGGACGATTGTTTGTCGCCGTTCGACTAATAAGAATACCCAAAGAGAATGACTGCTGCTATGCAAAGATCGCGATCGAGAATGTGCAAATATTGCAATTTTTACTCCATGCCCATCTTGAGGACGACCAACACGATCACTGCTACGCACTTTTTACAATAGCTAATTTGTCAAAAGTGCAAAGGTGCACATAGTGGATTGTAACAGGTAGTTTGTAGCAGTAATCTGGATTGTAACAGCTGGTGTAACAGTGAATTGTAACAGCTACTCAGTAGCAGTAATCTAGATGTAGTCGAATATGCACAGAGTGCATTCGCATACTTTGTTTTCTGGAAATGTGCAGCCGTCTCAGAGCTCTTCGCGCAGATGGTATGTGCACATTACGACCCCAAGCATATTTTGCGAAATCGCGTTTATGAAGTCGTAACCTGTCCATTGATTACGTCTTTTTTAGTCATCGGCTTATATCAGCTGATCACGACATGCATATGATTTAGCTACTGCTCCTGATGTGCTTTTCAATATCAGTAAAGTAGCTCCTGCCTAATTACCTGCAGGGACACAAACCTTTTCCCATATTTTTGCCATACGCGACAAGCCAGTTGTCGTAATCGGTACCGAGAATACTCACTGCCACCGTATCTCCTATAAAATGCACAAAACGATGTTACAATGAATTTTTCAATTTTTTTTTTAATTTCTTTAGTCAGACGCTGAACAAGCCGGCTATTCGCATTACAAATTTGTGGACGGGTGCGCTAACAAGGCACACATTAGTGTTGTCGGCTTTATTTTTAAGACAACAGACGCACGGAATATACCCTACCTATATATATATATATATATATATATATGAGAATGGTCCCCAAAGTCTGAAAGAAGCAAGCTATGAGCAGTTTTTTTTAATTCTGTGTGTGTGTTTAAATTGTATGTATATATATATATATATATATATATATATATATATATATATAGTATAAGTTTAATTGTATATATATAGTATTAAGAATAAGGCATAATGAATGACAAATGCTTATAAAAGTAAGAAAAATACGGAACGCGCGGCTTTGTTTGCCTCGGATCAGTAAGTGGTTGGCATTTGTGATAGACTTACGGTCGGATTCGAAAAAGTAACGAGCTTTTTCATTTCGGTCGTCGACAATGTTGAACACGGTTTTCTTATATTCGCGACTGGCCAGCAAAAAAAGGCGCATTTGCAATTAGAACGGCACCAGCGACGCCAGCCATCATCGTAGTACAGGCCGCATGGTATAACAGGTCACGAACACAACAGATAACGATAGAAAATGTATTATGACCTTGTTAGGCTACGCTTGTATATATAAGTAGTTTAATTTGTGCATATATATATATACCAGGGCGGATCGGCAAATTCCAATACTTTTAATTTTGCCAACAGACTGAAACTACTATGGTCATCCCTGCACTCATTAGATACCCACAGGCCAAATCATATGCTCTTAAGTAGTGGAAATGTTACGAAGTATGGCTTATGGTGATCAAGTAGTATCCTGAAACACTGTGTGTAGCAACGTTTGTTTCATAAATGTTCAATCCCCAGCAAATTCACGCTTGTCGGGAAATGTAGGAATTGAACGGTAGCAGAAGACCCTGAACTGCTTCAGAGAGTGATTACAGGAGACGAGTCATGGGTAAATGGTTACGACATCGAGATCAATGCCCAATCCTCCAAGTGGTGCTTTTAGGGAGAGAGTCGGAAATTCGGACCGAGTAGATCGAAGACAAAGGTTCTTTTGACTGTTTGTTCGTCGACATGAGATCCATGATTTTTTATGATTTTTTTCTGCTAACTGGTTCTACGGTCTATAAGAAACACTACCGCAAAATTTTAAGAAAAAGACAGCGAAGAACGTCGGACGCAAAAGGCCTGAACTCTGGCCAGACAACTCTTAGATTATCCATCATGAAACGCACCGGCACGCACATTCTTTCCGATTTCGGATTATTTGATGAAAAATTCGATTTAGAAGATTAGATAAATAAATATATTTTTTTGTAAATATGTATTAGAACGTTTTGATACATATGATGTATGATATACATGATTATTTGATTTCTATATATCAAAACTCGACCCACCCTCGTATATATAAAAAAAAATATATATATATAAAGAACCGGAGGGCTCTTGGAGAAGAAGCGTCGTCATCTAGCCTCTGTCGCTGGCACTATTCTCCTCTATGTGTTACCAGTTTGAGACCAGCGGCACAAAAAACCAAGATACTTAAATTAGAAAAAGCTAAGCAAGGAGTCGAAGTTGCCACAGTGGTCTCTAGAGCGCACAAGAGAGCACGGTGTCCACGAACGCTGTGCTGGTAATTTTGCGGGATAACCTTTCTTTACATCATGAGCAGGCACTTAGAAAGAACAGTAACAAGAAAAGTAACTCTGGGATTATGTGTATTAGAGCGGAACGGGGGGAGCGCCAGGATCATGAACGATACGGCAATAATCCTAAACCTCAAGACTGACCGATGCGAGCCGATTCCCGGTGCGGTCCACCGAGATCCGTTCGAACACCACAATTCGTCGATCGCGTATAGAAAAGAATAGCCAAGAAACCCGACGGTATCTCTACGTCAGCTCGCTTGTGGCGTACGCGTGAGCGACAGAACGCGACGTCGCATAGGTGCTAATGGCGTCTAACAAAAAACGGCTGCGTTTGTTCAAAGATCAGCTAAGTCGACTTCAGTCTAGACACCGTCCGGAGGTGTTATGGTCTGACGAGTCAAACATTTTGGCCTGCAGAAAAAATGAAGCGACACACTGGTAGAATGCGTGCTCGCAGCGCGGGAAAACAAATCCGCGTGGCAGAATAGTCCGCCGATCGATAGGGGTCTTTTAGTTACCCTTTGGGGCTGTATTACTTCAAAAGACAAAACTCCACTGTTTTTGTCTCGATCAGCCGCGAACTGTGACGGCACATAGATATAAGTCGGAGGTCTTCGGGAACGCCCTTGTTCCTTGGGCGCAGGGCCACTTTGGTGGAGGCCACTGGATAATTCAGCAAGACGGGGCGCCAGCTCACACCGCAGCATCTGTGCAGGAATAGCTAAAAGCAGCGTTCGTGAATTCACTGACAAAGATAGCCATTTGCTGGCTCACAAGAAGTCTAGATCTCAACTCAAAGTGACTACTCTGTGTGGGGTATTGAAACATCTTTAAGGCAGAGGTTAGGTGCACACACTACTAACTTCTAAACTAGCTCAATCAAGTATATATATATATATATAATGCATACAGGGGTGTCGCTGTTAAAGCCACGTAGGTGTCGGGCTCACACACTCACTAAACTCCAGTCGTCCCTTATTTGGCCACTTTAACTTGGTGATAGGGCTGCTCCACTGCAGAGCTCGATGTTGTGCGGCAGTTCCATGATCACGCGGGTTTTGCCTGGGGCTGTGTTTGAAGGTTTTTTTGTCTACCCGCTGGGTAAGTCTTATGACTAAAAACCCGCAAGGCGTAGGATGCATTTTCTGATTCCACTGGAAATCGGTTAGATTAAGGCTCAGGCTTTCTGTCGTGACTTCCTTTGGCTTTCCGATCTTTGATACAGATGTTTAGAGTCATGTCTGGCAGTTGCACGAGGGCTTGCTTCAAGGGAGCTGCAGAAACCGGTCCCCTTAGAACCTGGGGGGATAACTCGTTTTCATTACCTTCGACGTGAGGGATCATCATCCGTGCATAGAGTGCTTGTATTGATGCTGAGGTGTTATTAATTAACCTCCTGATTGTCAGTATGTCTTAGTTCTGTAGAAATATAGATTCTCTTCTATAAGGGGGTGCATATGCAGTCCGGGTAATTGGGGCGAGTGTCGCTCGAAAAGGCGATTGTTGAATCCTAGGCTATTTACCTTACTAACGTTTGCCTTAGTGTAAATGCGCGGCGACTATTCCCTTTTCAAGAGTTCTGCACATTCGAACAGTGCCTCCTTGCGGAGGTGTACCTATGCAGCCATAAATTATTTCCGTAGTGGAAGAAAAGGGAGCTCTGGAAGCGGCTCGCTGTTTGTCGCGACGTAGTGCCTATCTGTTGTTGTGACATCTACCTCAAGTGCCTTGTGGCAAATATCAAGCATTCGTAGGCCTAGTATAGAGATTAGTGAGTGATGTGTAGTTCGGTGTTTGCTCATTAGTTTTTCTAGGTTGGTAGGGTACGTAATGGAGGGAATGGGAAGTGGGGAGGTGAGGAGTGTAGATCCTCTGCCACTATCGAACGTATGACGTGATCCGATTATTTCCGTCCGCGCTATAATGTGCGAGTATTACACGAACATGCTATTCTTCGCGCGGCGCTTGAGGAGTTCGATTTGCAACGCGAGATGTTTCGCGTATGGCCGTTGTCGGGTTATGAACCTAATGGTGGTATTTCGAATCGTTGCACGTCGCAGCGCTTTGAAATTACACGCAGCGCTTTGAAAGTACACGCAGCGGCGTTTGAAGTGCCGCACGTGGTGACGTTCAAATTGTCATCCGCTACAATAGGTATTCGGACCGAAGAAATCGGAAATTTCGTACCCGAAAAATTGCTACTGATGCAGATCAAAGAGATTCGGTGCTAACCAGAGGTGTCGAGGTGTAGGGGGGTTGCGCTTGCCACAAATATGGCAGGGTCTCACTATCACCCTTCATCATCTAGGAGCACTCACAAGGTACGTACGTTTGCCGCTATATATATATATATATATTCTACCACTGCAATTCCATCACACAATTACAAGTACGATGGGGTTTACCTAAAACGACGGCGTTCGTGGCCTACACTATGAAATGGGGGGGAAAAAGTTAAAGGACATAGACATAGGAATATACACGACGATAGCAATGAGGACACAACCTGGCGAGCAGCCGGGTATAAAAATAAGAAGAGAAGAAGAAAGCATCTAGGTACGGCATTTGCAGCCCACGGGTACCATCACGTGGTTTGCAGCACACAAGAATTCCACAATCCTCAGGAGTGCCGTAGGTGCGCGAGATGCTTAGGCCATTGTGATAGATACCACGCCGCAGCATGTCCAGCAGTTCAGTCAATAGCTGGCCTCGCAAGATGAGAGAAGATCCGGTGATGTAGAAGAATCACAATCTGAGATTGATGTACTTGTTTATACTTTACCGAACCTGGGTGTTAATAAAGCAATATATATATATATATATATATATATATATATATATATATATATATACACTTAGAATTAGTGAAGTGCTAGAGCAGCATGTGAGAGTTCGAACGGCAACTAAAAAACAAATTTCACAAACTGTCAAAATTCTAGTTGACCTCTCTAGATATAGTACTTATTCGAGCGATGATATGTAAGAACATGCGTGTGGGGATGTCGACAAAACGAACATCAACAAAGCTTTAGCAGAAACTCAAAAAGAAGACTACGTTTTTCACATACTTTTCGTCGAACCAGTGTGAGGACATCTCGTATAAGTCTTCGACCTTCGCGTCATGCTTCAGAGTGAACTCGATGCATTCGAGATCCGAGTGGAGGTCCTCTATGATGATCTGATTAATACGTTGTAGGTACCACTTGCCCTGAACCTGAATCCACCACCGTGGTGTCGTACAGAAGCACGCATGTTTTAGATATAGTTAGAATACAGAAGCACTACATTAAACGTGTGTCATTCAGCACCTGCTCCTTACAACGATATGTACAAAGTTGGTGCCTATTGTATTCAGGCGATTCACTATACAAATTTATGACGGGCTGGGCCATGATCTAGAGCAGTAGCGACGATAGACATTGTAGCCCCTTCGTATGCTCATTACTGCGCCGACGACATTATCGTTGGCCCCAGGTGAAAAGTTAACTCAGCTAGTCAATTCTGGAGAGTCAAATAGGTGAAACCCTGGGTAAGACAAACCGGCAATTATCGGAATAGCAGAACAACAGGGTCGAACAAGAAAGATAATACAAATATATGCGTGTACAGTTAAATTCAGCTCGACGGAGGAGAAATACAGCACGCCTTTCATTCGCGCCCCATACAGGACATTCGCTTTGTGATGTTGCAACCCTCGGTTCGGACGAGGGAACTACTGCGCTGTAGACGCCCTCCTAATCAGATGGCGTAATACACACCCGTTCGGGATCGTAGTTCTTCATGAGGATGAGTTTGTTTCCGGCAACTAGTTGAAGAGTGGCCAGTGCCCACATGGCCGCGATGACCTTCAACACCTTCGAGGATTTGTCGGGGCCTTGTTGAGCCATGGCCGACCACTGTCGGTGAGAAGATTCAGCAGAGCCTTAACCAAGAAGTGAAAAAAGTGAGCAACGGTTTGGGAGGAATGAATGACGATCCAACAAATCTGTCACAAATCCTCCTCTTCGTCTCTTCTCACGCCAAAGCGTTCAGCTCGCCAATGGTCAGCTAGCAACCTTGTTGCGGCCGCGTATTAGGCGATCGATATTCCGCGCAGTGAAGTCGTGCAAAGTTGCCAACAACGATTTGCCTGTTTGCCTTGTCTATTTAAGCTGGTCTGGCGACCAGACAGATGGTCAGATGGCCACCGCAGTCGCCACTGGTCTTGCAGGAGCGCAATAGCTGATATTACATCACTTGCTAGAGCGAAGGGCTATGGCGGCAAAACAGAATGGAAGTGGTCAGACTCAGCTTAATGATCATTACTGTGGTCGGTAGCCGATCGTAACGCACACATAGAGTGTGGCAAGCTTCGTACGCGGCCACGCTCTACAAATCTCACACACACACACACCGCCCTGAGTAGTTAGTATTCGATCAAACGCTCGTAGACGGCCTCGGCTCTCAATGCTTTTCAAAACGACAATGCTTATCGCGGTTGATCACTCGTGGCTGTCGAGTCGATGAAAAGGGTTATTGCAACAACAATAAACCTCTCTCTCTCTATATATATATATATATATATGTACAGGGTGGTGTGACTGAAAGGTTTTTAAAGCATGCATAAAATTGTAGAGCTCGTTAAAGCAAATATTTTTTTTCCATAGAACATGGTCTCTGAGACGTCTTGTTTTGGAGTGAGAGTGAAATTACTACAATTTGTGACACTGGTGTTTTTGCCCGACATAGGACGGCACACAATGTGCTGTTGCGAGACCAGTCCTCCTAGACAGAAACTAAGCACACCTTCGAGTTCGTGGTAAAATTCTGCTTCATCTGAAGGATGTGCAAGGCCGGTCAGAAGACGCGACACGGTCGCTCAGAAGAGAATTCGCCAAAAATGAAGTTCTTTATTAACGTTCACGCCAAATACTTTAAAACCATAACCCTACAACCACTCACAGCGCTAAAAACGGACATATTCAGCCAATGGACAATTCAACGGCGATCATTTTGGTACCAAATATATGTCAATACGATTTTTCGGAGGGCATGTCCAGGTTAAGTGCATGTCAAATGACTGTGTGGCGACGTTCAATACCGCCGACGTGTCGCGCGACAGCCGCAGCGCGTCATTTTTCATGCACTTAATCTCGACATGTTCGCCGAAAAATCGTCATCACTCCCCAATCACAGCTCGCATTGCCATAAGTTTGGTACCAAAATGATCGTCATGAAATGCGCATTTGCTGCGAATATGTCCGTTTTGAGCGCTGTGAGTGGTTGTAGGGTTATGATTTTGAAGTATTTGTCGTGAACGCTAATAAAAAACTTCATTTTTGGCGAATTCTCTTTTAAGCGACCATGTCGCGTCTTTTGATAGGTCTTGTATATTCTTCAGCAACGTTTTATCACAAACACGAAGGTGTGCTTAGTTTCTGTCTAGGAGGACTGGTTGTCTCGCAACAGCACATTTTGTGCTCCTACGTCGGGCAAAAACACCAGTGTCACAAGTTGTAGTAATTTCACTCTCACTTCGAAACAAGGGGTCTCAGAGACCATGTTCTATTGGAAAAAATATTTGCTTTAACGAGCTCTACAATTCCATGCATCGCTTTAAAAACCTTTCAGTCACACCCTGTATATATATGTATGTATGTATATATATATATATATATATATATATACTTGGCATTGTACGAGCGTACATTTCATACTAGGTCTCGATTTTCTTAGGATCGTGCTTAAGGGTAAATTCGATACAATCCAGCTCCAGTTGGATGTCCCTAAACATTGCCTGATTGGTGCGCTGCAGATACAATTTGACTTGTACCTGTTGCGGACATGGTTCAAAATAATTAAGCAATTGTGCCTTTAGTCTCTTTCATCACTCCCACCCACCATCCCTCTGACTCTCGCTATTCACGCGGCTAACTATAGATGCACGCAGCACAGCCATAACGCAAATTGTCGCTCGACTAATCCCAAACGAATCGCTATTGCACGTAAAACTGCAGGCGACTTTGATTGTATAGCCTGACTGGTCCTTAAGTGTTTTGACATTTTGCAGCAGAGATTTGACAACGTTGGACAATCGTTGTGGGCTGGCCAACTTACATCAAACTTGTTTTATGCGATAAACTCGTTGTCAGCTTTTAGAGTGCTCTCACAATTGCTCCTCGTCTGTAGCGTTTAGTTTTCGTGAAAACGTGACAGCTGTCCTCTATCGCTCGACGCAGTCCACCAGTGAAGTAACGCACCTCATCGGCATACCCGACCAATACGTATTTCGATATGTGGCCTGTTTGTGAAAACGTTGCCTGGCTTTAAACTGGCCAACGTTGATTAGCGCCGGGCATAGTCCATTCGGTATCGATTGCCGGTAGAAATTGATTTAAAATATGTTTATCTACACCAAATTTTATTTTATTTTCATCTTTTTTTATTTTTGCTCTATCAATTTGTCTGATATGTCTCTAGATGCGTTTATTCGCATTGTATGAGCGTCAGTCGTTTGTGGTATCAAAGAACTTAAAATTGTCTGAGATATCTCTCTCTCTATACATATATATAAATATATATATATATATATATATATATATATATATATATAAATATATATAGTGACAGTCGGTTGTGCCTTAGACCTTGAAATAGAGTGACCTCAGAGACTTGGAGATATATATATATATATATATATATATATATAACAATTTTCAACGTCAAGCAGATATGACAAATGGAAGAGTCCTCGCTGTGCGTTCTTCCTTCTAACCAGCAGTCCTTTTGTGCAGTCCGTCGATCAAGGCGTTGAGAAAACGGAAACGGGTTCATCCTTGAGTGTCGTACTGCACTTGTTCTCGTCTCTGTTTGGTTTCTCTGCTTAGTTCCGTCGTGTCCTTCAACAGCGAAGGACAATGGTGAGGGATCGGTGATGATATGGTGTGATGATACATGTTTCTTGCGCAGCGACCGTTGGGAAACACCACAACCGACAAGATGGCCCAACTCCCCTAAAGCTATACATTACTCCGCATTAAGTGCAAGGGTCGACTCGAAAGGTCAAGAAGTGCTACTTGCTCAATATATATATATATATATATATATATATATATATATATATATAACTCACTCAATGAAAATAAACGTGCTAATATAAATTAGCACGGTTGTATTATTATAATTTCTCCCGCGCGTTTGTCGCCCGTGGGCTTATATATATATATATATATGTATATAGGAAATACCACCCTCGGTCTTTGCCCCGGGCTAAATAGAAAGGACATGAGATAGTTACCCTACACGCCTGCTTATACTCCCCATGATATACGTATATCACATAATTGCTAGCGGCTGAATAAATACGAGTTTATATACACATATATGTATTTTATTCCTGGTAGGTTGATATTTTGTGTTACTGTTTCTAAAACTTCATTCTAAATTGAAGGGGGTGATTCAAATGATAAATAACTCGATCCCAGATTTTCGGCAGAACATGACGCGTGTGTTAATGCCGATTTCGTACCAGATGCACTCTGTAAGTATATAAATGACGTCATAGCTAGCAGCTGTCGAAATGTAATTAAGCAGTGTATATCGCCATCTTCGTTTACGTTTTATTGTAACAGCAGAGTCGATAATTTGATAATTTAGCAACGCGCTATGGTAACGGCTATCTAAAATCTTAGACTCCAGCCCGTGCAAGGTGCAAGAAATTCAAGAGTTCGAACAAAACCAGCAAAGTATATTGTGACTCACGTTGGAGCGGATTTATGCCCTGCATGCGTCTGCTGGAATACTACGTACCTAAAAATGAAAAAAAAAACAGCAAGAGATCGGTGTCGGTACAGGTCTTCTCTGAAAATAATGAGCGTGTATTTATTGTTACCGTCTCCAGTCCTTTCCTGTAGGCAAGTGGAAATAGGTTTTGGGGCGTAATTCA